>VXAB01003483.1:0-89640 GCA_013399175.1 Odontophorus gujanensis
TTTCATCCACCAGGACCCCTAGGCCCTTCTCCACAGGGCTACTCACTAGGACTTCTCCCATATACATATATATCTGGGGTTACCCTAACCCAAGTGCAAAACCTCGTGCTTTGTTATGTTGAACCTCACTAGGTTCACATGGGCCCACCTTTCAAGTTTGTTGAGGCCCCTCTGGATGGCTTCACTTCCTTCTAACATGTCAACCTTACCACTCAGCTTGGTGTCATCAGCAAACTTGCTGAGGGGCCACTTGAGCCACAGAGGTGAGGCTCACCAGCCCACTATTAATAATATAATCACTATATAATAATGCCAGATGTATGGTTAAACAGCCTGAACACTACTATTCTGCTATGAGCTGGGACCACTTTAGATAGAAAATACCAGACTGTGCAGTTTTACATTTTATGATTATGCTTATATGATGCCTATTTTAATAGGTTTGTGCGTCATCTGTAATTCCTGCAACAAACGGCTGAAAGTTGTACCTCCCCTACTAACTTTCATTAATAATGAAAGGAAATAAGACATAAACTCACAATGCACAATAATGGCTGTCTTGCTCACACAGGCAGTTTGCCCCTATGAAAGCAATCCCAGACACTGCATTTTCATTTACTTTCTGAAAATAAACAGTTTGATTTCTTTTATACCTTTCTATCCTATTTAACTTAACTGCAACCATTTTGCTTGCTTCATTATTTTGCAGTGAAATCTCCAGTGATGCACAGAATAACTTTAAAATTATAGAGTAAGATAATTCTATGCTGTGATTTTTTTTTCTTCTATCTAATAGCGTCCACTTTTAAGGATGACAAGAGTGGTACAAACTAACATACTCCAGTGGATTCTTAAGATTCATGGAAAAAGACAATTAAGAAAACACGATTCTCCATCTGGATTACAAATTATTTCTGTACATTCCTCATCTGTACACGGTCTCCTCAACAGTTCTGCCTGCAGTTGAGGTTGATTTGAGCTAAGGAAGGTACACAGGGAATAACTAGGTTACTGAGAAGCAAAGTACTATAAAAATCTTTTAAATAGATCATTATGGGCATCATATAGTTCTTATGACAAAGAACAAGGCAAGGACTGTAGCATATGACACGAACATCCTGCAGAAATCACTGAAGTAATGGTGGTGAAGAGTTAGAATCACAGAACCACAAGGATCACTGAGTCCAACTCCTGATTCCAAAATGGACCACCCCAAAATCAAACCCTGTACCTTCAGAGCAATAACCAAACAATTCTTGAACTCTGGCATGCTTGGTGCTGTGACCACTCTCCTGAGGAGCCTGTTCCAGTGCCCAATCACCCTTCGGTGAAGAACCTTCTCCCAGTAGTCAACATAACAAGGCTGACGAGGAGCAGCTGAGGTGAATGGGATTGTTAAAAAACAATAATCCAACATAGGAGGATTATATATATATATAGTAGGTTGTTGCATAACGGGCATGTTTGATACAAAACTAAAAAGCATATTTCTGAGAAGTATACACATACTTAAAATTTGAACAGGTGTTCCTTGTCACAGTCTAATTCACTATCAGAACATATAAGAGTAACAACACAGCTATTAACAATGATTCACCACACTTCTTAACACGACAAAGCGTAGCAGCTGTGAGTTAGTAATTAGAATGTATGAGCTTTTAATTTAAAAGTTCTGTAAAAACCCACTCTTGAAACCCTTACATACTCACTTCAGGATACCTATATATTCAGTAGGAACATTTGCGTGAATAAGCTTTTCTCACAGATTTTTATTTTAAATGTAGAAAAGAAATCAAATCAGAACTTTTACCATTGCTTAGACCAAGGGTAGTATATTATTAATCCGCGACGGAAGGTTTTAACTCTATCCTGCAGTACAAGAACAAAGAAATACTAGAACAAACATCTAGGATTCAGATGTGCTCTCATTTATACCAAAGGTAAATCTGGACAGGATGCTTTGATTTATATCAGCACAGACAAGAACATTCCCCAGGAACTGCTTCCATTGCTGAGCCCTTAACAGCAGTCTCCAGAACAAATTCAAGTCTTTCTGCAGTCAGAGGAAGCCTTCACAGCACAAAGCCTCATAACACCACAAAGACAGGTTGAACTCAGAAAAAGGCATTTTGGGAAATACTAAATTTAATACTGAAATGAGATATTTTAGTGACATTTACATTAAAGAATATACACACAAAAGGGAAGATTCATAACCTACAGTTACCAATTGCTACAACTCTCAAAAGTGTGGAGGATATGCTGTTTATACTTTCTGATAAATAAAAAGATGTGCCTATCTCCAAAGGACTCAATCTTTTATTTCAAAACAAGTAGGTACAAAATGGAGCCTTATGCTCACTTCAAGAACTCTTCAGTTGGTCACAAAAGGAAATTTTTAATTGTTCTTTATTTCTCTCTTTCATATATAACACTGATCACTTTCCTTTATTTATGTATAATTTCAAAGGCTTTCACAGGTTTATAATCACACTCAGAAAAGTCCTTTCTGAAACCTTTGATGATATGACAGATATCTAATAACATGAAAAAAAAACACCACAGCTGAAAGGCGGTCCTTAATAAATGACCTTGACAAACATCAGGAAGAAGAAAACAGCAAGAAAATTATTCTAAGCACAGAACATCTGGAAATCAACCGTATCTGAACTAGAACTGGCATGTTTGACATTGCTCCTCCCTTTGAATAGGCTGGAGAGTGTAGAAGTCCTAATGTGCTCCTGTGGAACCACGACTTTCCCTTACTCAACAAATACAAATTCAGCTGAACATAAATGCTGTACATAAAATTAGCTTGGAAGTAAGACTGTGAATATTAATATGAGTACTTCCACAGGAACCATCACCGTGATTACACTTAACAGGGTCAAGATTGTAATGTGTACTTCTGGACATTAAGCAACATCATATACACGATATCATTCAATGTAAGCACATGCATAGATTAATAAAAATCCCAAACAAGCTTCTTGTGGCTTCACTGATTTCTTAGGTTTGAAATCTGCTAGAAGGTAAAATCAGCCATTATTCTGAACAGTTGAGCAAGGTTAGAACTAGGTCAGTATTATTGTAAATAAATTTAACAGTTCAGCTGATTGACAATGTTGCACAGCCTGAAGAGATGGCAAAAGGTCCAGTAACAGTAACATGTGGAGAAACACAGCATGATTCTGCCCTCAAAATATAACAGAAAATTCACTACAGGGAAAAAAGAGAAGAGGAAAGGAAGCACGATGCACGTAAGTATGGTGCCAATTTTGATGGTGTATCAAAATGTCCATGAATTAGAGTACTTTACAACAATCATAATAAAGAGTCATTTCTGATGTTAGAATTACAAACTAAAACTTCTGAGCACGTGCTCTATATCCTGGGAGATGATTGCTTCTAATGCATTACCTCTTTATCTCAATCATACTATCAAAGACAGTTTGTGAGAACAGAGAAATTCTTGAGAGGCACGTAGTAATTTCATTCTAGCAGGTCAGTTAGCAGAATCCTAACCTATACATTCCTTAGCCTTGGAATATTTGGAAAGCTCTGAACTACAGAGACTTGGACTCCATTCTGACTTTTGTTAAACAAATGTATATTATGATTGCAGAGTTTCCATGGAGGCTCTAGCTTCCTGCCTTTATCAGTTGAAAAAAAATGCACTGACTGAAAATCTGAAGGAAAACAACTGTTTCTCCCACTGCTCACCACCCACCAGTGTGAAGTGCCCAGAATTCTTAAATCGGAAGTTCAAAGACCCCCATATTCCTTGAGCCCAGACTATCCCTTTCCCTATTATTCTGACCTTTCCAGTGTTTATGATGCACTTTCCCTAGCAAAAGCAAAACAGGACGGCTATCTTTCTTATAAATAAATAACAGAACAATTCTCTATGCACTGAAAAATCCATCAATATATTTGATAATCCATTTCAAACAGCATGCCAAACTTGGGGTTGATATTCCTTCACACCACCCATGCAGGGAACACGTCCTCAGCTTGCTGAAGGGAATCACATCCTTCCCTTCATTAATTACATTGTTTTTGCAGTTAAACAGACATGTTGCTGTTGGAGCTGAATATGGTGTTATATTATTACTCATCTAAATCAGTCCAGCTGTAAACAGATTTCCAGTTTAGGTATGAACAAGATTGTTCCAGCCCAAGCCAATGACAGCCCAACACAGTACCAATATGAGGTACGAAAAAAAGGGCACACGATCCACACATGCTGATGAGCCACAATGAGGGACAGGCAGAGCCAAAGGAGGAGGTGAGAAAGAATGCAAGATAACACAAATCCTCCCAAGTTCAAACAGTGAGCAGATCTACCCTAGGAGATGACCTGCTTTCAGTCAGACCAAAGTGTTCTTTTTTTTTTCCTCGATTCAAAGCTGATTTCATGTGACAAAGATTTAAAGACAGTAAAGTAATTTCAGTCCTAGATGGCAAAAAGAAAATTATGTATGGAAATGAACTTAGGAATTAGAATCCTGTTCTGCTCAACACCCTAGTAAATAGAATCCCAAGGTCTTAGTGAGACTTAAAGACGTTAGGGATATTTTTGGGGGTTACAAAGTTTGGCACAAGAATTATTTTCATGTCCACATCAAATCTCTGGAGGATAGTTTAATTCTAAATCTGACTGCTTTACTTTTCTTCTTTACTTTTACCTGTTCAGTTTCTTCCTAAACATTCTGAAATTACAGATGTCTTGTATTTCAGATACAGTAAATACACATTAAATGACTACATGTGAGAAATTTGCCTCACAGCCAACACACAATGCCTGCTTTTCTGTATATTTGAGAAGTTTCATTTTCAGCTCATTTCAATAATGCCTCACCAGGAACACTAAAAAAGAAAATTAAATGAAAGGATGGCAAAAGATGTTTGTATACACTGAAAGGTTCTTCTCAGAAAACTGAATTTACTTACAGTTTCAGGGGACCCAAATCCTTGATGCACCAAGATTTGAGCTCCTACCCAAGCAGGCAGGGATGCAGACATGAGAAGGGTATAACCAACATACCCATAGCTACCCACTCAAGCTCCCGGCCACAAGACAAACCTGAGCACAGACAGCACCAGAACTGGCTCATTATTTCCTGCCCACCTGATACCAGTCTATTCATTCTGCTAATGGAGACATCAGTAGAGGGCTCAGGCAAATGGTCCTAACTCAACCCAACACCATTAATCTTTCAAAGAGCATCTTCTGTGCATCATCTCAGTCAAAACAGTATTTTCTTCTTCAAGAAGTTCAAAGCTCTGAAAAAGATGACTATAATAATCTCAAATAAGCACTGGTATGCATAATTTTTCACCTTTCAAAACGATGCTGAAAGGATACATTTTTAATGCTTTATTTTTGTTTAATTTCTGTTGCTTTAATATTCCTGGAATCTTCAGTACATTTTTTTTTTTTTTAATGCTCATGTTGTTTCCCATTTGCCTAATATTGATTTTCCTCCTGCCAGCTGTGCAGAACTCCAATTTAACACACTTCAGTTGGAACCTCTGTTTTCAACAAACTTCACGAGTTCTGCCAAGATTGTTCAGAAAATGAAATGCACTAGCTAACCAAGGACAGAGAATCATTATTTGTGTGGATATCCTGTAAACAAAGCAGCTTTGTGATAATTTTTCTCAATAGCTGGCACCACACTTAGCAGTTTTAATGATCTTTTACTTACTTTTAATTTAGTTATCTAGGATCCTGAAAGACAAAGAGATCATTTGGCACCTTTTCTAACCAGGAGTAGGAAGATATTGAAGTTACTTGATTCAATTACAGTAATTTAAGCTCTTCCTTTCATTTTCTGCCATTAGGAAAACATACCACAAATGTCCGTTTCACTTCAAAATTTCAGATTTTATCATCATTATGGTTCTGAAATGGGCACATCTATTGGTATAACCTGAACATTTAACAGAGATGTCAGTTCATGTTAGGAAGCTGTGAGACTATCTTTCTTTTTTTTTTCCCCCTGAGGGTGAAAAAGATGCAGAGATTCTAAATATTTAATAGGAAAAATGCTCCAGAAATTGCTCTTCAATGTATTCACATGCACCTAATGTTAGTGGAGACACTGAAAGTTTTGAAATGTAAAACACTCATCCTAAAGCACACTGCCTTTTAGTATGACATTACAAATGATTTTTGACTTGGTAAGGGCAAAAAGGCAGCATCAGGAAAGCACAGGGACTCTGGCCCCTCTTACCTTGTGTAACAAAGGGGAGCATCAACCTGTTCTGCTGGGAAGGCAGGTGAAAGCCAGAGAAAACCATCAGCAGTTGTCTTGCATTAGGCAGGTTTTTAAACACTTTTTATTTATTTATTTATTTAAATCTTGGCTCTGCTTATCACTTAACCACACTGCACAGAATCTGAATTCACTTTGGTATCTTCACCCCTTTGAAAAAGAAAAGCAAGGAGCAGAAGAAAGTCTTCCAACAACAAGACAGTACACAAACAGAAGCAAGAGTCTGACTTGTGGCTAAACTGTATCTTAAAATGGAATATGGGTTCAGCTGTGATACAGAGTGAGAATATAAATTATAACTCATCAGAAAAGAAGGAAAAGCATCTTGAAGTTGTCAAGATTATTATGAATACTTAAAAAAAACCTGACTGATAAAAGTATTAAGGTTCACTGAATATAGATGATGTAATGATCACTGTGATGAAGACATTAATCTGAGTGGGGAAATGTACAAGTCAAATAACTCAAAATGGATGTCTTAATTAAGCAAATAAGCTACTCAACTCAATGCAATGTACACTGCACATTTCACAAGGTATCTGGTCAGAACCTCTTAGTTTCTTTTCAGTTTCTTTTCAATTGTTTTTTTCAAAAAGCTAAAAAAATAAAATAAAATAAAAACCACTTGATCCTCATCAGCTACATACACCTGACAAAGTTCCTAAACACCCTAATGAGACTTATCTGTATGAAAAAGTCACAAATTCTAGTCCCAGAATATCTACATAGTTTTTAAAATATGGTAAAGCCTCCTTAATCATTTAGATCTTTAGAAAATCTTTGGAGTTTTTACTATTCCTGTTTTCTGTGTCTTCCTTTAATAACACTCAAATTGAAAATGTATTTTATCATCTGTTCAGTCTCAGGATGCTGCCCTACCTTTCTGCCTTGCAAAGGATCTCAGGACAAAGCAGTCACATGCAATTCAGTCTTGCTCCCAATTGCTCAAAATAAGCAACCAAATAATTGCTTACAACCAAGTTAACAAGATAACAGCTGTGCTCAGACTTCACAAGACAACATGCACGTACAGGATACTAGCATAGGTTAGCTACTATTCAGGCAGTTCCCGCCAACTATTCTGGCACTAGATTCCAAAGCTAGACAAATCTTCTGCTACAGAAGTACAACTTTTTTTTTCAGACAGTTTCCACAGTATATAAAAAGCTATCCATCATTTGCTTGACTCACAGTTCCCTTCCAGACAGTACTGCTTTTAGTGCCTGATACAGGACAGATTTTTTAGCAGCAACCTCAGAATGTACTGAAATTGTTCTCGGAATCAAACATGACAGCAAAGAAAAGGGAAAGAAGCATCCAACAGCTATTTCAACCCTGCCTGCATTTTGTTCTAAGAAAAAAATGCAACGGCTTTACAAGCACAGAACTGCTACAGGAGGCAAAACAAACCAACACATACCATACTAAAGACTCCACACATTTTAGGGCTTTGAAACTGAAGCCACAAAAAAAACAAAGCTTTATTGACAGAGGCAGTGTTGACAGATGTGGGCACCATGTTATCCACACATAGGGCTCTACCACATTTAAATACTGAGCTGAAAGTTTCCTTTGCATGCTGTTTTAAAACCATTTTATAATTAAGACCAAAGAGATGACACACATTTATTGACAGTTAACGCACTGCTCCCATAATATTATTAGGCTCGAGACCAGAGGCACAAGGCCAAGCACTGTTCGTCTCCTAACAAGTGCAGTAATATCTCAGATTCATATTGCCTAAAAACATCAGGCAATATTCTTTTAAAGGCAGAAGTCTTGAGATTTCAGAGAAACAGACACACTGATAAAACAACTAAAAGTGACCTGGAAAAAAAGCAAACATGTCCAGTCTTTAACTTTCTTTCATCACATAAAGAATGAGAAACAAAAAAGTACTACTACCCCTTTCCATGCCTTACATTTTCCTGTAGCAGTACCAAATCCGATCTGTGCTTGGCTAGAAACCTTTCCGGGACCCATAACAAGTGGGAAGGAATGTCTTCTGGCTTTTCCACAAGGGAGAGGAAGTGCTGAATGTTCAATCACAGGTTTCCTTCCAAATGCTCTACTTAACTTGTTTTAGGGAAGACTTAAAAAGAGCAAATACTCTGAAGGTCATTGTCAAAGAATTCCAGAACCATGGAAATAGCCGTGGTAGATAAGGAGATCTGCAAGAAGCCTCTCCTACTGAAACAACTTTGGCACTGTGGGCTGCTCCAAGAATAAGTCCTTAGCTGAAGTTTGCCATTTTTTATGGGCTCAGCCAACCTTCCTCAGGAACAAAAGATGTACTATAAAGCTCCTACTTGTAAAAGTAACTCCTGAAGCAATGCTGCACAGGAGGGAGAGCTCATCTCTTATGGGAAGGCACTGTTAAAGGTGATCGCTAGCATCAAGGGTCTTAAAATTTTCTTCCTTGGGGGAAACCTAAACCCCTGCACTCAGGTCCAGGGCATATCAGCACTGCACAGTGCAGTTCTCAGCCAAGGCAGACCCCTGACGTTTCTTCTGAATTTACAATTCATCGTTACTGAGAACATGCCAGCACCCAAACTTCTAGTAACACGTGTAACAAGCATCAACTAAGACTGACACGCATACTCAGAGCAAGCCTAAGATCCAAACTGAAATCCGCAGTCACATCGGCTACACACGTTCATTCATACAGCAACCCGACGTTATACCAGGCAGACCTCGACGGAGACGCCGGAGCCTGGCGGGAGCCGGGCAGAGCTCGACCGAACTCCTGGAGCTGGGGCTTGTCCGTTCTTAGCGCCGGACTGCGTTACCCCCGTGCCAGTGAGAACACAGAAAGCCCGATTTCTAGAGCTAAAAGGACGGGGGAAGGGGAGAAGTGCTCTCGGGCAGCTCTGGCGCCGGCAGACGCCGCGCCGCCACGCTCCGCCCGGCAGTCCCGAGCCCCCCGAGCAACGCCGAGCTCCGTTACCTTCAGCGCGGAGCTGGGAAGCCGCGCGTCGGCAGCCGGGGCACCGAGCCCACGCCACAAGCAGCCCGCCGGCGGAGACGGCAGCGCGGTGGAACCCGCGAAGTCGGCAGCCTGCCACCACCAAGTTCCCTCGCCCACTCCCTCAGTCCGCCGCGAGCCGCAGCCCTCTCTCACCGCGGGCGCTGCCTCCTCTCCGCCGGCCGTTCCCCATTCCATCGCGGCGCCCCTCCGCCTACCGGCAGCCAACCGCACCACGCAGCGCCGCCTGCCGCTGGGGGACACGCGGGCAGGCGGCCATTTCGCGGCGGCGGGGCAGGTGCCGCTGCGGCCGAGGCTCTGCGGGCTCGCTTTTCTCGCCGCGGCGGCGGGATGCCGGGAACCGCCGGGCTGGGCGCGGGGAGAGATTACCCTAGAGTGCCCCGACGCCGCGGGGTGTCCCGTGAGGGCGGTGCCCCTGCGAGCAGGGAGCGGCACCGATGTTGTTACCGATCTGCGAGAGCGGCGGGGAAAGGCGCACCGGTTTGAAGCTGCCGCCCGCGAGCACCCGGCGGGGCGAAGCGCTCCGAAGCTGAGTGCGAATCTAAACCTAACGCGCTCCCGACTGGTAAGCGCTCGCGGCTGTGCCGCTCCTCCCAGGTACGTTTACCCCTTCGAAATCCTGCCCTGGGCTCGGCGCCCGGGAGAACTGCGTCCTGAGTTCCTGCTTCACTCCGGTGCCTCCGCCCTATCACCGCGACCGGGGACCCTGGCGTGGAAACGCGTTGTGAAGAAGTGCCCGACCGCCTCAGCAAGGCAGGTTGCCGAGCGGGCTTCTCTAGGGGCCCTCGGGCAGGAGGAGCGAGTGCAGCGCCCGCGGGGATCGCCACCGCCTTGTCTGGACACCCCGGACTGCGAGCGGGACTCGGGGAGGGGTAAAGCCTCCTTAATGCCCTCGCGCACCCACAGCAGGAGGCTGCTCCGCTGTGCGAACAGCGAGTGCGGTGCCTGCCGTGTTGGTGGTTTTAATAACAAGGGCATCGTCGTGCGCTTCCACCCCCTCCTGCAGCCCTACGCCGGTCTGCCCTAGGTCACTACACTCCACTTACAGGAAGGACCAAAGTACACTTCGTGAGGTTCCCCCTGTATCTTTGGCCTGTTTCTTCAAAACGTCTGTTGTTGGTTTCTGGGTCCTGATTTTTGTCAGTCTTAACATCCTGTAATTTATTTGCTGTCCCAGTTTCTTTCAGTTTTTCTTACCCTCGGGAAACTTCTGGCTAGTTCTGCTCTGTGATATGCTTTCTGCCTCTTAAGACTGAAGCAAAGATTACATGTATATTTACTAGTGCCTTTTCTCAGCAAATGTGATAGGAAAGTATATGAACTTGAAAAAAGCTGCTAATCGCAGGCAGCCCCTTGTTTGGGCAGGAGCCAGCTCTGCATGTCTCAAACAAAAGAGTAAACCCTCACCTTTTGTAAGCAGCTGTGAGGATGGTCATGACAGAAGCCTGGTGAAAGAAGCCTTGTGTTGGTGGCATGCCTCATGCTATGTCACGTTCTCTGTACCCAAGTGGTTTTGTTCATCCTTGCTGTAGGCATTAGGAAGGCTCTCTTTGTACGTACGTACAGATTTCATCCTTTTACTAATACTTTGTACAAAATCTATCAAGTCTCAAGGAATTATTTCATTATTCAAGGTGTCACAGAAGAAACTTAAGTATATTGTCTTCAAAGTTTATTTTGTACTGTTGTTTGTTACAAACAA
Organism: Odontophorus gujanensis; assembly: GCA_013399175.1. NCBI lineage: Eukaryota > Metazoa > Chordata > Aves > Galliformes > Odontophoridae > Odontophorus > Odontophorus gujanensis. The sequence continues at coordinate 10,973 of VXAB01003483.1, forward strand.
ACAGGACCACCCATTCTACCTTCCTGGTGTCCTTCTCAGCTCCTCCTTGGTGTCTTGTGGGCTATCCATCAATCATACCATACCCTCGGCTCTCCCACTGGGTCTGTGTAAGAGACACAGGCATCTCAGAGTCTGACCTTGTTTTTACTAATACTGAGGAACTATTTTAAACCACCTACCTTTAACTCACAGCAAGATCAGCAAGATTGTTATTTTGTTTGCTGCCTGACATTGCACACAGCCCAGGGTGTTTCCACAGGCACAAGGTTTTTAACCCATTCTCTTTTCAGTGCTCTTCTGTATATTTACCCACTTAGCTTTGCCTGTGTATAACTTTTTATCAAGATGTTCTGAGTCAAAAAATGCTGAAGTGTATCTTGATTGTTTCTGTAATTCCTAACCAGCAATTAGAGAGGGCTGTCTGACATGGACTATAATCCCTATTGAATGATCACAACTGTTCACATGCTGGTTTGGTACTGTTATTACATTTAGAAGTTAACCTTTAGTTTGTGCTGGATCAAGTTGTTCTGCATGCAAGTTTGATATGTGTCCCAGAATTGAATAGTGAGCGTGACTGCATAGCTGTAATTTCACTCCTGGAGAAGCAAAACTGGGCCATAAATCAAAAGGTAGAAGGACAGTTTCATTTCATGCCTATGAAGTGTGAGGACTACTGACTCTTCTTACTCTTGTTCCTGTGCTTGCCTGAAATAAATATATCAAGTTTTGTTTACCATCAAGCCTCCCTATTGCAATTAACAAGACATTTCTATGGTGAGTTCTCCTTAAACCAAAGTGTGAGTACAGCCTCATCATTCTTCCAGTCTGAAAACTCTGTTTTCTAGTATAGCCTGATCCTGCTTCAAATGAAATCGCCACCTCAAGTCCCAGTTATAGGAAAGGGAGTATAATCAAATGCTTTGCCAGTGCATTTATCCATTTCTGCCTGATCCATCCCACTGGTATTACCATAGATTGTAGCTGTGATAACAGCAATGGGGCATACACTGAAACCACCTCACAAAACAGTTTAACTTAGTTTCAAATGTCTTAAATAGCTTTTAACAGTGACAATACTAGATAGAGTATTTGCAGGTAAGCCAATAGTCATATGCAGAAAGAAGAGCTGAACTCACCCAATTGGTGAGGATCATGTCAGGGTATGCAAAATTCTTTCTCAGAAAGCAGCCTAGACCCAAGAGATATTCTCACCTCAGCAGCTGACCCTCATGTGAGCCCAGACACAGTTCCACTCAGGGTCTACCCTTTGTGGTCAAATGAGGAGCACAGGTGCAAACAATTTCCCTGTGCTTTGTGGACCTGACACACCCCTTCACCAGGTGCACAGTCACCAGTTCAGCTGTGATCTAATGGTTCCCCTATAGACCAAATTTCTTAAAGCAGAAAGAGCAGCTTAAAGTGCAATATATAAAGGTTTATTATCTGAAAACAGCGAAGTTGGAATATTATCCAAGAATTATGACATTAGAAAAAATGCCATACTTTGAATTTACTGTAGGGTTTTTCTTAGTATTCTGTGCTTGTTGATTTCTTTGGATTAATTTATCGCTTTGGTTGTTATTACTGCCACGATGAATTTCATTTAATATTTGTATTATCTAGAAAGGCTTTTACAGGTCAGTGAGATGTTTCAGTTAGGTATTAAAAAGCACTTTTCAAACACATTCAACTTTTTGGGACTCTTGCTATTAGGGTTTGCATATGTATTAGTACACCCATTTTTCAGTTGAGGAAACTGAGTCACCATGATAAAATTATCTATCTGATGGCCTAGGAAATGACACATAGCTTTAGGCTGTACACACTTGTGCTAAAGATACAGGGTAATTTTGCAGTTTCAGCCTGGTGCCCACTCAGCTAGACTGTGTTGTGTTAGCTGCAAACTGGGTTATAAAAGCCAGAGAGGTAAACTGGGAGCCGTTGCAGGGGATATGCCTAGAAATGCTGGCATCAGGAAGAAGCTGACCTTGAGATGTTATTCTCATATAAAAAGATGAATTCTTAAAACGGAGGGAAGGTGATGGGTGACCTTGAATTTTGGATGTCTGGGGCATGTGTATACTGTAGATGAAGGTAGGAACTACTCCTCAGAATCAGGGAGAGAGATAAAAGGAAGCCACATGAAGCCTATCTCCTTCTCCTCAACTTGAATAGCAAATAGAAATCCCAGAGATGGGTAAGTGAAAGTGTCTCTGAAGACTGTGTTGAAAATTATTATTGTAATAATTTTGGTTGATTGTCACAAAGCATTGCTGAGTGTGGTTTTGAAGGGAGAGAGAAGCATATAGCAAAATTTTGGTACCTGTCATGAAGATAATTATTTTTGTAGCTGTAGGGAGAGAATGAGAGAAACAAGGAAATGAAGCATGTCTTGCTTCAGGTTAAAAGTGATTTTTTAAACCAGAAAATTAAGTTGAACTTCTGTTTACATGTCTTAGAATCATAGAATCACTGAGGTTGGAAAAGACCTCCAAGATCATCCAGTCCAACCGTCCACCTATCACCAATATTTCTCGCTAAAGCATGTCCCTCAGTAAAACATCTAAATGTTCACTGAACCCCTCCAGGGATGGTGACTCCCCCCCCTCCCTGGGAAGCCTGTTCCAGCACCTGACCACTCTTTCAGAGAAGAAATTTTTCCTAACATCCAGCCTGAATCTCCCCTGGTGCAACTTGAGTCCATTCCCTCTCATCCTATCGCTAGTTACCTGGAAGAAGAGGCTGACCCCCACCTCATCACAACATCCTTTCAGATACTCTTAGAGTATGACAAAGTCTCCCCTCCCCTGTCTTCAGACAGCTCTCTTCAGTGCAGCTGATGCAAACAAAGTTCTTAGTGCTGAGAAATCCTATTGCAGATAGAAATGCAGTAGGGAAGGACAATGTAACTATATCAATAACAGCAATGAAATAAATACAGTAGTTTTTCCTTTAAGTGAAGTGTTCTTATGCATGTGCAAAATATTAATAATTTGTTCTAAGTGGTCGTGCATACATATTATGGAAATATAACCTTTTTTTCTGTGTGTATGTGTTGTTTTTTTAAGGAAGGGTATAGAGTTTCCTGCGAACTATATATAGGAATTATATAACCAGTTGCACTAAGGTGTATTTTTATATTAAAGCCAGTTTTTCAATTTATTTCAGGGAAAATTACTTAGATTGGGAAGTCTCTATGATCTTCATCTCTGTAATCTCCAGTTCCAAGAGAACAGCTATAACAAACAGAATTTAAGCCACCTTGCAATCAAAGTTTTACTCGGTTTTAAAGACAGTGTATGCAAATCTACCCTCAAAGAGAAACTTCATTAAACTCATTGTGTATGAAGGTGTTTATTTTCTTCTTGTGTTTATCCCCTGAGTAATGTTGGGTGAAATGTTGGAGAGTGTAACTCTGCCAAACAAGAATCTCTTAGCTACTTGGCTCTTAGATTTGAATGTGATAAGCAGGTACACATATTAACAACGTTTATCAAACCATAAACTTGTGAGAACAGTATGTACCATTCTATTTCCACTACTTTTTCCAATATGGATGAAAACTCACACTGTAAACTGTTCCCATGTGCAGATCTGACCAAGATGCCAAACTCAGGTGGATGGCATTATGCCTTGTAGACAGACAGCAATGCTGTTCTAATTGCAGGCTGTGCCATCTGTCTAGAAATTGCTTCTCTACAAAGGGTTTGGATGTAAAAGTCAAAATAAGTTAGCTTCTGAGTTGCTGCAACAAATCCTACCGGCTAAACTTAGGATGAATAGATGTTTTACTAGCATCTGGATTTGCCCAATTAAAATACCAAGACAGAAGATGTTCTATAAGAGAGAAGAAACACAATGCCTAAAATGCAAGTAGTTTGGAAATCAGTTTTTGTATCTCAAAGCAAACATAGGTACGTGAGGCTCTGAGATGAAATAATACCTATTGAATAATGACGTCAGGCAGCCAAACAAATGCAGAAAAATCCAACAGTGTTGATCCTGAAGGGTTAATGCTTCTTTGATACAATTCATTCTGCAAATTCAACATCACACCTAGAAGTTTTATATTTGCTGAGTTACAGGCTTTGCAGTCCGAAGGACTTAAGCCATTTGGCTAAAAATGAAGGACAATGAGAGAATAATAATAATAAAAATAATAATATCACGATGATCTCTACTGAATTTATCTACACTATGATACAAAAAAAGAAAAAAAAATAATCCAAACTAACCTAGTTTCAGGTATTTTAAATGGATCACTGAATCAAACTAAGCTCCTGTCTTGACTCTCTTAATAAGAAGTCAGATTTTCTCACTAAATTGTAGTCCATTCTGGAAAAATGCAGTAGGAGATGTACATCTCCTTTAATTTTGAGTGTCAGTACAGAGAAATTTATACAATTTACCAAAACCATTTTGAAAGTTGTTTTAGATTAATATTTAAAAATTCCAGCATTCCTGGCTCCTGGAGGCTTAAGATCATAGAAAGCTAAATGGGCTGTAAGATAGCTTTTAAATTCTCATCAAAGGAGAAGATTCTATTTTCATGCAGGAAAATAAGAGTGATCTGTTGAAGGACTCAGTGTACAGTATATTTGCAACACTACCTAACTTCACAGTAACTTCCTGCCTGGATGTGCATAGATAGAATGATAGAATATAAATAGATAGATAGAATATATGTATTACTTGATCTGCTTTGTGCATATTGCTGTGCTTCAGGTATAAAATGGATCAGAGGACAAACAATAAATAATACTTCTAGCTACAATAGAAGCAAAATAGTGTGGAGGACCAACATCTGCACTCTGTGTTTCAGGAGCTTTTAGTTGGGCTAGCTGCAGTGTGCTCCCAGTGACAGCTTTCACTTCAGCTCCTGCAGAAGTGCTCCAGGTCAGGCAGGATGAACCCAAGCACAGAAATGGGGACTGTCAAGAAATTGTTTGCAGAAGTGTAGTCTTCAGCTCAACAGCAGTGCTAACGTAGTCATATCCAAGCAGAGTCTGGCTTCCACAGAAGGACTAGTCTGCTGTCAGCCTGGGCTCACTGTGAGTCTGGGGGCACCAACATCTTGGAACCCTGATGGCTGGGATACTCCCTGAGTTAGGAGAAGTTGGTATTTTCCATTTTGTGGGACAAGGATACAGAAAAGCACTCTTCATTTTCATGCCTATGGCACCATTCAAGCTGTCACAGCACTTGATGCAGAAGTAAGAGAGGCTTTGTTCAGAACATTCACAGTGCACTCTTAGAAAAACGTGCTACACACACTGCACTGAGAGCAGGCCCTGAAGCTTTTTCTCCCCCAGCCTGTTTGCCATGAGAAACAGTAGCTAATAGCAACTGTATAATGTAGCCAATAGAACTAGAAACACAGGACTCGTGTACACCATGAACATGCAGGATTCACTAGGCTAGAGGTCAGTCAGTTTAATGCATTTGACTGTGTCTTTTTAACAATCANAAAAAAAATAATCCAAACTAACCTAGTTTCAGGTATTTTAAATGGATCACTGAATCAAACTAAGCTCCTGTCTTGACTCTCTTAATAAGAAGTCAGATTTTCTCACTAAATTGTAGTCCATTCTGGAAAAATGCAGTAGGAGATGTACATCTCCTTTAATTTTGAGTGTCAGTACAGAGAAATTTATACAATTTACCAAAACCATTTTGAAAGTTGTTTTAGATTAATATTTAAAAATTCCAGCATTCCTGGCTCCTGGAGGCTTAAGATCATAGAAAGCTAAATGGGCTGTAAGATAGCTTTTAAATTCTCATCAAAGGAGAAGATTCTATTTTCATGCAGGAAAATAAGAGTGATCTGTTGAAGGACTCAGTGTACAGTATATTTGCAACACTACCTAACTTCACAGTAACTTCCTGCCTGGATGTGCATAGATAGAATGATAGAATATAAATAGATAGATAGAATATATGTATTACTTGATCTGCTTTGTGCATATTGCTGTGCTTCAGGTATAAAATGGATCAGAGGACAAACAATAAATAATACTTCTAGCTACAATAGAAGCAAAATAGTGTGGAGGACCAACATCTGCACTCTGTGTTTCAGGAGCTTTTAGTTGGGCTAGCTGCAGTGTGCTCCCAGTGACAGCTTTCACTTCAGCTCCTGCAGAAGTGCTCCAGGTCAGGCAGGATGAACCCAAGCACAGAAATGGGGACTGTCAAGAAATTGTTTGCAGAAGTGTAGTCTTCAGCTCAACAGCAGTGCTAACGTAGTCATATCCAAGCAGAGTCTGGCTTCCACAGAAGGACTAGTCTGCTGTCAGCCTGGGCTCACTGTGAGTCTGGGGGCACCAACATCTTGGAACCCTGATGGCTGGGATACTCCCTGAGTTAGGAGAAGTTGGTATTTTCCATTTTGTGGGACAAGGATACAGAAAAGCACTCTTCATTTTCATGCCTATGGCACCATTCAAGCTGTCACAGCACTTGATGCAGAAGTAAGAGAGGCTTTGTTCAGAACATTCACAGTGCACTCTTAGAAAAACGTGCTACACACACTGCACTGAGAGCAGGCCCTGAAGCTTTTTCTCCCCCAGCCTGTTTGCCATGAGAAACAGTAGCTAATAGCAACTGTATAATGTAGCCAATAGAACTAGAAACACAGGACTCGTGTACACCATGAACATGCAGGATTCACTAGGCTAGAGGTCAGTCAGTTTAATGCATTTGACTGTGTCTTTTTAACAATCATTTTAGTAATCATTTAAATAATATTTTCAGATTCTTCGTGTGAGCTGAAGTTACTGCAGAGCTTTTGAAAGAAATTTGAAGGCTCAGAAAGGGATGTACTACTACTGACTTTAGTGTTTCATTTGTTAACTATGTTAACCAAAAGTAATGCCTCCTATTTATTTCCTTGGAAATTGCAACAGATGAAAAGAGCACAATAACACTGATTGAGCAAATTCTCAGCTACAAAACATTATTTTTCAACATAGTCACCACCATTAGCTATGTGTGTTACCCAGTAATGAACATTGACACACATGCCATGCTCATACCATCTCACTGTGCTCACATCCACTGTTTCATCTCCATAAATTCTCAGCAAGCATCAATGAATGTNCATTTTGTCAGGCCGTCCCTTTGCCACCATCTGTCACACAACAATAAAATGTAGTGTAATATTGGCAGGAAGGTTCAGCCTCTATTGCCATCTGCCTCTAAAATTGTGGGCAAACATAACAAAATAGGAGGCATTACTTTTGGAGCATCCCTCATATACTGCTTTATCACCTTTCAGCCTTGGATCCTCTTGCCTCTAAACAGAAAAGAAACAATTAAATTGAAATCAAATCTCAATGAAGTACTGAGATGTGTGGCTTTTTTGGGTTAAGAAAACAGGCTTACTATTTCAGAAGGTTGGAACATAAACTAGAGAAAACAACAAGGTTTACCAAGTGTGCTTTTGCTCTTCTACATCGCAATTAGGAGAGCCAAACAAGTGGCCACAAGTGGGTCCCAAATAGTTATGGTTATGAGCTGCACATAAACATTAAAAATCCACCTAAGACATGGATACTTTTTTGGATTCAGGCATACATAAGAGAGGTGTGAAGGGCTACCTTAAAAGGAACGTTATGTCAACAAGATGCACATTGTGTTATCTGTGATGCCTGGCAGCTATGAGGTTAAAAATACAAGCTGTGTGTTTAAAAAAAAAAAAAAAAAAGAGAGAATTTACAGATGATGATGTGGATGTAGACATCTAGAGAAGGAGGAAAATAAGGCTGATACGCCATTAATTCTGACATAGCTCACATTAACAGCATGTCTTTAAAAACATAATAAAATGCTTGTAAGTCTTGTAAAGGGAGGGCTGAACTAAGTTGCATCAGTTAAGCTGAATGATGCTTAAACATTTATTTGGAAGTGACAGTGGTTCGGCCGTAGCATAAAACAGGAAAAGGTCACTGCAGTTAAGAACATGAGTAATTTCAGTGATGGTACCTGCAGAATTTTTTAAGTAGATTTGTGTGATAACTGAGGCTTTTCTCACAGTGTTTGGTCTTGATGAAAATAAGACTGATGTTCCATCTATGCTGCTTTTCACGTTTGCTGCTTAATAGCAATGGAGCTGCTCAAATTAATTAAAAAAAAGTTGTCAGGAAAGTCAAGTGATTACATTACCATGTAATGAATGCTCAGAGTCACCAGAAGTACTTTTGGAAAGAAAAAAGATACACAAACAAAACCTTCACAATTCCCAGAGACTGAGACAATTGCTCAGAAACACTGGTGGCATTATGCCAGTGGGAAGTATTACAAAACAGCTGATTGCATTTGGCTCCTTCTCCCTATTTGTAATGAGGGAACTTTTCCCATTTCCATAGTGCAGTAACCACTGCGGAGCAGAAGGAAGGACAGGGAAGGAGATGGAGTAATGCTGTTTGTCAAGGAGCAGCAGCCATCTTGGCTGTCTTTAGTTTGTTTTTTGAAGTGCAGCCAGATCATATGGGAGGTAGCTTGGGAAAAAAGTAGGTGTTAGTTTGCTTGTTAGCTGGCAGACTGCCTCTCCTTGACCAGTAATTAACTTGAGCTAGATAATGAGGCCGCTCTGTCAAATGCTTATTATCATGTAATGGTCATGACAGAGATGAAACTGTTGGAAACTGCAGAATTGACTCACTTATGCAAGTTCTGATGCAATCAACAGCATTTGCAGCAGCTGGATCAAACTGTGCTTTGTGCTGGGACATTCTTGAATTGAACCACTGAAGGTGAAAGTTTTCTCTCACTTTCTGTTGTGCTCTCTCAGCTGCTTTAGAGATGTGGTTTTGTTAACACAATTAGAGTCCAACAATCCCCTTTACATTGTTTGTGAGCTCATTTTAGAAAGATGCACTCTAGCAGCCCATACACCTGTTTGTTTGATTTTCTTTTTTTGAATGTGTGACACCTCATTTAGAGCTCAAGAGAAGAGCTGAAAAATTCAGGTAAGGTTCTGCTGAAACTGCCTTGGTTACAGTGTGAAAACAAGATACTTGTTAGCTGAAGGTCATTTTATAGCTAAAAGGAAAGATGGCCTGCTAACTGTCCTCAGTAAAACTGAGGAGAGATGAAACATCATCAGCAAACTTTGCACTTTTCTTTAAGCAAAACTCTTCAAATGAATCAGCAGACACATTAGACTAATATTTATAATGAGTAATTTGCTACAATATTTATAATGAGTAATTTGCTACTAAAACTTATTTTGTCATTTTAGTTCAATGTTGCCGTTACTTTCTTACAGTACACATTTGCAGACACCCTTTAATAAAAAGTCCAAAAATAAATTGAAGTTGATTAAATACACAGTATGTTGCCAAAAGCCTAAGTGGAGATTGGACATGTGTATCTTCAGCAGCTAGAGATACTGTTGCTTTGTTGTTGTTGTTTCATTCTTTGCCCCTGGATAGTCCAGAGAAGTCACCTTGTTCAAAGTTGCTAACTAGGAAGGCTAAGACTTTAGTTCCACATTATGCGCATTAGTGAAATTAGATGGCTAGAGCTCTCAACTATAACTGTAGATCAAAACCCTGGATAGAATCAACTCCTAGTTGGTGGGCTGTAGACTCCTTTAGACTCCTGGGTGGCAGTCCAGTCACTAGTGATTTTGGGTAAAAGTTGGTCGTGTCCCAGTGCAGAAAAGAAACCCTTTTCAAACATGTACAGTTTTTTCTATGCTGCTAATTAAATTGATACTGCAGAAAAAGGATAGTATTTTTCCTTTTTCATCCATTCTCCAAATGTTTGTGATTTCTGTAACCATTCTACAGGAGAACATTCTTCATTATCCATTTTGCAGAAGATAACGTTTTCTACAAAATAGTAGCATTTCTAAAAATGAACGATACCATTACTTTCTCAAGAGTATTTGAACCAAATAACCTTAGGTTAGTCTTCATAGGGCTTCTATGCTGTTAGCAAAGCAGGCGGTAGTTCAGTTAGATGCATCTTCTTTTTCTCCTGTTCTACTTCTTTTGTAGGCTTATTTCTTGTAGCAAATAACAGCAAACAACAATACCCACTGCCTTTGAAGCAGAAGTACAGAGATACAAGTTGGGGAAGGGGAGAGAGAGGGGGAGGGTGGGTGGAGTGGAAGAACGGTGGGAAGCAGATGTCCCACAGTGCTAATGTTTTATTGGAAATTGGGTTTGATCATCAACTTGACAGCTGCTCCCTGACATAAAGCTCCAAAGACAAACCACCTTGGTGGCATCAAGGGTGACTGATATCATGCACCAGAACCCCATTGCTGGATGGACTGAACTATTGTACTACTGCAGCATCTATCAACTAGCTTGTCTGTGGGAAAAATAAACCATTAGTCTGGGGTGTCAATTAGATAAATAGTATAGTACAAAAAAAATTAGCATAGTACAAAATCTGAAGATTGTTATATGTTCTTTACATGTAAGCAACATCCTCCCACATGCTTTTCTGATCCTACAACTTAATTCAGTTTATGATAACATAAAAATTGCTTGAATATGTTCATGCACAGGAGGCAAAAAAAGTAAGTTACTGAGAAAAACAAATCAAATGTTTTTCCCTATAATGTGCTCTCAGCCACTATCAAACAAAAGATACCCATATAAAAAATGTATTTTTATCCAGAGGTGCATTGAAATAGATCTCTCTTGTGTATGAATTATGGGCCATTAGCTACTAAATAAGAAACATTGGTTCACTTATGCAGCATGTGTAGCCATCTTATAAGGGGCAGTGGAAGAACATGACTGATGAGGTAGATCACTCTGGGAAATTTATTTAAAGTCAGGGTAGTCTGGTTAACACGTTTAGAGAAACAGAAACTGCAAAAGAGAAACTTCTCAGGCTAGGCTGTACAGATGGCGCTTTACTCCAAACTGTTCCACTTAGCCGTGGAGAAAGCTTTTAATATGCAAGTCCAACCTATTCTATTCCAGTCTGAACATATTCAAGAACCTGGATCAAACTAGTCTCAGAGAAAGTGTTTGAACAACATTTGCAGCTTAATTTTTTTCGCAAATCCTGGAAGCTATCTTCAGACCAGCTTCTTGCAAGAAGAATTCCAGTGAGGGTTAAGGATTAAAGCTGATGGATTTCATACTGTGACTTAGATACCTAATCATATAAAAGTGTTTTATTTTCTTCATCATAAGTGACATGCTTGTGGCAACACAGGATGCTTGTGCTCTAACAGACACTGTGACAAGTTCCAGCATACGTTAAGATATATTCAGTCCACTGACTTAGCCATAATAAGGCACCAGCAAGACACCAACAATTTACTCAAATGGTTGGATGTGAAATGAATCAGTCGTCTTAAGTCTAGAGGCTAAGGGCAGGTTTGAGAACAATAGGAGTCACCGAAACAAATGCTACTAATTGGCCAATTGGCTTCACCCTCAAGCATAATGTATCGGGAAGACAGAGAGAGGTGCGAGGCAATGGTGTCCGGAAGAGTGTGAGAGAAGAGGCGCTTCATCCTAAGGAAAGATACTATTTGCATATTCAAAGATGAGAGAAAGGAGGCAAATGTATGACAAGCTTTCAGTGGAGAAGAGAAAAATAGTTATTTCAGACCTGAAAAGTTCAAATTTAACCGTAAAATATCATTATCAGTCTTCTGCAGGAGTCTTTATACCAAAATATTAGCTGGACACGAAGCAGACTGAAAAATACATGGTCTGAAAGAGTTAATCAAAAGAAAGAAGAAAATATCTGAAGAGCTGTATATTATAGAAAACCCTGGACTGACAGTGAAAAATCAGGAAAATATTTCTAAACTGGATGACACCGTCTTCCACATAGGATCTTACTTACAGCACTTACACTTAATTATGCATTTCTGATATGTGGTGGAGAGAGCGTGAGGCTAGGTGGGTAACAGACTTCTAAGCAGTAGTGAATTGTAAAGCAAATAAATAATTTTGGAATTAAATTGTAACTCAAATATAACCAACCAAGTGTGTAAAATGAGCTCTGGCTCAGTTTCTCAGAGAAAATTAGATACTTCTTAAAAAAGTGGGAGAAAAGTGTATCTTTTGTAAATGCTCCTCTTTTACCTTATTCTTTCAACTATCACTGTTTAAATTATTTTTGAAAGGGCCAGTGAAAACACATTGGCACCTCTACACAAGCTATGTTTGAACATAGGTTGGGGAGGGAGGAAAGAAAGATTTCCAGACCCAGTACAGACAAAGCCTGGAGGCTGTTGACATTAGCTCTAACCAGGGTAGTGATTCAAGAAAATTGAAAGAAAATGCCTTTAAAGAAGAATTCACAAAAAAGACATTAAATGACAAATAGGAGACAGGACCTTAGAAAGCAGCATTTAATAATTAGGTCAATGCTCAATTGCAAAGCTCTCTTGTGAGCTGCAAATGTGTTCTAAAATAGGAGTCAGAAACCTGCCAGAAGCCGATTTGCCTAGATTCTCTGTTTCAGTTTTCACCATCGTAATTATCCGTCTGCCAGAGCAACTGATACAGCAAATTGGCTGCTTGCTACTGATGCTGCTTGCTGCCAGCACCAAGGAGTTAACAGCCAGGCTCTGGGTGGCTGCGGGATGGCAGTCCTACCAGCAATTTCTGTGTGCAGGGACACAGGAATGGAATGGAATGGAATTGAATGTTGATTACATTACATTACAGGAATGTAATGGAATATTGTTGGGAAGGTTCAGCCACTAGTCCTGTACCACCAACAACTGCATCTGATGTTGTGAGCTGATATAATTAAATAGGAGACATTATTTTTGGTGCAGCTCTCATAAATTAAAATACATTTTTTAAGATTGAAATTAAGCTTTATTTTACATTATTTTGCACTGGTGCAGTACAATCTTGATTATTACTACTACACTGGACTTACTTGATGCAGTAATCTTGAGATTTTAATCTTACCTTCCTTTATAAGGTCTGCTTTAATCCACCTGAAATTGATGGAGATGGAGGTTAATGAACTACAAAGCTCAGGGAACCATCATTAGTCTCTGTACAATTAATAAACATTAAAGAAGTGCTGCAATACATACTGATGTATGACATCATTAGTTCTTAAAATGAACTGTTACTTATCAACTTTACTTAATTCTAGGCAAAAACGAGCACAAACTTCAAGTTTCACTGGTCTCTTTGACAATTCTTTTGGTGCCACTATTTATTTTAGATTAATTCAAGGCATTTTTGGCACTGCATTTTTTTTTTTTTTCTGTGAGTTTGATTTTGCAGGAAGTAAGATCTATTCTGGAAATACTCGGCTCTGTTTTAGAACCTTCAAAATTTCAGATGGTGCAGCTATCTGTACAAGTGAAAACTGCTCAACTTAGATATTCAGTTACTTTAAACCATCTTTCCTACTGTGTTTATGGGAGCAATCCTGCAGTTTCATTTACATATTATGAAGGATCTGAAGTTAAATATGAGTGGTGAATGCCTGTGTAGAAAATCTTCCATCACAAAGAAAAGTGTGCAAAGGAAGCATGGTATATGTACACTGTTTACACAAAATTCAGGTGTTCTCTCAGAGTAACCAACTTATGCAAAGGTATGAGATGTTTTATGCTGTTGCTAAGTGAGCAAGGAGAAAAATATAATGAAGGGGAATGTTGATATGAAGTTGATTTGCAAAGACCTAGAGATTTTGAAGAAGTTGCGCAGTATTGGAGGCATATCTTATAGGTCAGACAGAGTCCTTCTCCTACTAAATGGAGAGGGTCAGTGAAACCCCACTGCATTCTGTACTGGCCAATAAGCTCTTGTGTAGCAACTGCTGAGTCACAGCCTGAACCACTGACTGAGCACCTGGAGAAAAGTCCTGGTCAGCCCTGGGAGCACAGGTGAAGGCAATTCACCTGTACAACTGAAAGGGGTGGAGCCTTCATACCACTACAACTCTCCACATTGCTCATGTAAATATTATAAATCTGGGGTAGTGTAAAGCTTTGTAGAAAGTTAGAGATCAATAAAAACCATACAGAGTTTTTTAGGAGAGGTCTGATTTTCAGCTCTGGTCAAGATTTTCTGAATGCTGTCAGAAAATCAGCTGCTCTGCAAGCAACCATGCAGCTCCTGGAAGCTTTGGAGAATGTTTCTAACAGTATGAATGTTGAGATTGTGTAGGCAGCAAGCACTGGAAAAACGTGAGGAGAGAATCAGAGACATGTGGGAACAACCAGTTATCCATAAGTAAGGAAAGTGCAAAGATAAATGGAGAAACTTTGGGATAATTTGGTCCTCCTGAAGTACATGGGTTTAATGAACCTTTTTGCAGTTTTTGGATAGTGTCCTTGAAGTGTATTGTAGCTTTTTATTATTATTATTATTATTATATGTAAGACTTGAAATGGAAAAAATAAGAAGGAGATGATCCTTTTTCAGGAAATAGGTGTAAGAATTGAATTATGCTGAAAAAAAAAACAAAATGAAATTTTAGCTTTCATGGGTGAGCCAGCATTGTGCCTGGTTTTTGACTAATTTCTCTGGGAAAAAAATAGTCATCAAAAAGCTTAGCCAAACATCTAAAGCTAGAAAGAAACAATTCATATTTTCCAGCATTTCGATGTAGTTTTGTTATGGAAGAAAGACAATCTATGTTACCATTTGAAAGATAAGTCCTTTCACAAACAAATAATTTTAAAATAAAGAGTAACACAAAGCCCAGAAATCTCATGTCTTCTGAGCACCTGTAGTGGAAATGCTAAATCACAGCTTGAAACAATGATTGAACACCTGGTGGGAAGACAGGGCTAACCCAGGGGAACTCAGGTGCATGCAATGCACATGAGTGACCAGAAGGGGTGGAGCCAGGATGAGGGCATTTCTGGGTGGTGTGCCCTGCCTATCTAGGATCTTCTAAAGGTAAGTAGCTCCTTTCCTTCATTGCTGCATTTGTGGCTGTTTCATGTGCACTTGTTCTCATTTGCTGCCACCTGGGAATGTGCTGCTCTGCCATTATTGCTATACTTTCAATCATGTTATAGTACCTTTTTCTTTGTCAAGGTTACAAAATGAAATTACATAACAAAAGAAACAGTGATAGGAATACAACATCTGTTGACTCCAAATACAAAAAAAGATTGCTGTGGTCATCTTGTCTGACCTCCTCCTACTGTTTTACTTGTAATTATTTGTGTAACATTTTCATGAGCATCTCATTGAAACTCTATCTTGGCATCATTTGCTGGTGTGGAGAGATGGTTGCTTTTTTAAAGATAAACATTTAAAATAAATAGTAGAAGTAATGACTTGGAGGATGACAGGGATGCTATAGAGGTCTTTGATAATTAACTTACATCTGTTCTTTTATACTTCTATTAATCATCTAATACACAGAGTAAAGGACACATTAATGAAAGTTCCAGATATTTTAAATTGAGGGTAGTTGCTAATCTAGGGGAAAAAAAGAAAAATAAGAATTTAACCAGATAAAGCATGCAGGAACAAAATGAGAGGATAAGACAAAATTTATAGAATAAAACTTAATCAAAACCAAAAAGCTATTCTAATTCACAGGGGGGAAGAATAATCCAAGATGTGCACAATCAGATAAACTTGCAAAGAAATGATATGCAAAGAATGTTAGGGTACTGTTTTTGCAATATAGGATAGCAAAATAAATAACCAGAGCAGAATTTAATGAAACTGACAATCTTTTCACAGTCACATATGGAATAGTCTATTCACTTCTGTATCAAATAAAAAAGGATCTGATAAATTCAGATCAGAGTAGCAAACGTTCATCAAGGTTGAGAGTAAGTCTGACTTACAAGGATGGGTGAAAAGACTTAAAAACCTGCAGTTAGATTAGGAGAAAAGTACAGTCCAGAAAGAAAGGAAGAGTCTTGAAATATGTAAAACTTTAAAATAGTGTAGAAAAAGGGACATAGCTAGCAAACTAAAACCAAGTTAAATAAGGCATAATAAGTGAAATTAAGAAAGAATGAGTTCAGAGTGGGTGTCAACATTCCCTTCAGCAAATTCTGTCAGTTTATGTGGTGGTCTTACAGGAGGCAAGAGAAAGAAACTTTACACATTCAAAATTTGAGAAAAAAATGTGTGAGATAAGGTAGCATATAGCATGCAGATTTGGCTGTATTGGTAGCAGTGACCACTGCTTCTCACTCACTGGGAAAATCTCTCAGGCAGGAATTGACATCCATCCCAGTGGATGTTGGTCTTTGCTTTCTTCTGTTCAGATGACTGTCCACATTTCTTAGTCATATAGTAAGTCTGTGCTGCGAGAACCATGGCACTACAAACATGGGACCTCTGTGCGATAAGAGCTGGTCTGCATGATGGTCAGGCTGTTTGCAGCTCTTGAATTAACTGCTTCAGCCTACCAGGGGACATGACCCCATGAAAAAATCAACCCCCTCCTAGCACGGTGTCCAGTAATGGTTAAATCCAAACATCTTTGCCATTTTTGGCAGAGATCAGTGAAATTGTAGTGAAGATATTATTTTGGCTGGTGTGGAATGTTTCTTTTGCAAAACTAACTGTTCCCAAGTCAGATTGTCTAGAATTAATAGGATCAATATATGATTAATATAATTAATCTATATTGATTAATTATTAATATAATCAATATATGATTAATATAATTAATGATTAATAGGATCTCCAAGTGTGGCAAATGCATGACTGTAGTTAGAATCAGCTTTAGTTAGAAACAGGCAGCTATGACTGGCAGCTGCAAGAGTGGCCCTACTTGAGAAGAAATGCAGCTTTTTGTCCTGTTTCACAAAGCAGAGGACATCAAGTAAGCAGTGGTGGTCTCATCATCTCACACTCCCACAGCTGATTGGGTGCTCCATACAATGAGAAGACCCTCTTGCTGAGCTCTGATGATGAGTTCTAGAAGGGGAAATCACCAGCACATGTTATTTTTCCTATTTTTTTTTTATATTTTTAATATTTATTGTAGCAGAAATCACAAGTCATATTACTTCCTAGAGAGTACAGATTGCAGAAGTGGGGTGAGCATTAACTTTTGTGAGTATGGACACAAGTGGAATGGAGTTAGAGGAATGGCCAAGATGCTCTTCTCAAACCTGTTCCTTTTGATTGACTGGAATTAACTGGAACAAAGCTGCCAGATCTGGGACTCCCAGTCCACCCAGCTTGATGTGGTATGTGACTGGCCAGGGTCTGAAGTCGTGGACAAAAATGTTTTGTTTTCAACTGGACAACCTGACTGCCCCCTTAACTTCCCAGGCAGCCCAAGCTGCTGCTGAACACCTCGTAGGTCCTGCAGCAACCACAGTGCTGTCAGAGTTGGAGTCCTCATCCATGGAGTGAGGGGGGAAAAAAGCTCCCCCATGCATTTCTTGAGTTTTGAATTGGCTACTAGATATTTAATGGAACAAAAATAAAAATGATCCCTCTGTATATCTGCCTAGGGATCAGGAAATGCATCCTGATTGCTTGAGTTAGTTTTTGTGTGGTCCTACAATGGAGCTGATGGTCCTTGTGGGTTCCTTCCAACTCAGGATATTTTGTAATTCTGATTAGAATTACAAATTTAAGAAGCTAAGAGTAACACTACAACTCCGTAACCTGGTGCCAAAGCTGGGAAGCGCTTGTTAAACTTATTGGCATTCATGTCTTGATGAGCAGTTAAGCAGCACAGCATAAAGAGTTTCTGGAAGGTAGTGCTTCCTCTGCCCACCTCTCTAGTTCCAGAGGATACTTTCCCTCAAATCCTGGGCCAGCATTTCAACACCAGCACTGTGATAAAGGAGTATCTGTTTATTAGCACAGACAACCCTGACTCGCATACAGTGTGTTCCACCGTACAGTTTCTGTTTGCCTATAACATCTTCTCTATTGTTATTGCTAAGGATATTGTGTTATTCATTAAGCCTTTTATTAGCATGCTGCTGGCTTTCATTGTCTAACAGCACCCACTGTGTTAATGATCTTACAGTGTAATGTTGAATATTCACTGTGGGAAATAATGTGCATAATACATGCAGAAGGACAATTGAAAGGACACTTTATTCTACAAGTTTATTTTTCCACTGCTATTTAAAAGTCACTATCATTGAGGGAAAATGCCAAGACATCATTTTATGAGGAATCTTGCCTCTGATGAGATTTAAAGGAGTAAGGAAAAGTAAAGAGAGCATTAAAAGTAAAGCAGTACTTAAATTAAACTCTTCCAGATCCAATTAGTCACACTGTTTGCAGGTGGATATGTGTCAGACAATACATTTTAACAGTAACAATGAACATCTTTCAGCTTCATTTACTGAATGAAATAAAATGCATTGACCTCTCAACATTTTTTTCTATATAAGCCTAAATCAGAATCCCAAACCTAAACACCTCCAAATACTGGGACATTTGGATCTTATAGACAGATTAGCTAGGTAGATAGTGATAAGTTTAGATACTTGTGGAGGAGGGAATAGGAGTCTCATAGTGCATTACAGTGTGCGTAATCATAATATCTGGTCAGAAAAGAACATACTTTTGAAAAGGAAAGAATGACTAACCGAGGCAGTGAACAATGAATAAGAAATGCATGGGAAAGCAATGAAGTTTTCTGGGTATTGGAAAAGGCACTGTGGGGAGCACAAGCCGCCTGAGCTACTGCTAGGTGCTGGCATTCAGCTAAAGCAGTATCACAGGAGGGAAGCACCAGGTGAGATACAGACCAACTGAATATCAGCAGGGTCTGCACTGGGGGCAGCTCCTCAAGCAGGTTTGCTGTATGGTGAGATGCTAAAAAGCAACAGCCATGCCTGGACTGGATGCTTGAGAAGTCAGTTTATTCAGTAAGGGAAAGAGAAGGGACATTTTACCTGAAAACATTTAAAATTCTGCCTTTGCAAATAGGTAACATGAGCATGTCTGTGCAAACAGCCACATTAATTATGTAGTAAATGCTACATTAATTACATAGAGAAGAAGTTGTCATAAGAGTACTGTATGATTTCAGATGTAACGCTTTGAGAGTACCCTTTTCTCTTCTTGGCTTTATGCTACTGGGGAGAAGCTGGAAGCAGAATCTGAAAGGAAAGCAAATAAGTGTGATCATGGGAAAGCATATCCTAGCAAAGCTACAGAAGGATGAAATGTGTGGCTGTGACTTAAAAAAAGTGAAAGCAGAAAGGTTAGCAATGGTTGGCAAAACGAACAAAAAACTCTACCTCTAAAAACTATCATGAAGCTATAGAAGTACAGAATGGTTTGCATTGGAGGAGATCTTGCAGGTCATCCAGTTTTCACCCCATGCCACAGTCAGGGACAGCTCCACTAGACTGGGCTGCTCAAAGCTCTGACCTTGAACATCTCCAGGACTGGGGCAACCACAGCTTCTCTGGGTAGCGTGTGTCAGTGCCTCACCACCCTCATAGTAAAACATTTCTTCTTAACTACTAATCTAAATCTTCTTTTAGTTTAAAGCCATTGCCAGTTGTTCTATCACTGACAAAGAATTGCTCTCCAGCTTTCCTGTAGGCCCCTTTACTGACTGGAAGACCACTCTAAGTTCTGTCCTGAGCCTTTTCCAGGCTGAACAAGCCCAGCTCACTCAACTTTTCTTTATAGTTGAGGTGCTCCATCCTTCTGATATTTCCAGCAGCCTCCTATGAACCCACTCCAACAGCTCCATGTCTATTTCTGCTGAAATTCCCAACTGCTCCAGCTGTGACCTTGCATGGGCAGAGTTGAGAGGGACAATCACCTCCCTCATCCTTCTGGGCAGCTCTGTTTTGATACCGAAAAGGATACAGTTGGTCTTCCAGGCTAAAAGTGCACAATGTTGATTCATGTCAAGGTTTACATCCACCAGAACCCTCAAGGTATTCTCCATTGGGCTGCTCTCAATCCACTCATTGCCCAGCCTGTATTCATGTTTGAAATTGCCCCAGCCCAGGTGCAGGATCTTGCATTTAGCCTTGATGAGTCTCACTCAGTTCATGTGGGCCCACCACTCATGCTTGCCAAGGTCCTTCTGGATGGTGTCGCTTCCCTCCAGAGTGCTGAAAGCACTCCTTGGCATGACTGACACAATTGTTCATCTACTGGGAGGAAAGGATTTCTTGAGCACCATGTGCAACAACTCCATTACTTTTGTTACTGCTAACAAGTCTATGTTTTTATGAGTGTTTCTACAACAATCCCTTTCTGCGCTATTGGATATGAATTCTGCCTGTAAATACGTATATAGAATTTGGTAAGAAAAGACACCAGGGCAGGTTTTTTCTATCTTGTGGCATTTGTAGGCATCAGGGCAGGAAGGGTACGTGCACTGTTGTTGCTCTTGATGTGGGGGCTGACTTGTTTCCATCTCTACTATCTGTGATTGGAATTAGGGTAACAGGTTGCTGGCAGGCCCAAAATTGGTTGTTCTCAGGTCACTGGATTTGAGAGCTTTATACTGATGTGGTTTATTCCCCTTTACCAAAACAATGGGACATCATATTGGATTTACATGGCAATGTTTTGGCAGCATAGGGGCTGCAGTGGTGGCCTCTGGGAGTAGAGCCCAATAGCTTCCCCATGTTGGATCACAGCCAGCTCAGACAGCTTCAGAAAGGACTCATTGCTGGCCAGAGCTGTGCCATGAGTCACTTTGCCTCTGGGGAACAGATTTAAGAAAGGAAAATGCTGCTGCACAACAGCAGAGGGGAGAGATGAGAATGTGTGAGAGAAATGGCCCTCCAACCACTGAAGACAGTGCAAAAGGAGGGCAGAGGGTGTTCTAGATGCAGAGCAGAATTTCCCTGCAGCCCAGGAGAGGCTCATGGTGGAGTAGGCTGTCCAATTGTGGCCCACAGGTACCATGAATAGCATATCTCTGCATACAGCTATGGAGGACCCCATGGTGCAGCAGGAGGATGTGGCCTGCAGGAAGCTGCAGTCCATGGAGAAGCCCCCACAGGAGCAGACTTTAGGCCAGAACTGCACTCCATGGAGAGGAGCCCCTAGTGGAGGAAATGGTCTGGGGGAGCTGCCACCTATATTGTTTTGTGCTGGAGCTGAAAGATGGATTCTGTGGAATAGAGACATGTTGGAGCAGTTCTTGGAGAGCTGTAGCCTGTAGGAAGTCCATGCAGACTCTTTTCAGGAAGGACGGCATTGCTTGGGAGAGACTCCATGTGGAGCAGGGGAAGACAGTGACCACAGAGGAGTGGCAGAGAAAGATCATTATGGACTGACTGCAGCCCCTACTCCCCTGTGTAATGTGGAGGAAGAACGTAGAGGAGGATTGATTGTAGAAAGGTGTTTTTAGTTTGCTTTTAGTTGCCACTGCTCTCATCTGCTATCAATAAGCAATAAAATATATTAATCCCACTGCTCTGAGTCTGTTCTTCCCATGATGGTAACCGATGAGTGACACCCCTATCTCTATTCCAACCCTTGAACCCTTTTTCATTGTATTTTCTCCCCCTCTTCCTTTGAAAATGCAGAATGAGAGCAGTAGATTGGATTCTAGCTGCCCACCCATATGGAACCACCACAAGAACCCCTCAGGTTTTGGAATCTCCCTGGAGAACATGCTGCCACAGGGTCCATTGAGGCACCCTCTCAGCAGTGACAGTAGCAATGGTGTGGCACCAGTGGGATGGACCCGCAGGAGTTACTTCTGAGCCCTGGGGGCCTGCAAACAGCCCCACAAGCTGATGCCTTGCTAAGGCATCTCCTAGGTTCAAGACACTTGGTGTTAATAGCTGTCAGCAAAAGAAAAACTAACATTTTGTCTGCCCCAGTGTCTGACCCTCCTCCTGTTGTGCACTTTGCTGTTTGCAGGTGCCTCTTGCCTTGGTGGGCTTCATAGTGCCCTCAGTGTGCAGGTTGGAAAAGTGATTGTGCTTTGAGCGGAAGTAGGCAGCTATGATGGGCAGTGTTGCAGCACAGGTCTTTGAGCAGATTCTGTTGGCAGGGCTGCTCCTTTTCATGCTGAGAGGGGTCCTTTTGTGATGAGCTGGACCCACAATCCTGTCTATGAAGAGTCCATTGCAGTCCCACCATGCTCAGCCTGGTGCTGAGCCTCATTTCCTCTGCAGTTTAATTTCTCCTCTTTGAGCAACAGCAATTCCCTCCCCAGCAACCTGTGAGCAGTGGTCCTGTTCAAGGCTTCTCTGACACTCAAAGCCCCACAGAGAGTGGCAGAAGGAAGGAGTGTGAAGCTGGCAAAGGGGCATTCACATCCAGGGATTTGCCCGCAGAGGGTTTGAGACCCTGCCTGGGCTCACAGCCCGTGGTACATTGTGAGTTTTTTTTTAGTGAAATAAATGGCTAGAGGAAATGGAATAAAATTCAAATCAATTATGCTATTCAAAGTCAGTGACTAAATTAATCCAATTACACTGCAGCAATCTTTGCTTAATGCCTAAAAGCTAAGAAAAGATTGTTAAAGCAGTGGTTTGGGAAATCAGTTCATAACAAACGTAACCAACAATGGAAGATGCTAAAGTGGCAGGGGAAGGATTAAGGGGAGGAAGAAGACACTCTATTATTCATCCTTCAAATGAAGTATATTGCCCAGATATTAAAGGGTAATGCACTTGAGCTCATGGTGCTGTCTCCAGGTCTCGACAAAGAACTCAAAACTCGCTGATTACTCTTTACTAAGGAAGCCTCACAACACTGTTATTATGGAAGTGCAGCTCTTAATAACCACTCCATGTTTGTCTTTTCACCCACACAATCTCTCTGCTTCTGTCAAGTAGGTTGCCAAAAACCTACTTTTATGTTTTCAAAATTAAGGCTTCAAATCAACTTGGCAACACAGCTCAACTTCAGGATGCTGGTATTTTTAACACAATTGGCCATGCTGTACTTCCAGTCTGGGGCTTGAGACACTCAAGAAGTTGAAGGTGTAAATAGGAATATACTCTTGCTTTAATTAGTCAGCTTGTCTGCACAACAACCAGAGAGCTGAACTTGAAACTTCTGAAAGCACTGATGAAAGAACTGCATATAGAATCATACCAGGTGGGACATGAAAAATGTTTTAAAACATGGGGTCCACAGTGCCCGAATAAAGATTAGCAAATAGTGGGTGAGCACTTGGCTGATTGCCCATGAAAAGTTTTGCTCTGAGCCTGTCTCTCAGGTGATCTTTACAAAGGCAAAAGGTGACTTAAACCATGAAGGGCACTCATGAATTTTGTGACTCACTCATATCCATGCTTTATAAATTGTCATCACCTGTACGTGGGGTTGCTCACATGCCTCTAAACCCAAATATCTCTGAATCTTAGACTAGTTGTTGTTTTGTATCTTGGTTGGTTGACTGGTTTTCTTTTTTTCTTTCTTTTTTATCTTTCCTATTTATTTATTTATATATATTTTTTGCTTTGTAGGATACTTCACAGCAAGACTATTTTTGAACTTAAACTCTTATCTTGAAACCACATCATCTAGATCTTCTCTGCTGGAAAACAGATACCAGTGCCTGATCTCACATATCAGAACATAAAGAATATAAATATAAGATCCTCTGCTCTGAAAAGGCTTGGATATAATTTCTGAAGCAGAATGCTTACTCGTTAACACTGGAAGAACCTGTTCCTGACACTGCATCCCACATACTGCTCAGAAATTTTTCCTTTGAGTTGTGCTGAGATTTCACAAAAGACTTGGAGTTTCATATAAATCCAGCTGGGAAATCTCACATTGTTTACACCTTTATGCCTAAATGTCTGGACTAATAGTTGTAGATTCTCACATTCAAAATTGCAAGTATTTGCTCACAAAGACATGAACTGAGCTTTAAAAATCACCAGGTATACTTGTAGCTGCTGTGCAGCCAAGACATACTTTCAGACTTTGCTTAACAACTTGAAGGAGAGCAGAAAGAGCTTACATTTTCTTAAGGGGTAAATTGAAATCCTTGTAGTTACTGGATTGCAGGAACTACAGTTCTAGCTGGAAAAAAATAAAAAGTTGGTAACAGCAGGGGTTGTAGGAAAAACATATTGCAAGTTGTGCAGCCACATTTACAGATACAAATACAATAAATTACGTTGATTAACTAAATACTTTCAAACAAAACCTAGCAAACATTGAAACACAAGAGCTAAAAGCATGAAATCTTTAATTTTGAATAAGTAGACTGAGCAATAAAAGCATTTTTTCCTTTGTGTTCCCAAGGTCTCTAAACACTGTATGCTTCCACAGTGAAACTGTGGAGGATTGGGAATGAACTCAGAGCTCTTGTTGCTTCTCCAGAAAGCTGCACACAGCAGCTCCCAGGGCATCAGCCAGCCTTCCCTGCCGCAGGACCAGGGCTCATGGCAAGTAGCCTGGACAGGAGCTGCTGTTTAGAAGCCCACAGCATCCTGCAGCAGCAGGGCTGTGCAAAAGGCAGCAAGCAGTGGGGGGAACCTTCAAAACCAACACATTTTATAGACCTGATAGCAAGACCTGGATTTCAGAGGAGGCCATTTGGAAGTGTAGCTTGCAGCCCGTACTGATTGTGAGGATCTGTTTCACCTAAAACCCCTACAGGGACCTGAGCACAGGGATTGTGAGTAAGTCCCTGCTCCAGGTTAGGTGCCAGAGGTAAATGAGCTTCTGCTCAGTCACAACCCAGTCTTCTCCCACATGGTTTCTAGTGTCAGCACCTGCTGTGTTACAGCAAAACAATATGGCCTGGGGTGGTGAACATCATAAATCTTCAGTATTCACCTTCTGCACCACAGTTACAGGGAGTTCAGGTTGTCCTTGTACGCCCTCTCCAGCATCACTGCAGCCTGGACGCAGGGACAAGACTTGGTATGCCTCAGCGGAGTCACACCTCCTTGGCTGAGAGGAGGATGTGGCACTGAAGCATGTGAAACCAATTCAATATGAGTAAGCAAAGAGCAGCCAAAGACAGCAGGCAATACTGCAGTGAGGAAAATTATGTAAGATGGAAAGAAAATGAGAATTAGCAACTCATTCCGCAGCACTTCCACTGCAGCCATTCCTGCCTTAGCCTCAAAGTTGTCAAAAGCAGGCAATTAAAATAAAAGGTATGTGAGGTCACATCTGAAATTAACTGCTGCTGTGCACCAGTTTGCATGCATTCACATGCAGAGAATACTCATACGAGCTGAGTTGATTTCCTGCAATAAAGCAAATTAGAGGCCTCTGCTGGATGGCCTGTGCACAGGCTTTGGCTCAAATAACAAAGACAGGAGATGATGCTGGGCCAACAAAAGCTCAATGAACAGTGGTCATGAGCACATGCTGAGGAGGGCAATTTTTGATCTGATGAAATGTTATTTTGCCACTCTCCTCCTTACAGATCAATGACCCTCTCACACAAGGAAATACCGCACAGTTTTTGCTCATGGTGCCAGATTTCTCCTTCTATCTTTAAAGAATCCCAGGTTTGTAACATGGAGATATTTGTGTCGTGCTGTGTCACTGATCTGAGTGGCTATGACGTGGAGGATGGATGTGTGTGTTTCATGTTTTCCCAGAAAAAATGTAGTTTGTATAGACAGGCTACGTTAGATTATGATCTTACAATCTTGCAGAATAAAACCAGCTTCAAAAAATTCCAGTGCTACAATTCATAGTCATAATGAATCATTGCAAGCTGTACCTTGAGCTGGAAAAATGATGGACTGATATCTTTCCTTGTCTGATTTATGCATAGTTTCTGTTGAGAGAGACAAGTTCTCTTGGGCAGTATGTAACTTTTATACTGTTTTTCTCTCTGTGTCCCACAGTTCACCTAGGGCCTCTGCTTTCACCTCCTTATCTTCCTTCAGATTTTTAAAAATCAAGATAAATTTTAAAGTGCAATTTGAAAACAAAGTGCTGGAAAGTGTCTTGAATTTCTGAGAGAGGGAGCCAGCTAAGGAGGCTATGAACGTATCATACAAGCCAGCTGAAATGATGATTTCAACAATGAGGAAAAGATAGCGGTGACTGAAGACAGCACTGTCCTGGACGGAAGATATACAGCCCTCACTATGAGATATACTTACAGTTGCCACTGCTTTCCATGGCAATCCTTCAAGGGAAGAAACATGCCGAGCAGTATCATAGAATCATTTAGTTCGGAGAAGATTTCACAGATCATCAAGTCCAACCATTACCCTAGAAATGCCAAGTCTGCCACTTAGCCATGTCCCTTAGCACTAAATCTACATGCCTGTTCAAAACCTCCAGGAACAGTGACTCAGCAACTTCCCTGGGCAGCCTGTTCCAAAGCTTCACAACTCTTCAGTGAAGACACTTCTTTCTAATCACAGAATCATAGATTTGTTTGAGTTGGAAGGGACTACTAAAGGTCATCTAGTCCAACTCCTCTGCAATGAACAGGAATACCTACAGGTAGATCAGGTTGCTCAGAGCCTGGTCCAGCCTGACCATGAATGACACTAGGGACAGGGCTTCCACCATAAATCCAATTCTAAATCTCCCCTCTTTCAGTTTGAATCCATTTTCCTTTTTCCTATCACCAAAGACCCTGCTAAAGAGTCTGCCTCCTTTCTTATGACGCCCCTTCTAGGTAGAGAAAGCTACCTAAAAGTAGCTTTTTAGACTAAAGTCTCCCTGGAGCCTTCTCTTCTCCATGCTGAACGGCCCCAGCTCTTTCAGCCCCTCTTTGTAGGAGAGGTGTTCCATCCCTTGCGTCATTTTTGTGGCCATCCTCTGGACACACTCTGTTAGGTCTATGTCTCTTCTGCACTGAGGACTCCACATCAGGACATAGTATTCCAGGTGAGGCCTCACCAGCACAGAGCAGAAGGGCAGGATCACCTCTCAGGCGTGAATATAATATCCAACCTTAAACCTTCCCTGGCACAACTTCAGACAATCTCCTCTTGTCCTGCCACTTGTTGTTTAGGAAAACTCTGAGGGAATCAGCTGGGCATTGCTGTCTACCGGGTCCCACAGTGGTCCCTGTGTGTGGTCCAATAGAAGCTGCATTCAAGGAGACATAGCAGAGAAATAAAATGGAACACTTTTCCTGCGGTATTTGGTGTCAAGGAAAATAAAGCTTTTACTGCAGATTGTGAGATCAAGAGAGACAATGCCAAATTTTTAAAAGATTTTTTTTCACTCAAGTACACATTGAGCTCTCTGAGGATCAAACAAATCCACTTTATTAAAACAGAGACCTTCCCAAGGGCTATTTATATTGGCACTAACTGACACACTTAATACTTTTGTCCTGAAAAGGTCATACATATCCATAGTGATAGATCTGAAAATATGAAAAGCTTTTATGACTTCCTGCTGTACTTCCTGTCAGAAAGTATTGGCACCTGGTCTGCAGGCAGCATGAGGAGGAGGAGGCTGCTGCCTCCAGGCTGTGCTGCTGACAGTTGATAATAGCGGCAGTAGGCTGTGCTTTGGTGAGAACAGCTTGCCTGTTGTGAAAGAGCAACAACATCCAAATCTGACAGACAAGGCAGGCAAATACTCTTGTGGACTTAGAAATGCCCCCAACAAAGGAGCAGGGAAGGGAACATAGCCTTCCAGGGGATCCTGGATGGAGTCAGGACTTGCTCCTGTGAGCACAGACGTCTAGCAGCAATTCACTTTTTTTTTCAGGACTTTTCTGTGGCAGGTGTAGAAGGAGCAGAGAAGAGATATATTGTTGCTCAAGTCCTGCAGCAAACTTAGTGAAGGACAGATGTTTTGTCACAACATAACTTTGCAATCCACTTGCTGTCTATCATCTATGGTGAGAGTTGGGCACCGGAGGAGAGCCACGGGAAGGTGGGCAATTAGGTCAACCTGCAGCAGTGTGCATCAGGAGTAAAACTTCACTCCATTTATTTTTTCCCTGTCTTCTCCTGAAGTGACACACTGGCTCACAGAGGACAGCCCAATGGAAGAGGGTAATGCGTAACAAGCTGTGGATACAGATGTCCATCCCACTGCAAAATGCAGTCACACTAATACAGGTTAACCAGCATCTGCTTCACCTTTAAAGCACCTCCAAACCTGTCCAATAGCTAAATCATTCCATCTTCTTCTTGGGGCAGAGATACTTACATTATACTTATGTCTACAGAATGAGGTTCCTTATCTTGTTAGGAAACAGAATTAGGAAAGATGGTGGAAAGAATAAAGAACTCATCACAGGGAAATCATCCTCTGAAAGAAAGCTCTTTCTCATGGAAATCAGTCACCATTGATCAGTGTGGCAGCACAGGCTCTTTGGGCCTGAAAACTACAAAGTGTGAGAACTCTGGTGGGTTTAAAAAGAGTTGAGGCATTTCAGCAATATAGGTAATGCAATCACATCAGAACTATCCTCTGCTGCATAAACACTGTACAGAATCTATGTCAAAATCGGCCTCTTACTTGACAAGTAAATGGTTTTAATGCTTTTGGCTCAGGGTATATGAACAACCCCATCGTCACACCTGTGGTCAAACCACAGAGCATCTCTGCTCCTCCAGCAAAGAGAGAAAGTACCACAAACTGCAAAAGGGTACTGGCTGTACTGGAAGCAGCATTTATGCAAAGTAAGGCCATAGCTTTTAGCTCATTTCTGCTCCTTCACAGCTGAAGCAGTTCTGAACTCCAAGTGCTTGGGAAACTTCTCAAACCTTGTTCTTGTACAGAAATGTCAAGTGGCCCAAAACTCCCACCACATATGTATTAAAGTCCACTTAATATTTTCTCTTTTGTAGAAATATGCTGACGAGGATTAGTCATGAATCACATCACGTAACTCATCTGTAACTCAACACAGTGAAGGGGATCAGTCTAAGATCCTGAACAGAACTAAACCAAGGCAAGCATTCATCTCTTACAGAAAAACTGGAAGGCAAAACAGAAGGAAAATAAGTTAGTGCAGAGAAAACTCTTATTCCCTTATTCTCCTTATGTCCCTAGCTAGACTCCATAGCCCCAAAAATGGCAATCTCATTAGGCAGAGAGGAGGTATAAACAACAGTAGGATGTTAGGATGGAGTCCTAGAAGAAGACAGAGTACTGCAGTCACTCTTACTGAGAGAAAAAAAACAACAACAACAACAACAAAAAACAGTTTCTTGATATGAAGCAGGTTCTGAGTTACATGTCAAGAGCATTTCCCTTAATGCTTAGGGTGAGTAGAGATTTCTCCAGTACAGTGCTTAATTCTGGGCTTGGAAGACAATGAGTGAAGACAACATCTGCCTTGTGCCTCATCTGTCTTGGCCAGCACAGAACAGTTAAGGAGCTTGTGTGATGTTTACAACAGATATCCTGCTCTCCTTGTGGTCATTCTTTTTCCCTTGCACACCCTCTCATGGATCATGAAAAATTCTTCTTACAGTGAGGGGGATCTGAGCAGTGGAACAGGCTGCATGAAGGCTGTGGGGTCTTCATCACTAGAGAGACCCAAAAGCTAACTGGATATGAACCTGGGCAACATACTTTGGGTTGGAGTAGACAATGCCCAGAGGTCCCTTCCCGACTCAGCCATTCTGTGATTCTGTTAATTTCTCCATGTGCATGTATTGACAACAGATTCAGACTTTGTCCTTTGAGGGGGAAGATCACTGGAGGACATGTGATCCCACTGCAGATTCAGGAAGGCAGCTGGCCTAGCTCTTGGAGAGAATGACCACACAGCTACTGGGAATAAGCCTGCTGAGGGATGGGAATCCAGAGCAGAAGT
Organism: Odontophorus gujanensis; assembly: GCA_013399175.1. Taxonomy (NCBI): domain Eukaryota; kingdom Metazoa; phylum Chordata; class Aves; order Galliformes; family Odontophoridae; genus Odontophorus; species Odontophorus gujanensis. Next base: position 40,556 of record VXAB01003483.1, read on the forward strand.
ATTTCTCCATTTATGATTATGAGCTGTCTGACAATGAAGAACAAAGATATTCCCCCCTCCACAAAAGCATTCACTCCCAGCCTAAAGAATAAGATGGAATGGGATGGGATGGGATGGGATAGGATGGGATGGGATGGGATGGGATGGGATAGGATGGGATAGGATAGGATAGGATAGGANTGGGATGGGAGAGCATGGGATGGGATGGGATGGGATAGGATAGGATAGGATAGGATAGGATAGGATAGGATAGGATAGGATAGGATAGGACGGAATGGAATGGAATAGAAAGAATAGAGTAGTGCAGAGCAGAGTAGAATAGTTCCATTGGAAGGAAGCTACAAAGATCACAGAGCTCAACTACTGACTGCAGAGATAACCAAAAGTTTAAGCACATTAATGAGAGCATTGTCCAAATGTCTCTTGAAAAATGTATGCAAAGGGAATAAAGCAGCTCTCTAGGAAGCCCATTCCAGTGTCCCATCACACTCATGATACAGAAATGTTTCCCCAGTGTTCAGTCTGATCCTCCTCTGATGCAGCCATGTGCTATTCCCATCCTGCCACTGATGACCAGGAGCAGAGCCTGGCACCTTCCTCTGCTTCCCTTCCTCAGGAAACTGTAGAAGCAGTAGTTTTCCTTATTTATACTATTTGGACGGTTGTTCCTGTTATTCATAAATACAAAGTAAAGATGGTCTTAGACTCAAAACAACTGTAGGAGCTACCAGCCCATTTGGAAGAAACAGATTTATCTAGATTGGCTTTGTGAAGTCTCAAGCATTTCAGAAGTGAATGTGTGTGCAACGGGTGGGGACTGATGTCTCCATCTTTCTATTGCTCCTGGGCAGAAACACCATACTTGCATGGCCATGCCTGAGAAATGTGTTGGTACCTACTGGACTCATTCTTGGGGAACACAAGGCTCTTGCTGGGCCAGGAGCTGGGACAGCTGCAGTACACCAGGATAAAAAGGATACTGTTGCTGGAGCTGTGCTTGTTTAGAAAACCTTGAAGTGTGGGTCTGTTTCTGATGTTTCTGTGAAGAGAACAGATAGGTGATGTGACTACAAGAAGAGGTGCTGGATAAATGGTGCTGTATATGCTATGTGTTCTTTTCGTGTGCTTTAGGTGAGGAGAAGAAAGGCTGGTATAATCAAAATAACGGGGTAAATTAATTAATAAACATATGAGCAAGAAGAAAGATCACATTAGAAAGAGAGTGCAGGAAGAAAACAAATAGCCAGCTCAGCAGAAAGATCTTAGCACGTGCAATTGCAGCAAAGCAGTCTGCCATAGGTGATGCTGCTTGAGAGATCATGTACTGCTGCTTCCTGTTCCTTTGAAGCACATATGAGAGGAGGCTGTGCCAGCCTCTGATACACAAACACAGAATCACAGAGTTATTATTACATTTATGAAATAACAGCACAAAGTGGTATTGGATAGGAAAAACAAATATTGAGAAGCTTGTATGCAGGTGTTGGGGACTGGGATTTAACAGATATAGACAGTGATGGGAGAATGTTACTTGAGTGATGGAGTTGGGCACACAATGACAAGCATTCACTGAAGACAACAAATGAAGGAGGTAAAGCAAGACAAGACATGAAGCAGCCTACAGGGCACAGATAAATGATGAGAGGAAAGAAGACTTGGGAGTCAGCAAAGGGGAGAAGCAAAATAATGCACTGCCCTCCTTGTTTTTTTTTAACTTTCACATCATGTAAACATACGGTAATGTACAGTTATAATTTGATTGACAGGCTTAGCTGCCAAGGAAAATTTCTTCTAAGAATAACTGTTTTTAAGAACTTGTATCTGCACTTCAGCTTTTTAATTAAAAATGGTTCTCAAATGTTTTTATTCCAGTTAAGTTTGATTTAATAATTTATAGGAAATTTCTTAGGCTGAATGTAAAGATCCACTTCCTTGACAGGACCACTATATACTCACTCTGTGACCTGTCATCTACTGCAACATTCACTGTAGTAAAATTAGGCAGAGCTGAGAAATCTTTGGGTACAGCTCCAAGTTTGTGTGTATGGATTTTCACGCTTGTAAGTCAGTCGCCTCTTCTACAGGCTTTAGTGCCAAGAAGGAAACTTGAGACTTTCCACCCTCTGTAGAGGATGTTACTATCTAGCACTGAGAAAACTCAAGGGGCCCACTCCTCACATGCACAAAACCCAACTGTGGAGGCATTTGTCTGCTTAGAGTTTTTAATATCTCAGGGCTAAGTGACACCGTTCCCTCACCTTCCCCTTCATGAGCATGCATGCATAGGGAAAAGCTTGGTCACTACCCAATGCTTTTTATTTTTACAACAGGCCTACTACACACTCCTACACAGAACTGTGATGTCTTTCCATTCTCTTAAGAACTGATTAGAACTGCTTAGGGCAAACAGAGAAAGAAAAACTGTTGGTCTTTAAGTTGAAATGACTGCCCTTATCTGTTCTTAAACAAGTGTCGGACCTCAGGGGTCATGCTTTGTAGTCAACAGTAATAGTACGCACTCAGAAAACTTACTGAAGAGAGGTGCACTGTGGACTTCTTCAGTGGTCCCTTCTCTATGCCTGGTACTCCTTCAGAAAGCAGACTGCTCCACAGTAAGCTCCACAGCCTGAATAGGTTTTGAGTCTGCCCTGAGAGCTGTTCCTATGAGTCTGAGTTTTGGGTCTGCTCTGAGAACCCTTCCTGGCAGCAGGTCCTTGCTAGTGCGTCACAGAATCCTCTGTGAAGATCATCTAGTCCAACCCCCGTGCCAGAGCAGCTCCCTAGCCCAGGTTGCACAGGTTGTCCAGGCGGGTCTTGAATGTCTCCAGATAAGGAGACTCCACCACTTCTCTGTGCAGCCTGTGCCAGTGCTCTGCCACTGCACTGTGAAGTTCTTACGCACATCTGTGTGGAACTTCCTATGCTTCAGTTTGTGGACATTTCCCCTTGTCCTATTACCATGCACTGCTGAGAAGAGTCCAGCCCTGTACTTTTGCCTCCTGCACCTTAGATATGTATAGACGTGGATCAAATCCCTCTGAGTCTTCTTCTCTCAAGGCTGAACAGACCCAGGTTGCTCAGCCTTTCCTTGTAAGTGAGTTGCTCCAAGCCCTTTATCATCTTTGTGGTCCTCCACTGGACTCTTTCCAGGAGAGCACTGATACATACAACAGTCAAGAAATCAGGAGATGTGGGTCATTTAGTGAAGAATTAAAAGCTGTTTCACAAAGCATATTTGTTGCGTTTCCTAGGATCCTTCTGCATCTCAAAGAAGTGGGGGTGAGCGACAATTTCATAAACCAAGACTTCTCACTGGGAGGTTAGTCATGGCATTCAACTTATCATCTTATCAACCTATCATTCAGAGGGCTGGAACATTTCCTATGAGGAGAGGGATCTGGGCTTGTTTAGCTCGGAGAAGAGGGGGCTCCAGGGAGACCTCATAGTGGCCTTCCAGTACTTGAAGGGAGTGTATAAACTGGAGGGGGAATGACTGTTTACTTGGGTTGATAGCAATAGGACAAGGGGAAATGGTTTTACACTCAGACAGGGCAGATTTAGGTTAGATGCTAGGAGGAAGTTTTCCACTCTGAGGGTGGAAAACATAACAATAACTGGAACAGGTTGCCCAGAAAGGTTGTGGAAACCCTATACCTGGAGACATTCGAGGCCAGGCTGGATGTGGCTCTGAGCAGCCTGGTCTTGTGGTTAACAACCCTGCCCATGGCAGGGGGTTTGAAACTTGATGATCTTTGAGGTCTTTTTCAACCCAGGCTATTCTATGATGAATCCATGATCTACTCAATTCTCAGTCTCCATTTCTCTCCTCTGCCTGCGCAGAGATAGGGTTTAGTGACTAGTGTACTAGAAGCCCAAATGAGCACATTACAACTTTTAAACAAAAAGCAGGCTGAACACCTGGATTGCTCTGGCTGTAAGCAATGTAATGCCGCCCACAAGCCCCAATACAAGGTGCCTGAACACCCTGAGGATCAGAGAATAGGGGTTTTCAGAACTATGTGAAAAATTAATGTCAAATTAAGAACTGCCTGTGATGTGGCAGTCACCAGGGGACTGCCTGGCTGCAATCCCAGCAGCATGCTACCTGCTCCCTGAGGCCTCTCCGTGTGGTGCTCATTGTGTGCTTACACAAAGCACAGCAGAGCAGAGGGGACTCTGTGGTAGTAGACTCCTGGATGGATGCAGTTCTCACAGTTTGGAGGACAGCCCTCATGTGGTGTTTACACAGAAGTTCACATGATACAGGGTATAGCAGAGGGCTGACTGCTTTCAGGACTCTTGCCCAGACACATATGTTATGAGTTAAACCAAAAGTGGAAGGCATTAAATTAAACCAGGAACAGGATATATTGCCTTTCGCACCAATAAGCTTTTCAAACTTTGCGTGTATGAAATCACTCCACTCAGTACTAAGAGACAGTTGCCTCCACAAGGAACGTGGCATCCAGCAAGCAGCTTAAGCCAATATAGAACACTGCTCAAGCCACAGCAATCTATCCATTTTTGTTTGCTGGCTGTTTACAGTCAGAGCTGTGTGACTGACAGATATCATCAGCCAGACTGACTCCTTGCTGAAATTCATATTGCAAAATCATTAGCAGCATCACAGTGACCTGAAAAACTGGCATTATTTCAAATTATTTCAACTGTACTTAATGTGAGAAAACACTGGAAGGACACACAAATTCTGACATTTTATGGCACGGATTCTCACCCTCTACTACCTGAGGAGGTTGCATTATATTTTGACCTCCCTTGTTACAGAGTTTTCTTTAGTCTTTTCTTTTGAATTTATTTTGTTATGCAGTTCAGTCTCTTGGAGAAGTGCTGCTTGTTTTCACAGACAGCTCTTGAAAGCAGGTCGCTGCAGAATTACGTTATGTGGTACCTGTGTAAATGTCCTGTAAGGTCAATATTTTCTTACTGAGAACATTACTTTTATCTCACAGATGATGACATGGCATTCTGAATGTAAAAACAGTATTAATTGGAGATGATTCTCCTGTTTTCTCACTCTTCCTTTTACTGCCTTTATAAAGCTTTACAAACTAGCCAGTTCTTTGTAAAGTAGCTGACAGAGTACTAAAATATTCTCATTTTACTGTTAGATGACAAAACTAAGTATTTCTGCACCAGAAAGTACTTTTAACCACAACATCTGAATTAATGAGTCTTCTTTTGCTAACATGCTTTAGAAGAATCTCACTCTCCAGTTGCTACCAACTGAGAATAAATCAAAGTTCTAGCCTCAGAAATTCAATACTGCAGCAGTAACTCTTACACTATCTTCACAGGTCAGTTAAAGAGAGGAGAGTAAATATCAGAATTAAATAATTCACACACTTCACAGTTCGGTGATTCTCTTCTCTTGCACAGTTAACTGCCTGAATCTATAACTTCGCAGTTGTTTTCAGGAAAAATAAGATGAGAAGATGCCTTTTGTTTGACAGAAGCAAACAGTTGTTGCAGACTTCTGTGATACAGAAAAGGGAAACAAAATCTACAAAATGAATTTTTATTAAATGAAAGAAAATCTGTTCTGTGGGTCAAATATGAAATAGAATATACAAAAACTTTACATCAGATCTCTTTTCAAAGAAATTAAATCCTAACTAGACTGAAGTAGCACTCGTTCTGTCCAAGAACAACACAAATGGATGAATATGCTTCTTATGGCAGTACAGGATCACACAGTATGCTGTGCTAAATTTCTGGTTACAGAGAAGTTAAAAATCTAAATGGTGTCCCTAAAGAATCCAACTACTCCACAAAGTAACTTAAAAACAATACTTTTGATCATTGTCTCAGAAGCAAATGACAAATGAGTCAAGTGCAGAGTTCACATACACTTGCATACGATGTTCTCTGTTTCTATACAAATATAGACTGTTCTTTTTTAATTATCATTTTATTTTAAAAATCCTTTTATATTTGATAGCATTTATTTGTGGAAAAGGATGATCAGTTCATCAGCTTCCAGGCAATTCCATTTACTTTATCTCATCCTGTTTTTTAAGATTGTTACCAATAAATCACAGACTGCAATATTTTGAAAAGTTGCTGAATGCTGAAACGCAAATCTTTGTATTACTATCCTGTATATGAAGGTTCTGCAGAGCTTGTAACATGTCTTTGGCATAGCACACCAAGTCCCATTTAATACTTTTTTTTTTTTGTTTAAAAAAGTATATTCTCCTTTAGTAAAACACCTTAAAAACATCTATTTCTGATTTTGTAAAATAATGTGTCACCTCTTGTGCTGCTTTGCAAAATATACACACACAGTTTTGGAAAAACATTGAGCACTGACATAAGGGACTCATCTGAAGTCTGATCTGCTTATGAGAAGTAAAATATAATTAGAAATTCCATCTTCTGCATGAATGTCACATGAAGTCATTCAATTCAGCTTCGAGTGCTGCTGCCATTTCATCTGCTTCAGAACTGCTTCCTTCCTCATCTTCATTGCTAGATTCTTTACTGGATTCACTGGCAGCATCATCTTCATCCAGTTTGCGCTTATGGCCCCTGAAAGGACAATCAGAGATAAAGTCTGTGAGTCAAGAATCAAGGTATCTGACTGCTTATTAACACACACTGCTATTCTTTGACGGAAAGAAAAAGAAGATAGAGCTAAGGACTCATAGTTTTTCAGCTCTAGACAAAAAAGGGAAGCCCTTACTTTCAAATGGACTAACTACTACCCCCACCATTGATTTTTAATTGCTTTTGTTTACTGCAGGTCTGGGTGCAAAGTGCTGTTGATTTCATTTCTCCCATTCCTCTGAACAAGGAATGAAAACAAAGTGTAAGACTGTCTGAAAAAAAAAATCAGTTAATTTAACTCCCTTTCATGTAACAAAAGAAAATGTCAATTCTCCCATGAGAATGAGAAATTACCAGAATTCATTATATTTTGTCATGTGATTATTTAATATCTAAGTACCTCTTTTTTGTAAAAATTAAACCTTAACTGCTCAACCACTCTTACTGCATGAGCTTCTCAACATTCTTCCTTTCTATATCTCCTTGAAGTAGCACTGTCGGTCTGAACAACACACTTCTTCGTACCTCCAGAGAATCAGCGAGATTAAACAGGAAGCTGATGTGCACCATACTTTGCTGGAAGAATCACATTCCTGGTTGTGAAAGATCTCCAAGAAAAATCTAACACTTCAACTGGGACAAAGCCATAAGCAGAAGAATTTGAAGATTTGTGGAATCCTAAAATCTTTTTTCTTTGCCAAAACAGAATTTTATATCAGCCATATACTTCTGAGGCAAAAATAAAGTTGAGATTTTGCTCAGAATTCAAAATGAGCTGTAGAAATACCTTCAAAAACCATTCCTTGATCATTTGATCAAACTTCAGAGAAATAAGCTCCAAGAGGGCCTCTCCAAACAAACGTCCTTTTCCATAGTAGGTACGGTTTCACTAAGAAGAGAATGTATCTAATTGCAAGAATGAAAAATTAACAAATTATCTTCAGCAGAAAAGTAATAATTTAGCAAAGGTCCCTTTACTTCTATGAGTATAGACAAGTACCATATAGCAAGGAAGACCTTTGATGAATACTGACTTGAAATACGTATATCCAAAAGAAATAAACACAAAGATTAAAAGTCAAACTCGTGAGCTTCTTAGCAAAACTGAAACACAAAGCCATTTCTTCACATAAAAAGACATTCTTATCATCGTTCTTCCAGAGACATTAATTCTCAGAAGAGCAGACTACTTGCCACTTGATTTCTTGGCTGGTTCAGTGACACCTGACCTTTCTCTTTTCAACTGACGAATCAGGGTGTGATGTCAGGAGTTGGTCTGAATCAGGAGAGGAGCAGCACTGTGTTACTGTGTCTTTCCATTATGCTGACCCATTGGGACCAGAAGATACACTGCTGCTTTGCTGATTACTTCCTCACAATGATGGTAGATTTATTTTTCTTCCTGTACAGGGTGGTAAGAACAAGTTTGCTGATGACACAAAACTTGAGGAGTTGTTGAGATACCAGGGAGTCATGAAGGCTCCCAGAGGAACTCAGACAGCCTGAAGAAGAAGGCTGGCAGGAACCTCACAGAGTTAACAAGAAAAGGTGCAGAATCCTACTACACCTGGGGGAGGAACAACACCAGGCATCAGGACATGCTGGGAGCTGGGCAACTGGGAAGCAGCTTGGCAGGAAAGCACCTGGAGTGCCTGGTGGACAGCAAGTTGAACACATGCTAGCATGGTGACTTTGCTACAAAGAAGACTGCAGGAGAAATCTGGGTTGCATTAGGTACTGTCAGTAGGTCAAGGAAGGTGATCCTCCTCCTCTGCTCAGCATTGGTGAGGCCACAACAGCAGCTCTGGGCTCCCAGGTACAAGAGAAAAATTGAACTGTTGAAGAGAGTCCAACAAAGAACCACAAAGATGATGACAGGACTGAAGCATCGCTCCTATGAGAAAAGGCTGAGAAAGGTGAGACTGTTCAGCCCAGAGGGAGGTGCCTGAAAGGAAGGTGCAAAGAGTGCTGAGCCAGGCTCTTTACAGTGGCACCCAGTGACAGGACATGAGGCCACAGGCACACACTGGAACACAGCAAGGTATCCTCTGAACACCAGGAAGCACATCTATGCTGTGTGGGTGACAAAGCACTAGCATGGACCACTCAGATTGCTGGTGGACTGTCCTTCTTAGAAACTTTCAAAATCTGTCTGGACATGATTTTGGGTAGCTTGCTGTAGACGACTCAACTTGAGCAAGGAGTTGGACCAGATGACTTCCAGAGAGCCCTTCCAACTTCATTTGATCTATGACTGTGATTTCGTGTGTAATAACCCTGTGAGGTAAGGCTGAAGCCTTGGTTTTTCAATCTAGTATCTGAATTCTTATGAAAAAATGGGGTGAGGTGAAAGCACTTCCTGCATATTTCGTTATCTAAACTAAAATGTGCTAAGGGAGTTACAGGGTACTATAAATGCAGCTTAATACGCAAGGATAAACAGCCTCTCAGGCATGTCAGTTATTTCTATGCAGCCTACACTAGCGCACAGCTCAGATGGAGAAGCACCCAAACTGAAAATGTTCAGTTAGAAGAAATCTTAGCACATTTCCATTAAATGTTATACAAGTTGGAGCCTGTGTTTTACTTGTTTACTTCAAAATGATTTCAGCCTGGAGAGACACAGCACGGTTTAGTCATTAATGACACTATTAGCTGGAGAAAAACTAATTGCTGAATAAAGAAAGCCAAGCTTACTCGGCAAAAGCAGAATACATTACTGTTGAAAAGGTAGTAGATTAGAAATATATCCTTAGAGCTAACTGAGCAATAAGATAAATAAAAACTCAGGAGGAATCTACAGAACAATGTTCACAGTAGAACAGAATCAGTTCGGGAAACTGATTGAACCAACTGAAAAATAAAATTTACAGTCTGGTAACAGATACTGCAAGTCTACTGGTATCCAACCCAATACCAAAGAACCTATAGGAAAATATCCAGTAACTCACAGCTAGTTGATTATTCCTAAAAGTGAGGAACTATTTGTTTACAGAATAAACAATTCAGAAGTCAGCAGAAAATGCAGCAAACTTGTCTTCTCATTTAAATTTACTCCAGAGCAAATATATTTCAGTGAGAATGATCAACAAAAAGTACATGCCTGAAATGTTCAGTTTAACTTGTTAATTTAAGACTGAAGTACCACCTATAAAAAGTCTTCGCAGAAAACTTTAAGAACACACAGTTTCATGTTAATCCTCTGCTATAAGAAAGGAAAAATTCCTTTCTTCATATTTAGGGAGAACGATTCAGCAGAACGTTACAGGCTTCCATCAGCCTCATTTGCATTTTTAAAAGTAATTTTGCTTGCCTGATATTAAACAGCAAACAAAAATTACAGAGTATCATTAACTTCAAAGACAAACAAACTTTCCAAAAGACAGCTTTAAATATCTGACAGCTCTGTGAGAATCTTTTTTCTGTACCTTGTTTCAAACAACTGCAAAAGAAATCATATAAGAGAATCACAGAATGGCTTGGGTTGGAAGGGACCAACCACAAATCTACAGATAGTATTTAAATAAATCATCACTTAGACTCTTTAACTCCAAATACTCACATCCCCCACTCCTACTTTGCTAAGCAGTGAACTTGTAAATCATTGAAAATTGACCTGTTTTTTCCAGTGGCTCCTAAAATTGGTACAGTAACAAAAAGTAACATACAGACTAAAGCTCTTTAGTTTTGTTTTTTTCTTTTCTTTTCATAAACAATTTGCTTATAGCACTGACATCGTGAATCAGGACTTAAAAAGTGGCACCAAACACAGTCAAGGTACTCTCTGATGAGTATATTCACACAGCACCTGTAAGCACTTCAGAAGCCAACGATTTGAAAAGGAATTCTAAAACAGCTGCTGCTTTCCAACAGCATGCTATTGCAGCCCAGGCAGCATCACTACAAGACTAACTATGCTGCCCCACGCATGCTTCTGAAATCCACTGTTGTAAGGCCAGCTCTGGTTTCTGTACACATACAGTCCACAGTGTTCTGCAGACTCCTTCTGTAACACAAAGAAGGGCAATGCTAAGTTCTGTGAAGAGATGGGAGTCTGACTGCCTTTCATGGGACTTCCACTTTGAGAAATTCAGATAACAGATGTCATGAACAAGAGCTCTTAACAGTAAAACTGCTCTTTAACCAATTTTGAGGATGCTAGCCCAGTGCCTGCCTAACAAGATTAAAGGACACGAGAGCTGAGAATGCATTAATTGAAAACCAGCATTGTGGGCATTAATACATTACATAGGACAGGTAAGATGATTAAACTCTAATTCAGATATTCCAAGTTCGTCTTGAAATAGGTATTTCTTGACATGGGATACATGACAACATCTTTTATGCACGATTGATACATTAGTATGCAACTGCCTACAGCAGACCTATAAGACATAAGGCTCAGGTGTACAGCTGAGGCAATTTATCTTATGAACCTGTGCAAGAGTACTGAGCTGTATGTCCTGGCACAGCAGGCTGCCAAGCACATGGCTGAGTGCAGCAAGTAGCTCTAACTCCATCTTCACAGACTGGAGTGAATGTTTGTACCTCACCCTAATGCCATTACAAACCAGATAATATTTAGCATCACAGAAAAAATGCCAGATGCCTAACATATTTATTCATGAACTCATTCAACATTTTCTGCAGAATTACATGATGATCCAGAAATCTAATCCAGAGAAAAATGCAGTGTATGATTTTTGCATAGCACCAGGATGCAGAAAGAAACTGTGGAGATGGATCTCACCGAACACTATGTTGTCAACGCTCTAAACCCACCAATTCCAACCAATAGCTCAAAAATCATTTTGAACTTACACAATAGTGAGGTGTGATTTAATTTATTGGTTGTAGCAACTCCAAAGTTAAAAAAGCTACTCTGAAAACTTCCAGAAAAGTATTATAACTGCAGCTTTCTAGAATTTCTGAAATACACATGCTAATGCATGTCTAAAATGAAAGGAAGTTTTCAAGGACAGGAAATCACAGTTTAAAAGAATTTCAGAAATACATCAATAGGAATAATTTGTAAATTTCACTAACATAGTCCATTTGGCAAGGCAGTATTTTTCTGATATTTAGGCAAAAAGGAAAATCTAATAACTCTCTCCCTCCACTGAAAATCGTTATTTCTTAACATTTAAATGTTTGTTCAGGTTATTAAAAAAAACAAGAACAAAAACACAAAAACAAACAAACAAAATATCCTAAAAGAAAACCAGGGTAGCAATAAAGCTTTAAAATTATACTCAATTTTCTTCCCACCAAACTAATACTAATGACACTGAACAAAGCAAACCTGAAAAGTTGGATTTATAGTTTTGCTTATACTACTGACTCACAGGTAAGTAAACTATACCTATAAAATATTACCTATTATTAATTAAGTTCAAATTATTTGAAAATGATTCATTTAGTTGTTACAAGAAAACAGTTTAAAACTCATAACATGGATTATTTCTTCCAAAGTAAAATGTGATTGTGACAGTATTGTGTCAAATAACTAATACTCCTGTCACTGATTTGCAAAGGACAACAGAAAATTAAATTTCCTGGTACGTATGTGGAAAGTCAGACTGTTATGTGACACTTTTATAATGGAAAATGCTCAAAAGTGTTCTGGCATATTCTCTCTCAATCTTATTTTAAAATAGCAGAATCAGAACGATCTGTTCACTTTTCCTGAACAACTTTATAGACTAACTGCATTTGAAATAAGACCTATCAACATGGGAATAAGCCAATACTCAGAGAAAAAAATAATAATAATCAAAAAGCACATCAGTCAACATATGATTATTTTAAAAACTAAAACAGACCGTGCTATTTGAATCAAGTTCTCTCACCAGCTTTATCTAGTTTACAAATGTTACTGAACTGACAACAAATGCTATCAACTTATGCTCCTAAGACTGAAAGTACTCTATATGCATATGCAAATATATAAAGCCTAGAGACTTGTGTCACTCTGTTTTGTCACAGGATACACTAAAGGAGACAGGCAGTAATGTCTCACAGTGTGATGAAGAGTAACTTTGTATGTTTTTCTCTAAACATTAGAGATCTAAATGTGAGCTACTGTTTTAAAAGAAGGTAGCATACAATAAAGACAAAATTGGGAAAAAATGTAAGAGGTTTGAGTAAATTAGAATGTTCAGAAGCATATACTGAAATACTAAATTTTATATGAAAAAGCACATGATTGCTCCAGGGAAACAGAACGTCATTCATTTTTTCAAAGCAACACACTGCATATGAGGTAGAATACTCACATCAAAGTAACAGAGTGAACCTTCAGTTTAAAGATCTATATAAAGATGTCACTGGAAAACTATGCTTAGAATCCACCTTTCTTGTAATTTCAGTTGGATTGGTTCTAACACCCAGACACTGAAGAAACTCTTCAGAAGAAAACAAATTATGCATCATTAAGCATCTTAAAAAATAAAGACATAATATAGCTTATAACACAATAACTTGTACTAAACAAAGGTGGCTGGAAGCAGGATTTGATGCCATTGGCTTAAATAATCATTTTGTGGATTTCATAAAAGCTGAATAATAGTGTAGAGTTTTGTGTTAATTAAATTCTACATCAAGCAGCAGCTTTTTTTCCTCTATTTTTTACAAATCTCTATGGAGATATAGGAACAACTTTGGAATGCAAAGACATTTTGAAGGAAGCAGAGGAAATATCTCCCTGCAGAATAAATCAAATCTCTGCGCTGAAGAAAGACATGAAAAAGAGGAAGAAAACACTGTCTTCAAATGCACGTGTCATGTATTCCACATCGTAACATCATGTAGTGCAGTAGGAGTTAAAGAGTTAATGCTCCAGTTCCATGGATTGTTGATAGTTCCAAGTATGCCTGTCTCAGAAGAGAACAACTACGTACCCCAGAGGGCTCTGAGTTACTTCACATTCTTCCATTTTCCATTCAGAGGGAAAGATAAAACTGTCAGTAAGTCACAAGATCACTCTCTTTTCCCTTTCTGCTTGACCCAGCACCGTGTGCTCCTAGCTATCTCACCTTTGGCATTAGTAAGGTTTTTGGACATTCTCTCTCATTTTATTGGACTTACTAACTTCAATTCCAAATATTTTGTATTATATTGTGTTAGTTTGCATTTTGATATCTCATTTAGTAAATTAGCTTTCCCCCTCAGATCATTGCTGCTATTTTGTTTTTAGGCCCATGGACAAATAAGAAATACAATGGCTGATTATACGCTTGACTGAGCTAAATTTCTGTTGCTTGCAATTGCTAATTCTAAATTTGTATCCCTTTTCTCACTTAGCTGATTTTAAATTAGATATTCACAAATTAGCTTAATGTATATGTTACTGTATCTAAGTTATGTGCTAAGCTAATTTATAGATGAAATGATTTTGTCAATGTTTGTAACTCTAATTTTTACTATCACTTTGTGTTTTAAACAAAGTATTGAGTTTAAATTGCAAATAGCTAAAAATAGCATTCTTTTAGGATGTTCACTCAATCAATGATGGCTCAAGAAAATCAGCTAAAGATAATACATCACCCACTCTGTATGGATAACAGAGCTATCACAATCGGACCACAAAATAGACTTAAAATTCCTCTAGAACGTTACACTAAGTCCAAGAGAGGTGTATATGTATGTTCTTCCCATGTACATATCCCATTTTATGCAATGAAGATTCACTTCTACTAGCTTGCTCCTGCCAAGAAAAGGAATCCTTCATCCTCCAAATGACTGAAACTGGACAGTCCCTGAATTTATTGGCTCTGTTGCTGGCCTACCAGTGTGGTAAACCACTTAAACTCTCCAGCAGCAAGAAAACTTAAGTTACCCACTTCTGTTATGTTACAGTTAGCATTTTTTTTTTCAATGAGTATGTCAGCTTAAGTACTTTTTGTATAGATGTTGCACCGTTAGAGCTATTACAAGAGTGCAAGTGATACCGTGGAGACTGTGGTAATGCTAGAGGATGTGAGAGTGAGACTGTCCCTGGCAATGAGCTCCTGGATTTGTTCTTTGATACCATCATTTTACTGGAATGCTTGCTCAACTAGCAGCTCTGCTTCTTTATCAGAAAAATCTATCACTCCCAAGAGTGAGATATGCTACAGACTACTCGACACTTTCCTTCCCCTCATTCCCTCCTCATTCAAATTTACCCATGCTGCCACCTTGAATTTTTCTTCATTTATTGTTAGAAGTTTTGTACAATAAATCTTTTCTCCATGTAATACAATTAATATGGGAAGGCTTTCTAGAGACAAAACAGCTGTGAAATACAAAGCTACAAAACATGGAACCTAGAAAATAATTTATCCATATGAAAAGTTATATTTAAGTCAGCACATTACTTCAGACATTCCAGTATGCTTCAAGATATTTTAGAAAAGTCAGTAAATTACAAGATGAAAGGGAGAAACTCAACATACAGTGGAAGAAATTTTAAACATAAATTTGGGCTAGAAATTGCTGGCTTTCCATAAGAAACAGAGGAAAGCAGTGTCAAAGCTTGCTTCACAAATAAGAATAAATTCAGATTTGTAGAAGAGCTGCATGACTTTTCTATCATTCTTATAAATGATATAAACAATATACACAGCCATCATCAATTTGCTGAAGATACAGAGCTGGAATGAATGGCTGACACACCAGAAGGCAGTACTGCCATTCAGTGAGACCTAGGCGGGCATGGAATTGGTGCAGAGGAACGTTATGAGATTCAACAAGGATAAGTGCAGAGTCCTGTACATGTGGAGGAACAACTGCATGCATCAGTACAGGATAAGGAATGATTGCTGACCTTTACTCTGTCCTGGTAAGGTAACATCTGCAGTACTGTCTAGTTCTGGGCTTCTCAGTTCAAAAAAGATAGAGATCTTCCAGAGAGAGTCCAGTGGTGGGCCACTAAGGGGCCTAGAGCACCTCCAGTATGAGGAAAAGTTGAGAGACCTGGAATTCTTCAGCCTATAGAAGAGAAGACTGAGAGAGGCTCTCATCACTGTCTATAAATATCTGAAGTGTGAGAATCAAATGGATGGGGCCAGATTCTTTTTAGTGGTGTGCAGTGACAGGACAAGGGGTAATGGGCAAAAAGAGGAACACAGGATGCTCCATACAAACGGGCTGTCCAGGGAGGTTATGGAGTCTCCTTCTCTAGAGACATTCATGACTCTACTAGATGCTTTCCTTTGCAACCTACTGAAAGGAACATGCTTTAGCAGGGGGGTTGGACTTCAAGATCTCCAGAGATCCCTTCCAGTCCCTAAGATTCTGTGTGATTCTGTGATATGCTATACCTTCAGAACAGAACATTATCTATCTTTAACTATGCAATAATAATAAACTTAACATGTATTCAATCTGTATCTCTACACTACTGTGTCACAGAGTATCAAAAATTCAATCAGGTTCATAAAAGCATACACCAAACTATTAGCCAAATCAAATAACTTAGCAGAGCATTCACTGTATCAGTTGTTTTTATACGAGGTCACTCTGAAAGTGCCTCCTATCTACTTCCATGGAAACTATAAAAGATACAAAAAGCACAATAACACTATTTGTTAGAGCAAATTCTCAGCTACAAAATACTAGTTTTCAACAGTCACCACCATTAGCTACGCATTTTTGTCAGCTATGAACAAGAGTCTGCATGCCACGCTCATAAAATTCTGCACCAGCAGAGATAATCCACTGTCACTATTAACACTGTTAGAATGCACCACCCACTGCCTCACTACGCTCACATGTATTGTTTGGTCTCCACAAATGTTCAGTAAGCACACATGAATATCAATGGGCATCATTTTTTCTGCATGGAGGAATTCAATGACATACCTTTGCTTCATCTGCATTTCCATGTCAGAGGTCATCTGGCTGAACACTTTGCTGCCATCTGTCACACAACAGAAGCATATAACGGAATACTGGTGGCAAGCTTCAGCCTTTACTGCCATACCACTGACATGCGCCTCTGTTATCATGGGCCAACATAATAAAATAAGAGACATTATTTTCAGATCAGCTCTTGTACTATCAATACAGAGCAGGAGATTACTGCTGAGCCTTGCCTTATCAGTGTAGTGGTACCAGTCACGGCTGCAGAGAAATACGATTAAGAATTTGCATGAACATAGGGATACATACAAGAGGAATATGTGAAAAATTAATTCTCTGTGCTCCAAACCCTACTTACTCTACTGAGAGAGCCCATTACTTCAAAAACAGTTAATAAAAATTAAGACTGTAACAAATTGTCCTCTTTCTAGCGTTCCCCTACAATGAGACAATCACACTGGTACAGACTAGAGCAAGGTCTGACATGTCAAACAGGGCTTGACTGGAGGTGAGACCAGACATTTGCCTCTAAGTGACTCAGAAATAAAGTTACTTTGCAGACCCTCTCTAAACAGTGAGTAGTATATAGCTGAACTGTCTGAAGTCTGAAGCAAGGGTTCACCACTTTGTACTACTGCTGAACACTTCTAGTCAGTCTACCTGTCCAACAGTGGCAGAGAGGTAGAGGAGTTCGGGCCAGGCAATAAGGTTTTGCAAGCAGTTCGGGTTCTTTCAGCTCAAATTTAGTTTTTCCACCCTTGGTTAAAACATGGAGCCCTAAATGTCTTCTGATCAGACTTTCAGATGTTACCATTTCAAGGTAAAGCCACAGATGCCTGATGTCAACTACAGCATCAGTAGATACATCTGTCTTTTGATTTCTGTTGATTACTATGCAAGCTCTACAACTTATCTGCCTAACACAAACACATTTTTAGGAGCACTGAACTAGACCTGGTGTATCTGATGGGTAATTCTGTCAGATATTAAATTATCTTTCTATACCAATATTTCCCAGGATAGCTAAAATCACACTCAAGCCACACCAGCAAGTCTGAGAAGCAGAAAAACAAAGCTCTGAAAGGGAGATGGGAAATTCTGACTCTGAATGTAAAGAGGAAATCCTCAAATGTGGTAGTAATATGCGCAAGACACATAGCAAAAGATACTTGTGCCACTGGGACATCTTCTGTGGAATGAGTACTTAAAATATCCATACTGTGATTTTCACATGCTGAGCTGATAACAATGCACGGACAATTTCCCACAATCAGCTTGACACAATGTACTTGTGAAATACACTCTCATTTTATACAAAATCTGATCTTACTTTTCCAAATGGAAAACCTATTAGGAGTTCAAATGATTGATAAACTACTCACAAGTGAAGTGATCTAACTATTTTTATTTCTATTTTTTACCTTCCTGCATTAAGAAGCAGCACTGCCTTTTCTCCATCAATGTTTACAGCAGAGGCTTCAAGCAACCATTTAAATTGTTAATATAAACTGCAGTTTAGTGGCAGCCATTAAGGACTTGCAGAGGTCAAGATTTATGTGCATCAGCTGTTATGTGAAATGTATATAGTAGCAGCTATGACTGAAGGATTAAAAATCTTTGCAAATAGTTGTTAATGTACTTCTAGGTTTCCTTATTCTCAAGAGATATTTAAATATCCATATATTTTACTAAGGGAAACTTTAATTGTCTAATAGCTCTGAACTTCATCTACTTCACAACTTCTTTCTCTCTTACCATTCCGTTCAAGTCACAGTTGCAAAAGAATATTAATATCTAGAGATGGCTAAAATGGAGGTGATGGTAATATTAAGTGCTTTAATATTCACCCAATACTGGGGGAGTTGTTTCACTGAATGGGAGCAGGGTACTGGGGTTTAGTAGAGCTGACTGCTCTTGTGGAGAAGCAGAAGTAACTCCACCTCCAGAACAACTTGATACCTAGAGCTTTTTACTTGGATTTAAATCCTATTGAAGAAAGGAACTGGAACTGTTTGCTGCGTGTAACACAAATGCTCTGAATTGTAAGACAGAGTGAAATGGTTTTCCTACTGTTCCCCTCATGGGACTAAACACTCAGAGCTCAGGATGGGTTGAGAGGACTGGTCAGAAATAAACATTTTGCTTCAGAAGAAAAGGTGACATTTCCTTATTGATCTTCACTGCCCTTTGTCTTCCTCCCCAGCATGCCTATTTGGCTGGTTTTAGCTCACTGAGCAGCATGTTTTTTTCAAATTGTTCCAGCAATCTGGCAAGCTAAGTTGGAGCTGCAAACAATAACGGTGTCAGAACAGTATGCATCCCAAAAGCACATCTTTAAGCAGTTAACGCTGGGAATTCCTCACTCATTTCTTATTTACCTGCAGCCTTCATTTCTTCAAATATAAACTGCTTTTTGAACTTTTTTCATCTACATAAGATATCAGAAACAAATCTCCCAGCTGGACTACAGAGACAGTTATCAGGTAACCACTTCCCACCGATCATTCAGAAACCTCTCCGCTAGTACCCAAGAGATTACTCTGAACAATCTCGCAGGCAAGAATCTTAAGAAGCTATCAAGAATTCCCCCTATCTGGGTGCTGAGACTGTGTCAACAGCCAGCTCCTTCCCAGGGCTGGGGCTCTGCTGGGATCTCATCAGCACAGGCTCCACTCCGCTTTCTTTCACCTCTGTTGTAGGTTTTAATGACTTGCCCTGGGCTCCTCTGCCTCCCAGGTAGCCAACTCTTTAGTTAGTTATTGGTTTTGTAGTGATGAAAGGCAATGACTGTGGAAAGATTTTTACTTCAAATGCATTGAAGCATTAGTTACAAATCAATTTCATTACTTCACACAGAACTCCTAAGTTATACAGACATACACCAAACCATTACAGATGGTAAGTTAGAAAAAGGAATATGTAAGAATAACAGAGATTCCTTCATACACTTTAGTATTCATTAGAATATTTGATGAGACAAATAAAACTCTTACGTTTGACAACCTACATTATAGTTTCAAACTTCTGCTGCTGTAAACTAGAAAAAAAGGACTATTTTAGATTCTCAGTTCATTTTGCAAATACCAGCACACTTCTTATAGAATGTATAAGTGAAGCCCATTTAGTGTTAAAGTAGTCAAGAAAATAAAGATCTTTTGTGACAACAGTTCCCTAATTTTAGTAATATACAGAAGACTTTTAATCATCTGTCCAGGTATTACAACAGAAAGTAAAAGAAGTCAAAGGCACATGGTAATTCTAATCAGATTGTATTTAAAAGTGTTTTCAAGATTCCCACCTGACATAGTCCAACATATACACAAAGTAGTAATTTAAAATACCTGTACCAAAAGTATTGTTGTATGATTTACATTCCCTTTACAGTGATTTGAACTCTTTGCATTGTGGAGAGAAATGTGAAGTTACCACAGAATTGAGTTAAAATATCTCACAAAAGTTCAAATCACTCCTTTTGAGCTTTTTACTGAATTGTGAAAAAATATTTAGAAAACTGTAATAGTTTACATTGCTCTTGATGTAAAATTAACTAAATTTAGGTCATCTTTACAGTGAAGGAAACCATGTCTATTATACCACCAAATGCTAGAGAAACTTTTGGCAAAAATAACATCATATCCATGTGAATAGATAACTACTTGGAAAAAAGAAATCCCAGAAAAACGAGAAAAACTTTAAGAAAAATCCTACTGCTATTTAAACTGGATAGGTTTGATTTGAAAAAACAAAAACATCAACATATTTTAATATCATGCATGTTACTGAGAGACAACGTACATTCAATAGTTTAGGAATACCATATACAAGAAGTAGTTCAGATGTTCTTGCCAAGAACTACTGTTCTGCACGAAGGTAGCAAAACTGAGCGACATACAGCCAGTGCCCTTAAACTTCCACTATGGTACCTGCCAAGTAAAATTTCTGGGGAAAAAAACGCTAGTGATAATACTGAAGTTTATTAAGGACAAGAACATCATCACTGATC
Organism: Odontophorus gujanensis; assembly: GCA_013399175.1. Taxonomy (NCBI): domain Eukaryota; kingdom Metazoa; phylum Chordata; class Aves; order Galliformes; family Odontophoridae; genus Odontophorus; species Odontophorus gujanensis. The sequence continues at coordinate 60,969 of VXAB01003483.1, forward strand.
GCAGAATAATAATTAACAGCATATTCCCATGTTAATTTTATTCTCCTGCTGCAATTATTACTGGGCCATAATCTCCTGTGAAGGCCAAGGAAGCATTAATGATGTATGCTAAGCAGCACAGCTGGCTGTCTTAGGACACGTGCAATGGATGTAATGTGTAAGTGTAATACTTGTCATTTTACTGTTTTTGGAAAGACACATTAGCATCTATGCTTAAGAGATGCTATGCTTTTATACAACCAAAGCTGTAGGGCAAGTACACAGTATAATCCAACTAGTTGTTCTGTGCATTAATTCTGCACCAAGGTTTGCTTGGAAGAAACTGAGAACTTTTACATAGTATAGCTAGTTTCCTAAAGGCCTTAAAGAGGATGAACATCTCTATTTTAGTGGTGAAAAAAACCTCTAAGGAAACTCAGCAGCCTGACACTTTTAGCAAACACGCATAAGCTGTGCACTTAGGAAACAGAGAAACAGTAAACCTGTTTCAGTCTCATGATCTAAATGTGAAGCAGCACCTTGGTTAATTTTAGCTCTAGGTAATAGTCTAAATATAATAGTCTAAATGTGTGAAAGTTTACACTCCTACTGTACTCTCCTGAAACTTTTTCTCATCCAGTTAATGATCCGATGCTTTCCAAAACGCATGTTCCTCTTCAATTAACAGATCCAGTACAGGGCTTTTGAAATAACTCATCAGTTAGTACCTTAGAGTTTCAGAATCTGTAAGCAGCATGTCCTTCTGTGATTTCCCAAGGCGGACTTTCTATCTCTTGAGCTACTTATCAGCAAAGTGTGCTTACAGTCTTTGAATAAAAACCTTCAGCTTTAACAGTTGAATAAGTACACATTTGTTTCTCTATTGATTTCTGCATCTCTCAACATGTAACTAGGTGCATTTGCATTCCTCAGTAATTCTTCAGGATTACCTTTAATTTGAGAATCAGTAATTTCTACCTGGAACTACTTTATGAAGGAAACAAATAAATCAGGATACATCTCTGAGGAAAAAAATAAAAAAAAAAAAAGAAAGCAAGACTTGCAGAATGTCAACAAAAAGTAGTTAGGAGATGCACACACATTTAATATAAAGCTTTCTCCATTTGACATGGTTAGTAACAAGTGCAATAACTGGAAAGTACAATTTATGAAATCAATGAATTATATATCATATTTGAAAAGCTTTACTCATATGCAATGATTTCATTTTTTTTGGTGACACAATTATCATTCAAATGCATTTTTTCTGAATGTTAAGATTCCAAAAAAGTTTGAGTGCTAAGTGTCATAGAAATGGCACAGACAGTGACATTAAGAAGTATATGAATATGAGCAGCATCTAGCTCTGGATAAGTTGTAGCTTGCTATCTCCATTTAACAGCATTATATTTCTTCCTTGAAAACTGGTTGAAAAAACTTGACATAGCTTAGAGGAAAGAAAACCAGATGATGAAAGCGTCTTTGTGGACAGCAAGCTGAATGTGAGTCACCACTGTGCCCTTGCGGAAGGCTGCAAGGGTATCCTGGCCTGTTTCAGGCAAAATGTTACCATCAGGTTAAGGGAAGTGATCCTTCCCCTTTGCTCAGCATTGGTAAAGCCACACCAGCAGTACTGTGTCCATTTCTAGGGTCCCCAGTACAAGAAACATGCAGACATACTAGAGAGCCCAACAGTGGACCACAAAGACAACAAAAGGACTAGAAAATCTCTCCTATGCTGAAAGGCTGGGACAGCTGAATCTACAAGAAGGCTTGGGCATGATCTCATTTATGTACATAAATCTCTGAAGGGAAGGCGCAGAGAGAATGGGACAAGGCTCTTCTCAGTTGTGCCCAATTACAGGACAAGAAGGAATGAAAAGTAGAACACAGATGGCTACATCTGAACACCAGGAAGAAATTCTATACTGTGTGAGTGACTGAGCACTGACACACAGGTTGCCCAGAGAGGTGGTAGAGTCCTCCATACTTGGAGAGATTCAAAGCTATCTGGACATGGTCGTGGATAGCTTGCTGTAGGTAGCCCTACTTGGGCAGGGGGTATTGGACTAGATAGCCTCCAGATGTCCCTTTCAACCCCAACCATTCTGTGATTCCAAGAACCACACTGCTATCATCTTCTCATCACTGCAGCACTACTGGCTCACTTTCCTAGCCGTTTTGAAAACTGTCTTGCAATTATTGTGTCTTGTTTCTTAAACAAGACACAAATACAATAAACTATATGATCATACAAAAAGCCTGATGTCAAGTACGTGCTAGATTAGATCTGCAGAGATAGAAAATCATTAACAATTTCCCTGTTACAGGATCCCAGTTCTGAGTAGCTTGGTAACCACTTGAGTGCCAGCAGACTCTGAGGAGGCAGTATTCACCATGGTGCCTCATTGCCCTAAACTGTTCCCCCCCCTCCTCCACCCAAATACATTCCAAATCACCTGGAAAAAACAGCTGTATGCTAGTCCTGTGTCTATCATAAGAGCACCAGTGCACGGTGATGGACAAACAGCTTGATGACTTACTATAATATTTACTTTTCCCCTTCCATTTTCTATTGTTTTCAAGATCTTTCCGGTATGCTTTCATTTCTCCCAGCTGTCACAGCTTCCTTCAGGAAGAAGGAATCTGCTTTTGGTATACAGCATTTGAAATATGATGTTAATGTGTCATTTATTTCTTCCAGTGATAGCAACCACACAGGAACACAAACTTGCCTTTTCAACAAAATGCACAAGATAAACCAATTACAATATGCTTCCCAGATGTTGAGATGCCAATCACAACCACTCATTGCATATTTTCCAGTGTTTTACAAACTGACCAATCAGCTATCACACAGAAAAAAAGACCATAGCAAAACAAAACACAGGCTATTACAAAGATGAGAAATTAACAGATTTATCTTTGCAGAACCTGAACATTTCAATCACTTGTCTTCCACACAACTATACATACTGAAAGACCATAGAAGAGAAAGAAAACAGGAATGGCCTCGCACAGCCCGGAGTAGTTTCTGAAATTGGAATTTGGGAAGTCAGGTGGAAAAAGGGCTACTTGCAAAATTCTGGAAGTGAGAAAATTTTCTCAGGCTCATGAAAGCTTCTGGAAAAAAGTCCTACAGAAATTACGGAATACAAACTTCCACCAGCTTTCCTTCCAAGTGAAAGGCTCCCTTGTTCATCTGGGCTTCTTTAGCTTATCTCTAGTTTTATGCCTACATTTCTGCACGTGGATAAAACACATTTTCAAACAAGAACACACAGTACTATGCCACTGAAAACACCAAGCAGGACTATGACAATACAGTAACAGAACTGAGTAATTTCCAGCTTTCTGATTTTTTCAACACTGCAACGTTTAAAAAATTACTCACAGATTTAAAACTGAAGATAATATGAATTGCCTTGTTCTTGGTTCTTGCTCTTGTCTTTCATAGAGTCTTAAGCCACAGTGAGAGTTGCCAAAGAGGTATACAATCAAAAAGAAAAAAACCCACCTCATTGAAAATGTCACCAGCAAGAAGTACTGTCCGTCTAAAACTCAAGTCTATCTTTTTTGTAAAGATCCAAATTCTAGATCCTATATGATTTAGGGCTAGAAATCAAATGCAGCTTTGACAAAGGTTTGAAAAGGTTTTTAAGATTATATCATACTCAAGCCTAATATGCATGAAATAATGAAGACAACATTTTACTCAGAAAATACACTGCAGAAAAAAGTAAATATTTATATAATTTACAAATAGCTCAGCTTTGTCTAAAATTGTAATTAAAGATAAAATCACGTTTTGTACATCAAACTTCTGTTATGCTGCTTGTTTCCTCAGGTAAACAAGGACTTATTTTATTGAGAAATGATTTTTAAACATGGTAGCTTTTCTGAATAATTGGGAACTGACTGAGTTACCTCTAAGTTTTTCTGAAGACTGCAAATGTAATTCATATAGATAGCCAGTAGATGGTTTTCTAATATAAACAATTTATTCAGTGTAATTGCATGTTTTATGGCTAATAACACCATCATTTTCTGAGTACACAGCACATTTAATCTAACATAAAAGTATTGTTTTATCTATACTAAATCAAAACTTAAGAAAAATAAGCAGAAATAACATGTTTACACGCTTGAAAAACATTTCATTTAGAAAAACGTCTGCTGTATTTTACAGTTGATATTTTTCATTGCTTTAGGAGCCCACAAAGAAAATGTAGTAAGCAAGTTTTATTTAAGAAATGAAAAGCACTTAACTTCAGTCAACTACAAGGTTAAAAAGGATATGCTATGGCATATTTTCAAGTACAAAGGTTTGGGGTGTATTAGATGTTGATGTTTTTGATATTACACATTCTTACAAATAACAGATGACACAGACTACAAAAGGTAAAGCCAACTGTAATACTGCAGAGAAAAAAACCATGAGGCCAGCTGTAACCCCTTCTAACCTCAACTTAGTGGCTATTCAGATTCAGTTCCTCAAGCATCTCTCACAATTTTCTTAATATCCATGTAAACACTGTACCGACATGACTAGTGAGCAGCTGGAAACACAATAGTCATTTAATGTGCAACTTAGCTGAATTTGTAGTAGGTAGACTTTAAGTAACAGCTTGAAAATGTAGGCCATTAAATTCATTAACAAGTTTGAAGATACGAATGTCTCATCTACTTAATTGAGTGCTCATGTAAAAACTAACCGATGCATACATTTCACTAAGTAGCTGATTTTACCATTCATCAGTGACACTCTTATTTAAGTAAATTCCCACAGGAAATTTTAAAATAAAATGGTGTACTGCAAAGTATCAACATTTAAGTTATCAAAAAGAAATAAAAAGTCATGGTCACTGCCTAGATATGCGACTATCAGAAATGAGAAAACTGGATACAACACTGAACACATAGCAAAGGTTAAATGGAATATCTGAGTTGAGCTACTTACATTTGCCTCATCGACACTGTACGTACTGAAGAAATACACTCAGCACTGATGCATATGAGCCTTATAACTGATTAAAGATAGAATCAGCATTTTATTTTGGGTTAGCTCCAATCACATCCTGGAGACTTGAATGTTCATTAGCAGCCTGAACATAGCATGGAAGTTCTAACAGCTAAATCCCAACCTACATTCATGTAAAGGAACTGGTTCACATACTCTATAGCCTCTCTGGGATGTGCACCAAAGCACAGCAAGCACTGACACAACCTCAAGTGTAGCTTCAGAGCACAAATACTGCTTGCTCCTCCTAAAAGCTGTGTGCCACATACTCAGACATGAGCTGCTTCAATTTTCACTACTTCTTTCAAACATATACCACGACGGGTGCTAGTTTCTTCTGTAAATTGAATAAATTAGAAAGAAATCATACATCTACACAACTCTAGTACTGATGGTTTAATCCATTAAGAATCCCTATACCGCACAGTCACAGTATCATTGTCAGTCCTTGTCGTTACTTATACCAACTCCGGAAATGTGACCAGTGATCTGAGGTTACCCAAGCATAAAAAGGAAAAATGTCTGACAGCTCCACAGAGAAAAGAACCTACATCTTATCAAGTCCCTTACAAAAAAAAAAAAAAAAGTCTCTTTTACATAGGTTGCCCTTACTTAATTCCATGGAAATGACAACAAATACAAAGAGCACAGAAACACTACCTGATAGAACAAATTCTCAGCTACAAAACATGATTTTTCATGTCATAGTCACCACAATTAACTACTCACTGCAATGGTGATGAACAAGAGTCTATGTGACGCACTCATAAAAATCTGCACCAGTGCAGGTGACCCACTGTTTCACAGCTGCTACGACAGTGTCATTGCTAGGAAAATGATGTCCACACAGCAGACATTACTTTCAAAACAGTCCTCCTAATTTTCTGAGCTAAGTAATATTTTTATACTATACCTGATTATAATACTAGCTGGTAATTATACTAGTACGTTTGGAACATGGATTATTACATAAACGAAATCACAGTTGAATACATAATTTGGCAGCATATAAAATATCCTAATGCTGCACAGTAGAAATGATAACAAATCAAGTAGCAGTTACAAAACTTCTCCTTTTTGGAGATGAGTGACAAACAGAACAGAAGATTATTCAAAACCAAGTCAAGAATAAATTAGCTGCATTACAGAAAATTTTATTTCATGTTTTTGCATTTTTTTCCTGAACAGTTGGAGTATTTTAAACTATGAATTACTGTTTTCTACACTTGTCCACAAGAGTTGTTCTATATCAGATAATAAAACCTAATTACTTTAAATGAGGAATAGAATAGAAAACTTTTTTACTAAAGCAGCAGAAAAAAAAATTAAACATAAAAGCTAAAAATGGAGGATACGCAGATCTGCTCTGAAGGTTTTAAGATATTAACAGAAAGATAACTTCTCTCTAAAAACCAAGCAGACTAGGATAGTTCATATATTTCAAAAATCCCCTATGGAACAGTTTGCTCTGTAAGATAGCATGTAATAGCAAATGAAGAGGAAAAATATTTTTCACTGACAATTCTGAGATTTTTTATTTTTTTTTTTAAAACTCGTGTTATCCATTCAGACTTTCTGGAAAGAAATGTTCAGTTCCAACATCCTCTTACAAAACTGCCATCTCTTTTTCATGGCAAATAACACACAGACTTTTATTTGTTGAGATTAATTATTTTAAACTTCTTATTTTTGTTTTTAAACAGAACTTTAATGCTCCTTCAGCAACCTGTTTAGTCAGGCATGCCTGACTTTTATTCACTAGCTTTAATTTCAAATACAATAACGTATGAAAAATATCACTACATGTTTACATTCTTTTGACTGTTTCTACCTACCTACTTTCAGCATCTTCTCATCAACCTGAGGGCTGAGAGAAGAACTCATTGTGAGTAGCCCTGTGAAGAAGGACTTGAGGGTTTTGGTTGATTAAAAGTTTGGCATGAACCAAGAACATGTGCTTTCAGCACAGATGATGGGCTGCATCAAAAGAGGGATGGCCAGCAGGGTGAAAGAGGCAACTGTCCCCCACTGCTCTATCCTCATGAAACTCCATCTGGAGTACAGTGTCTAGATCTGGGGCCCCCAGCACAAAAAAGGTTCAAAGCTGTTGGAGCAGGACCAGGAGGAGCACAAAGATGATCAGAGGGCTGGAGCACCTGTCCTACAAAGAAAGAAAGCTGTGGGAGCTGGGCTTGTTCAGCCTGGAGAAGGCTCTGGAGAGATCTTACTGTAGCCTTCCAGTACTTGAAGGAAACTTACAAAAAAGACATGTTTTGACAGTGATAGGACAAGAGAAAATGTTTTTCAACTAAACGAGGGGATATTTAGATACGATGTTAGGAAGAAATTCTTTATTTAGAGGGTGGTGAGGCACTGGAACAGGTTGCACAGGGAAGGTTTGGATGTCCCATCCTGGAAGGTGTTTAAAGCAAGGCTGGATGGGGTGCTGGACAGCTGGCAACTCTGCCCATGGCAGGGGTGCTTGAAACTAGATCACCTTTGAGGTCTCCTCCAACCAAAGTGATTCTATAATTTCTTCAAGAGAAAAACTTCTCTACTTTTCCAAGGCACTCATTATACCAGATTGGAAATCTGATTTAATATTGAAAAAAGTGGAAAAATCAAATGTTTGGCACAGAAAGACCTCCAGAGACAACAGCCTGTTACCAAAAGATTCTGGGAAAATTATGCACAGCACAGTACAGCAAATTTGGTATAATCTTTTCACGTAAATCAGTTTTGAATCCTTTGTAAAGAGATCTATGAAGCATTAAAACTCTTCTTGTGGGTCTAACAATGAAAGGAGAAACGAATTAGTTAAGTGTAAGACATAGTCCAAGCATGACTAAGAAGCAGAATACTGTTACTATTTCACAAATATCATTATTCCAAATATTTATGTGTAAAAGAGCTACACAACTCAATCTTGAAGGACAAGAAGATTTCTGTAAATCCTATGAAAAAACAGTTCAATCAGTGTATTAGCTTTGAAATAGCACAGGGCATTAAAACCTTAAGCCTTTAACAAAGACTGTTTTCAAACTAATTTATGTGGGTTTTTTTGTTTTTTGTTTTTTTTTCAGAAAAAAAAGAAAACCAGAAAACTCAACACTGAACCCCATTTGGGCAAACTGCCTCAGCACATATATTTTAGAAAGCCAAAATAAAGATAATATTAAGTGGCAAGATCATTCAACATTTCCATGGTGTGTCTGTGTGAGTTCTATAAGTCAGGTATGGAAATATGCATTTAACTCACTAAGTCACCTGAAATTTAGATCAAGAGAGAATGCATCACTTTGCAATTTGTGTTCTCTGCACTTCTTTAAAAAACAGCAACAAACAAAAACAAAAAAAACACCTAACAACAAACAAGAAAAGACAAAACTCTTTTTCTGCCCAGATAAGGAAAAAAGGTGCAGAACGAAACAGTACTTTAAAGAGAAGTGAACAAAGCCCTAAAAATACCCAAAGGCTGATTACTGCCTGACTGGATGGGAGGGTTAGCACAGAGATGTAGTGAGATAGGGGAATCTCATATGTCATTAACTCCCTTCACTGAGCCCAATAAATCTAATCAGAGTGAAAATTTTAGAAAAATTCTGGTCAGGATCTTTTTTTGAAGGATGATATCTCCTTGTAGATGAATTAAGGAATATTAGGCTGGCAAAGAAAAATGATTTCTCTAATCTGCTCCCAAAGGACGCATTCTTTTGCCTTGTTTAACGAAATGACTTACCCTTAACCAGACTTTTCTAGAACACAATGTAACTGCTTGTTTTCTGCTATGAGAAGAGACTACAAGAGCAGCGAGTGATCATCACAGTAACTTGTTTTCCAAGCCAGAAGTAATAAAAAAGCCTTCTATTTCTTCTGGTTGCTACAGAAGCAATAAGTAGTTTTACTCTAACAAAATGATCTAACACCATGGTGAAAAATACATCAAAGGGTTAGTTCTGAGTTCACTTCTGTCCCGCCCTTCTCCTCTGAGAAATACCCGGATACATGGGCTGCCTGCAGTTGACATTCTTTGGGGTAAAATTCACAATAGATCTCCCATTTTTCTCCAGTAATCAGAAGGAAAAATATATACATTTCTTTAGTAAGACAGATTAAAAATAATATTATTTAATAGCTTTAAATGAGTTATGGAATAACAGCATTTTCTAAGAAAAAACAGTGATGCTTTACCTCATTATTGAGAAGACAAAACTCCCCACCTTTCTTGTTACATTGCTGTGGTATTAAAGAATTAAGCACACACTGAAATATTAGATGGAAGAGACCACTGACAAACTAAAACCAAGGAAAAGCATTAAATGAGGTCAATCCAGAGGACAATCCTTCAAATGAGTCTGGGTTAGCAAACTGCAACACTGCTTACACTTTGCAATCGAAACATGAACTGTTCTAAACATATTTTTGTAAGAACATAGAATAAGTTTTTCTAAGTATATTTGTGGTCAGATGGCATACATTTGTGGTCAGAGTGCTTCCTTAAAGAGAAGAAAAAGGTATCTAGTTTAAAGAGAGTAAGTGGGGTAGAGAACAGAAGCACGCTGCTAGGTGGATGAAATGTAAGAGTAAGATCTGCAGTTTGATTTTTTTTTTTAATTCTCCACTGATAATCATAAAATGAATCCATTATAACAATTCATTTTGTCAGTGACTTTCTAGACATTTGGAACTGCTTTCCAAAATTGCTGAAATACTCCTACTAAAAAATTATTTTTCAAATAAGTAAATATACATTTAAAATAACCCAGCGATATATACTGAAGTTTCATCATAAAGATTGCTAATTAAAATCACTTGAAAGTTTGGACAGTATTTCACTCCCATCAATTCTATCTTCCATACAATTGAGGGACTGAAAAATGCACATTCTTGATTCATGGGCCACCCACTATCTGAGATCCAACACCCTAAAATCAAGGGCTATCAAGAGTTAACAAATAATTATTTTCAAATAATGACACCCCATCTGACCCTCTCCTCCTCCACTTTTTTTTTTTAATTAATACCATACTGATTTTGTTGTGTAGAAATTTTGAATAACATAAGAGTTTTCAAGTAAAAATGTTCCTAAATGATGTAAACAATATTTACAATGCATATTCATTCAATAATGATAGTTCCCTGAACACTGAGTAAAGAAGTAAATCGTGTTTTGCATGCCCAGAAAGGCCTCCTCCTTCTTAATCTTCAAAATCACTTCCAAACAGAAGTGACATTAAAATTCTCCAGAACATCCTGCTCATGTGAAAACAGTAAGATACACTGACAATGACAGCACTTGTTTTAGAAGTCCATCCTGGATTTCAGTCTGGAATGTTTAATTTCTTTTACACACAAGAAAAAAAAAAGACTACATGAAGCCGCAGTAACCTTTTAACTGAGTGTGTCTACCATATACAAAGAACATTTACTTCAAAACTGTTCAAAATGCAAAGGCGTTCAGTCATGTAAATGTGCTTATTTGCTCCTCTGAACGATGAGAACTATTGTTACATTAGGATTAATTTGTGCCACAAGGAACCATGCATTATCTTCCAGGTTGGCGTACACACAATGCAATACACACTTCTGTTGAAAAAGAAGGTAGTGGAAGTTTCAATTCTTGATGACTGAAAATATCCTTTTGAATATCCAGTCTTAACAGAAGCACTCCACTGGTTCAAAACACACTAGTTCCAATACTACATTACCAGCATCAGTTAAGTTTGAAGCCAGAAAAAACAAGTACCTGTGATAAACCTGGAAAACTTTTGATCACCATTTTCTATTACATAAAAAGTATCAACTGCTTTCTCATTACCTGAAACACATTTTCTTCTTCTAATTCTGGAAGTCTTCATAAAATTAGACAAACCTGGGCTGTTCTGTGTGAAACAAAAAGCTTTCCCAATGTACAACTTTAGAAATAGAACTACCTATAAAATTGGAGTCTAAGTACATGGAAGGGAGAAGAACACACTTCCTCTACTTGGTCTACCTTAATAATAGGAATTTCCAGGAAAATACATCCAAACTGACTAATGGTAATTTTCCAAGTGAATCAACTCTTGTAATAACTAAGAGAGGAGGTGGTTGCTTGCCAGGAATTTTTAACGCTGTAGAGCTTAGGATTGTGTTTGCTTTTTGGTTTCTGGTTGTTTGTTTTTCTTTCCCTACTCAACGACTAAACATTGCTTTCAGTGGTGGGTTTCCTCCTTTGATGAGGAATCTTCTTAAAATGGATTAATGATCAGAATGCCTTGTAGTATTTAAGTAGGAAAATGGCATTTATTTACCAAATTATAGCGAGGAACAGTACTAATGAATACTATGCCTGATTGTGAATCATGATCTCACTGGCAGTATCGACAAATGGGCTGTATTTGCTTCCTGAAGCTTTTCTGCGCGCTTAATGCCATGCAAAGATTTCAAGACATTGAAATAAGCTTCAATACTCAGTCTAATTCACCAACTTCTAATTGAAAAGTTGCTTCTGCAACAAGACAGATGTAACAGCTTTGAGGGAACACATTTTTTAAGCTGAGACATTTTCCTCCATAATTCCACAGCCACTGCCATGAAAGGCCAACAGCCAAAAAAAAAGTGCAGTTTTAAAAATCTACTGATTCTACAGTTTGATCCAACTCCAATACTTAATTAGAGTTAGAATCAGAACAACCACATATCAAAAAGATTCAGACTAATGTCAGAAGAAATTGTTTGGAAAAAGATATATAAATGAGAGCAAAACAAAGTTTAATTTTTCTTCGAAGAAAATTTTCCTATTATCTATAATGTGGAGTAATTGTTTACTTTATGCTTAATTCTAGAGAGAAAAATCCCAACACTTTCTTGAACGTTCAAGAGTTGACAGAAGACAGAAATACTAATCTCCTTTTCATTTTGCTGTTACATGCTCCTTTAAATAAAATCTACTTCAAGGGCAAAAAAACAATTAAAGATTTCATTCTTAAAAGTTACATTTATCCCCTTGTTCATCTTAAGAAACAGGTTCTTAACAGACAGTGCCTGATGATTAAGTAAGCTATGCTGATGCAGCAAATGATACAGAAAGCAGGAAAAGATGAATTTAAGCCACAAATATTTTACAGAATTATATTTTAATCTTTTCCATCATCATAAAGATTAAAGCAACATTACACACAACAGTCAGAGAAGGCCTCTGGAAGATTATACAGTGTAGCAACACTAAGACTTCACTCAATTTAGTGAATTACACAGATGATAAAACAGAAGACCCACATTCCTTGGCAAAATGTTTAAAATCCCACAATTTTTTCAACTATGTTTGAGATGTGCTGTTGAAAACGCCCCTAATACTCAACAAGACCTAGACCATATTCCAATAACAGTCAGTCCAGTAACATATTTTGAGTAGAAATAGAGCATTTTTGGAAAAAAAAAGTCAGATAAATATGAATTACTGATGTAAGGAGTACTGACTAAGAAGCACTGAAATTTGAAAATTTAAGACCCAAGACTGTCAGAGCAGAATGTCTCCAGAGTGGGAGCTGAAAGAAAGTTATAGGAACAGCAGCAAATACATTGGCACATCTCATGCTAATTGAGCCAAACAAGACTTTTTAGAGGACTTTGCAGGAGATTTTTTTTGGCAGCAAGAAAAAAAAGCAGAAGTGTCATTTCTATCTTCTAGCACAGAGGCTATTAAAAGAAATTGCTTTTATATTTGAAAAAAAGAAAGCACTTAAAAGAAGCTAAGACATTCTGAAGGAAGTGCAAAAAATACCTCTCCTTTTAGAAATTTAGACTCTCTTTGAAAGACTTCAGATGACTGCCATGCTAGTAAGTAACTTAAAATACATAGTTCACTCCAAACGTAATGCTTCCTATTTATTTTCATGGAAACTACAACAGATATAAAAAGTACACTAACACTATTTGAGAGCAAATTCTAAGCTACAAAACACTGTTTTTCAGCATAATCACCACCATTAGCTATGCATTTTTGCCAGTACTGAATAAGAGTATGCAAGCTGCATTCATAAAATTCTGCACCAGCAGAGGTGACCCACAGTTGCTGAAATGCACTACTGATCACCTTCCTGTGTTCCCATGCATTGTTTGGTGTCCATAAATGTTCAGCGAGTTGATGAGTATCAGTTGGTGTCATTTTTTCTGCATGGTGGAATTCAGGGACACACCTTTGCTTCATGTGAACTTCCATGTCAGATGCCATTTTATCAGACTACCCCTTTACTGCCATCTGTTGCACGGCCACAAAATGAAACATAATATTGATGGGAAGGTTCAACGCCTACTGCCATACCACCAACATTCATCCATGATGTCAAAGGTCAAGATTGTAAAATAGAAGACATTTTCAAGGCAGCCCTTATCCTTCTTTCTTGAATTGTAACATACATACAGAAACTTACATTGTATATGCAAAACAGAAGAAAGCTTTTCAGAGAATAAACTACTGTCAAAGCTTAAAGTACCATTTCAGATACCTCTTGTTCTTAGAAGTATTGTATTATTATCAGTCAGGAATTCCAACTACTCTGGACTGATGCAAAAATTACCAGTAAGAAATTTTGCTGAAGGAAACAGTTCACTGATGTATACATCTATAAAGGAAGGTTAATTTTGTTAAGAAAATAATTTTGCTAATAAAATAATTTTGCTAATGAATTGGATATTACTTCTTGTTATTTGACTTCTTCTATTTCGTTATTCAGAGGAGAGTACTTCCCTCTGAAGCTGAAGAATATGTTGTGAACACACTAGGTACTGAAACTTCCAATTGAAAACTGAGGAAATTCTCAGCAGAACAATCAGCCTTAACAGATGTTTTACAGAAACTGAAATTACTGGAAGAAAACACTGTAAAAATGTAGGTCTTGGTATTGTGATTTGACAGCAATCAGAAGTAAGTTTTTTAAGAAGACACTGTACAAAGTTTCTGATAATGAACTGAGAAATAACAGAATCACCTAGCTTGAAGAGACCTTCAGATTATCAAGTCCAGCCATTAACTTGATCTCCTAAGTCTCATCACTAAACCACGACCCCTTGGTACCACCTCAGTGAGCACATCACAGAATATCTGATTTATGTTAAGTCTAAATAAGATTAGCTGCTTTATTGAAACATTTCATTAACTGTTTCCAGAATCTATTCTTGTTAGAAGAAAGGCAAGTATATGGGAACAATTGCATTTGTTGTTCAGGGCATCACTTTCCATTGGAAATTTCCAGCATCTAGAAACTAAAAGAGGCTAAAATCTCACCATCTACATAATGCTTGGCAAGTTTCTTAAGATTATTTCACACTCCTGTCCATTCTTCTCCCAGATATATTCTTATGACATTTCCTGTTGAAGTCAGGCAACTGTCTGCTTCAACAAACACTGCATCAAAGCTCTAAATGCAATTCTTCTATTCCAGAACACCTTCTATAAGCAGCAGCTCAGAATAACACAAACCACATGAAGACCAAAAAGATTTAAGAATAAAAACTCATTTACCTCACTTAAATATTCTAAATAAAAGTAACCTGAAGACGTATTTTATTGTTATGCAGTTCATAATTGCAAGAGGCAGATCAGAACTCTAGACATGTCATATAAGTCAGGTAAAGAGTCATGATATTCTGCAGATTTCCAGAGTAGAGCCCAGTTAATGCCAGTCTAATAATAACAGAAATGCTAAACTTCTATATTAAAATGCTATAGTTTCCATGTCAGTAACTTCTGAATAGTTGTAAGCGGAGTATTACTTACAAGAGATCACCAGCCTCTACAGGCTGCATCTCTTATAGGAACAAGCTGATCTGGAATATGGAAGTACTGGATCATTGATAATATTTTTCTTCATTAAAAATAATAATAATTTATAGATTCTGGAGACAGTAAGAGCTAAAATATGAGCACAAGAGTGATCAAAGGAATTTGTGAAATAATGATTTAAAGGCCAGTCCAAGGGTAGATTTGCACGATGAATAGTTGGGACTGGCCTCTACAACACAAACTCTTTGTTTTCTTAACATGGCAAGAGGTAATGGTGTTCATAGCAACAAATAAATTGCAACTCCAGGTTATGTAACTAAGTAGAAAAAAAGAAAGAAAATTACAGCCTAACACCCCAAGAACTCCAATTTTCAGGAGTTTTAAACTTGCCAGAACTTGTACAGTGCTTCATTTTTAGTAATGTAGTCTCCATTAGTGTGGCTGCCACATACTACCTAGGAAGTAGTGTTTCTGTGTAGTGGACTAAGACCTTGGAGATTTTAATCCTGCTGTATAACAACTGTTACTGTTTACATTATCCCTCTTGCACAGTATACCATTAGCACACGTAACACCAACTGACCATGGAGACATCAATTTAAGACTTTAAACTAAAAATGGAACTAGGATGACAGAATCATGTAGCATTTCCTGCCTAGAAGACACTGGGTCAGGATCTGAACTAGCACTTTCTGCATACGTTTGCTAGCATTCCATTCAGGTTCAATCTTCTACGCAACTTAACAAAACTACAGGTGTCTTTTTAAAAGCAGAAAGGCCATAAATAGAAGTTACTTAGGAAGCCTCTCAAAGACTTTATTCTAGCAGCAAAACAGACACATGGCCTCAACATGTTTTGAGTGCATAAGTATGTCCATGCTTACTCACAAGCTTTCCTAAGTAGAGCAAAAATTAATTACAAATGTACTTGCTCTTTGTAAAGCAAACATAAGGAAAAGAAGTATTTGAAAATAATCCTTAACATATTGGATTTTTTTTTGTAAGATAAATTACCAGAGACTTGCCACCAACATGTCTTGCTACTTCTAATGGAATTCTAAAAATACTTGTTGCTGGTTTGTCTTTCCTCTTCCAAGCTCCACACAGGAGGTAACTTTTTAAAATTCCAATTTAACTATATGAAATGGACTAAATTTTTATACCTTCCTTATGTCTACTAGACTTGCTTTAAAACAAATAAACAATGCTCATTATTAGAAATATCAATGATGAACTAAAAAAGTTCATGCAAATTTCCCCGTATCGCTCATTCTCCAAAAAACCCCAACACACTGCAAACAAAATCTCCTCATGAGTATTTCTGTAACAAATTATGTGCTATTTTTTTTTTTCAGTTTCTCTTGCATATCATTTGTGTGGTAGAACACAACTGAAACTCATGATTAGCTCTTATTGTGCGGAATTCAGTAACTTTTACCTGGACTGCAATGCTTGCTTTGATCTGTGGGCTGATGCCTCTCAAGCTTGCAAAAGTCAAAATAATGTAAGTTACTTAATTTCTACTACTTTACTCACCAGTAAGGAAAACTATTAGTCTATGTGAGCTTTTCAGCTCAAAATCCTAGCAATTCTAAATTAAAATTAGTACGATTTTCATCTCATATTGTCCTCTCTGCATAGCTTTCTCAGTATTTTTAGGTTTAAAATCTTGAGGGACTGCAGATAGAAAACCATTAAGCAATATATTTAAAATAGACATTTAATTATCATGTTCTAGCTTACCAGCTAGGTTGACAGCCATTAGTCAACAACCTATAACAGAACATTCCAATCATGTTTGCAGAAAAGACTACTTAGTTACATTAGTTTCTAAGAGACTAAAGCATAAAAACATCTCAGCATCCTTTTTTTTTTTTTAAATCAATTTCCCATTGAAAAACTCTCTGTAATTGAGAGTTAAAAAAAAGTAGTTTCCCAGAATGGTTTTATCTTGTTCAAAGTAACACTGCAGAAAACACTGTCCAATATCCGATTCCAGATTAAGACAACCTTAAAACTGGCACAGTTTAGTGGTCTTCAAATTCTTTCAAAGCAGATGAGACCCCGGTTTTCAATAGATAGTTATTACGACCATTTCTTTAAAACAATCCCAAAACATTGTGACAATTCCACCCACTTAGAAAAAAAAAAAAAGCTACAAACTAAGGTTGACAACAAAGACTACATGGTCAAAAATATACTGAATAATGTTGAAACACGATTAAACACCATTAACACTTCTCATACCTGGGTACACTGCCTGTTAAGCTTTTTTCACTTGATGATGATGATGATAACGATGACGACGATGATCTAGGTCTCTGATCCATTTTCACTCCCATAGCCTCTGTTGCAATAATCTGAGGTTTTTCACCTTTCCCTTCTGGCTTTTTTTTTTCACTATCACTTTCATCACTGCCTTCTCCTAAAATGTCATCAACCTGCCAAAGAGTGAAGAGTCAGTGTGTCCCCTAACAGGCTTTAATACAGTCAATATTGTGTAATTATTAGACAGTTTAGTAATCATTAAGAGTATCATTCTACTTACGTTGAAAATTTAAATTAAACACAATTACAAGTACCTTAAAGTCATCTTCTGAAACAGGTTCAGTAACATTTTATTCAAATCAAACATATTTAGTCTATTTAACTTGAGAGATACATATATATTCACACACAGGATTCAATCACAATTGAAAGTGTTTACACTTAATTATAGCAATACTGAAGCTGTAAATACGAAGCACAATATGGAATGCTGTCTCTTTAGAAATCAAATGGATAGTGTTTTGTAATGTTAACAGCATGTATTCATAAGCCTTGCACAAATGTTTCTTTATGTCTCATCGAATAACCATTCATATACTTCCAGATATTCCTAAATAAATATGTAACTTAAAAAAAACAAACTTCTAAATATCTCCCTATGAATACCATTAAACATATAGAACCCTGCTGGAACCTATTTGTCTGCTCTTGCTAATTAATAAGGGTAAGTCTACGAAAACATTTACTCATTTCATTAAGCAATTGTTCCCATTTCTGAAAAGTTGGCACAGAATTTCATACTCTCCCCTTATCACGTTAATTAGCTCTATCATGTCCAAAACTATTGAAATTAACATTAAAAGCAAACCATACTCATGATCAATTCTGCTGAGCATCTCTTTTAGTCAGCATCGATGCGGACTACAGAAAAGGATGAAAACATGGGAAAACATAGGTGAGAATCCCACAGGAGAACATGGAAAGAAGCTGAGTGAGAGTATTTATCTCTGGATATTATTATTTTCCTGAAAGCAGCTTATCTCTCAGCCTAACTTGAAATATGTCTCTCTACTCTCAGTTCTCACTAATGCTATACCTGCTTTATCAAGACAAAAATCCCCATATATGAACATGCAAAGAAAGATTTTACATTAGTTTGTAATTCTAAATGGTAAACAAAAGCTGTGAAGTAAGAAAGCAAAAAGAGGCAAGCTCTTGCCAATGCTCTACTGCAAATATCATAGAAGTAAATGAAATACATTTTTCAGAGTAAAATCTCAAGAGACAGCTTGCAAGCAAGGAGGTAGAGAAAATAGGAAATAGAGAATTTTGTTAACAGTCAAAAGAATATGCTATTTCTTTTTCCAGCGTTCAGAGATAGGCAACATATAGGACCCAAAATGACAAAGACGCTCAACAGTGCAACTTCACCAAACAAGTAGGTGACCCTCATGGCACTCCTCCTGATCCCTCAGAAATACAGAATATGTACCATTTTTCTTTAGTCCTCTGATAAACAGATGGATTTGAAGGTTCTACCGTCTTTCTACAAGGAGTAGTCAGCTACTCCTATTTGACTGTTGTAAAGCTTCTCAAGCTCTACAAACTGGTTTCAAAAGTCTATGCCGTGCCCAGATGAAATGACTTTTATACATGAAAAGTAATGTTATGTTCTTATATCTACAGTTCAAGCTGGTTTTCCACTGGTATTAAAACTTCTGGGATGAGATGAGAGGGACACATCTTTACTAAGAAGGTAATCAGCGTACTAACATCCAGCAATTGACAGTGAGATGACAGCAGAGATGTACAGCTCTGAACAAACTCCTTTCCAGTAAGTCTAGTGTTTAGAACAGCAGATCTTCATTACTAAAGCAATGCTTTTTCAGCAAGATGTTTGTCATAGATGTTTCACAAATTGAAATTGTGTATTTATTCAAAATACTTTATACAAATGATTTTGCCAGACTAGCAGCAATTGCTATGTCTTTATTTCACTCTTCACAAAGATGACATTTTTTGCAAGTCAAGGATGACATTTAATCAGTAAAACTAGTCAGTAATTCTTTCATGTCTTATTTCAGTGACAGGCATTTAAAAACGCATGTGTGAGCTACATAAATACAGCTAATTTTGAAAATGATTGCATATGAAAATAATTAATATTGGATGATCCTTAGAAGCCACTTAGATTAGATGCATATTACTACTTAAGCATTTAACTAAACAGCAAATTACGCTGAAATATACCAGGACAGCCGTTTTCATCTTAGAGAATTCTCAAGAAATCAAAAATATACCATGTTTGTCTTTATACAAAGAGATTTAATCTCTTCATTCAAGCAAGTTAATAAGTTAAAAAACAAAAAAACAAAAGCCAAAACATTAATATTTAAGCAACAGACATAGATATTCACTAGCTAAATCTTCACTGCATTTATTTCAGTCTTCTTTCAATTAGCTAAATAACAGAGTCTCAGTGTTTCTGGTCAGGCTAGTATGTCTACAATTCAAACATGAACAGTAAGAATTTCTTTTAGAATATCTCAAGCTGCACATGTATAATTACCTGAGATGTAATATAACAAGTGTTAAAGTGAAGATTTTTACAAGTGTTAAAAAGAAGATATAAAATGTACTTTACATCTTTTATTATTATTTTTTGAATATCCTGAGTTACATTGCTAGCATCCTGCAACTCCAAAGGACTCGGAACTATTCCTAAGAATCAAATCCAATTCAGTGTTTGAGGATGGTTCATCCTAACTATTTTTTTTTTTTTAATCCAAAACATATTTTGGGAATGATACCTCCCTAACATTTGACTGATTTGTGTGAAGAAGATTTCTTCATTACAAAATAGAAAGAATGTAACTTCATGTTACTTCTGAACTATAGGACACAAACTGTACACTGTAGTAAGTATACTGTATGTTGTTTATAAATTTTCAAGTAAATTTGTGTAAGAGACAGAAAATGCAGAAGATGGCACTTTTTAATTCTATTTTCATTTATTCTAAAGCATGTGAAGCCACATTTGCACTACAAAGCTGGCCCTGGAACACATGCATCTTCCAAACGCTGCTGAGTATCTTAGCTTTGCCAGAATGAGTACTTAGATTTTTCTTCACAGCACTGTGGCAATAGTGCCAAAAGATATTCTTCCTCTGGAAAAACAGTAAACTATGTGGAACTGTTTGGCACGCCCTTTGGAATATAACAAGTCTCCATAAGAGGAGAGACAGCTTACTTTCACGAGCTCCCATAATCTTTAATTTGATCCCATCACCCTTCCAACCTCCCTCTACTTCCAACATTCCATTCTGCTTTATTCCCAACTATGTTATTTTACCAGGACAGTAGAGTTTTAATATATTTTTCACATGAAAAGTAATAGAAATCAGGAGCCTACCAGGAACTTCAACACAGTAGTAGAATTGAAAAAGAACTGATATGAGGAAAAAGTACATTAAAAAAACACAAATTATAAAAAGCTCTTCTGAGCCTGTGAGATTAAAGGTAGATGATAGTATTAGGCTGTAAATCAAACCAGATAGAACAACGATTCCACCTTCTGGGTGTTGTGCATTGAACTGTTTAGTCTTCCAGCACAGAGCTATGAAAACAAAACGTCTAAAACCTTAATATGTAAAACTTGAGCACGATCAGGAGTTGGTTAAAAACTTTATATTTCAGAGTGAATTGTCTATGATGACCCCCTATTTTAATGTTGAGATGTCTTTTACTAGAATTCCATATTAATCTAACTTTTACATACACTAGAAAGAACATCTTATAGAAAAAGAAATAACATCTGAAGCTGGGTGAATTTGTTTTTATGGTTTTATGGTTTTTTTGCACTGCAAAAAAAATCTGAAGCGGAATCCTTAGGGTTTTTATGACAACCATCCAGAGCAACCAATTAGTTAAAAAACAAGGGAACTAAAGTGAGGCAGAACTATTTCATCTCTGCCCTCAGTACAGTAATATTCTAGGAAAACCCAAACCCAGTAGGATAGCTAGTTTCAAAAATCCACGTGACATACCAGTGCTAACAGAAAAACTGGTTTTGTAGGCAATGTAACTATGGAAGTTGCAATTAGTAGGACAGTAATCACAAGTTCTGTATATTCTATCACTTCCCTGCAATATTGCATCACCATAAAACACTCAGCAAAAATAAATCAAAACCTGAGAAGACAACAGACATGCCCGGATGACTCACTACTCACTACAAATTTTTTTTTTTAATCAGTCCAAGCAGAACTCTACAATCAGGATAGAGATTAGGTAAGTGGGTAGTAGTAGTAAAAGATTCTAAGTTTGTGCACTAAAAAAATACTTTCCACCACAGTTTAACTGGTTATGGAGTTACGGCAGTTGTTTCAGATCAAATCTACAAGTCGATTCACAGCAAGAAATGCATCTGTTGCAAAAGACCAAACAGAACTACATCCAAAGTGTAAATATCAAATCATAGTGGAAAATTGGCAAAACAAAAAATGAAAAAAAAGGACTAGTTCATCAGAAAATAGGGGAGATAGTTAAAGAAAAAGAAGTTACAATATCTGTAGACAAACAGAAGAACTAGACGCTGAGGAAAATAATTACAAGAAATGACTGACTGCCTTCATTACAATTTCTACAGCATAAAATCTGTACCTCTGAAAAGAGAACTAGAAAAGCACTGCAATATTAGAGATTAAAATGTATAATGTTCTCTAGACCTATACAAATTTATAAATACATAAATATACATTATATACCATATACATAACATCTCCATATATAACATCTATTTATAAGTTTACAGACACGTATATATAGAGACAACAAAAATATTATAGCCTGTATATCTCCATAAAATGTTTGTATATTTTTATGTAGCACATAACTTGATCCTCATGTCTTTTGCAGGGGGGAAGAGGGAATTTAACTACTTAAAGTTTGTATGAATAAATAATATCACTGCAAGTAAAAAAAAAATAACCTGGTAAACATAAAAATAAAAAAAATGTTTATTTAAACTAATTTTATCTTAACTCACTGCACACTGGATCAAGCAACATCTCATTTAAAATAATCACTTTATCAAGGAAGGGATTAGGAGAGGGAAGAAAAGGCACACTGATGACAGTCTTTGGGTACTAAAGCTATAACTAGTATTCCTGATTAAAAAAAACTAGAAAGCCAGTACCTAAGAGAAACTGCCTACCAGAAATAACACTTGCATAAAGTATTGACAGAAAAAAAGAATGGAAAAATTTACATACCTGAATTCTTGAAAACAAGCATCTAAAGATAGTACATGAGAAGCTGAAAAAGTACTAGTTCAAAAACTGCTGATTTTCAAAGTGAATAGCTATAAAAAATATCACTGTTGATAGTCTTTTATTTTATTATTTTAAGAAAATGGAATTGGATTTTATTTAATTATTTTCTTGGTATAAATGACACAATTATTCCTACTCTTGGTTCCAATAATAATGTGCAAAACATGTAGTGTTATTTCTTTCAATAATTCATTAGGTTACCTTTGTAAGCTGAGATTCAGACTCTCTACTTGTCTGCAAAATAAATAAAGTCCACAACACAAAAACACCTTCAAAACAGCTTCAAAACTAACAATTAAGAATAAAACATTTTACTGTGCCTTTCCAATACAATAGCATTAACAAAATAACCAAGACCCCACCCATTACTGCTTTGCTCTTCTGCAACAGAAATACCTGAAAAGTAATCTTTCTCAAAATGTGTTACACAACACATTTCTCGCCTAAATATCCTATGGTACACTTGGACAGGAGTTGGACTCAGTGATCCTTATTGGTCCCTTCCAAGTTTAGACACTGCATGATTCGATAATATTTTTGACAGGGAAGCGTTGCCTTTTTTCTCTATTCACAGACAGCTCTTCTGGTTTAGAGAGTGAACAGATTTCTAACTTGTGTTAAAAGTCAGACCTTTACACTAGAACAGAAGTATATCTGTAATGAGAGTTTCCAGCTCACTGGGGCGTGGCATTCTGCTCATCCAATGTTACTGAACTGCGCAAACAAAAATTAGCAGCCTCTAGTAAAGTCTACCAGTTACAGGATAAAAAAAAAGCAATTATGTGAGGAAAAAAAAGCTTTAAGCCTTGGCTCTTCATTGGGAACAGCTGCTATAATCAAATTCGAGCCTCTTGGAAGGAATCATTCCTCACATTAAAACAGTGAAGAAACACTGCCTTGTTAATAGTAAACAGTCGTTCAGTTCCATAAGATTGTTCTGTGCTGTACAGCTTACTTTTGCATCATCATACTCATTTTTCACCCATTATCACCTTATCCTGTCACTAAACTAAATGCAAATGTAGTAAGATATAATCTAACAAGACCATTCCTTTCTCTGTGATTTTAGTTAACAAGTCACTGAAAGCTTCCTACTAAAGACTGTGACCTCATGACACTACTTTGACATACTCTACAAGACTTGTATGATTTAGCCACAAGATGTTATATACAAAAGCAATTAACATCAGGAATTTCATTCCAAAGATGTCACCTCACATTAGTTATTGTTGTTTTTTTTCCTGTTTATAAAGACTTTTTATTGTTACTTTTTGTTTCATCAAATGGAATATCTTGTTACATATATTCTTATCAACACTTGTTTGCCATTTATGAACAATTACTTGAGAATCAGGACGTTACCCTCCATCCCTTCAGGCACATCTACTGGGACTTCTAATGTAATTTTAGAGATGATATTATGACATGATGCATGTGCATAATTACGCTTTCCAACAAAACAATGAAAGTGCTGGAATGCTTGAATATCACAACACAGTTATAATCAAAAAGGGTGGCTCCAAAAATATCCTATTTTATTACATTGGCCCATAACAACAGAGGCAGATATTGGTGGTATGGCAGTAGAGGCTGAATCTTCCCACCAATATTCTATTACATTCTGTCATTGTGTTGCCTTGTCCCTAAAGACCTTCACAGAGAGGCTGGATCAGGCCCTGAGCAACCTGATCTAGCTGTAGATATCCCTGTTCATTTCAGAAGAGCTGGACTAGATGACCTTCTAAGGTCCCTTCCAACTCAAAGGATTCTATTTTATTTTATTCTACGACAGGTGGCAGCAGAGGGGCAGTCTGACAAAATGGCATATGGTATGGAAGTGTGTATGAAACAAAGGAGTTTGTCCATGCAGAAAAAAAATGTACCCAATGACATTCATTAATGCTTGTTGAACATTTATGGAGACCAATGAATGCTGTCACACTGAGGCAACATCACCAGCAGTGGTGACAGCGATGTAAAGGACAAGCTACTTTCTGGACAGTCATGCACATTTTTATGAGCACATTCCTGTTCACTGCTAGTGAAAATGGTGGTGACTGTTGAAAGAGCAAATTCTCAGCTGCAAAACAGTATATCAAACAATGCTATTGTGCTCTATCAGTTGTAATTTATACACCTTTGCATCAGAGACGCTTCCATGTCAGGAATTCCAGAGGTAGCCTTAAATTCACGTTCCTCTTTCTTTCAGGTTAATACGCTTTTTATTTAAAGCTTATCAACTACTATCTAATGTGAAACAGAAGTACCAAATAATTATTGCATTCAAATTTCTAATATTTGTCTTTTAATACTGTAGAGACACTTTAAAAAATAGACCAGTGGTCTGCAAAGTAGAAGAATCACATGTGCAGGAAAGTTTTATTTTAAACATAAATGGTTTATCTAAAAAAAAAAAAATCTATTAAAAATGAGCTTTCTTTGACAGCCAAGAAATCTCATTATTAATAAAATCAATATTGTTTAGACACTCAAGTTACAGTTTACAAGTGACATTTAAATGCTATCAAGTGCAAGCATCAGGAAGCTTTTGCCTTGAGCAACACAGTATGACAGATGGAACAAAAGTAAGTGGCAAGAGACACTAATTAAATCTCCAAGAACAATTTCCTTTCACAGACTTCATAGTACTCTCACAGAAATTATAGAAACTGGGCAGCAATGCAAACTGCCTATAGAACCCATGTAAGTGTACAGCTTTCTGTTGAACTGTAATATACTTAAGTCCTTTACTTTAAAGCACTCTATAAATCTTTCCCCCACTCCCTAAAGAAAAGGCTTTTTCTTTTCTTACTACAAATAATAAAAAAGGATGCAAACTCTTTGTATACCTGGTTGTGCTAGGAAAAAGACCACAAGCCCACGCTTTTTTGTCTAGCTGTCATACATAGTTACTTCTTACATAATTTCATTTACATAAAGTGAAGTTGCTATTCTGCTTTCCTAATTTTGCATGTATTTACTTTCCAATTGCATCCAAAGCAAGTGTTTACACTGACAACTTAAAACAATTTGATGATTTCCTCAAACTACCACAGAACCTAAGAATACCGTTCTTCCTCTTATAATATATTACAAATATGATATGACTTCTATTCAAACAACTTTGACGAGGGCTGCTTCTAGTATTTTCCTGACACCTCTGAGCTTCAGATATGCTCTGAGAATACACAGAATAGGCTGTTGTTTAAGGGAGATAGTACAGGCACAGAGTGAGTAGAAAAAGTGATCAGAATTTTCTTTGTAAATACAGATGTCCAATCCTATTGCAGCACATGGAACAGATCCCATTGCAACTAAATAGAGCTGAATGGCTGGGTAGCAGCTCTACTGAAAAGGCCCTGAGTGACAGCAAACTAAACTAGGGTCAGTACCATATCCCGGCAGCAAGGAAGGATGACAACCATCTCTGTTCTTGAACTTAGGACTTGCATACAAAACAGGAAAAAGGGTAAGTGGTACCATGGAATTTCTAGCTATGAAAAATCTAAATGAAGCAGTGGTTCCCTGAATTATTAACATATGACCATACTTCAAAATGCAGCCTTTTACCTATCTATGCTTCTCCCCCCCTTTATGTGTGTTGCCCTAATTACTTTTAAGCTATCTTAGACCACGTTTCTTCTGGTTTTAATTGTAAAAATGTAAAATGCAGAGACAGAACAAATATAACTGGTTCATGTTCTTAACAAACCAGAACTCTTTCCCAGAATGAATTTTCTGGCATTCTATATGCCCAGTTCCCACTGCTTCTCTCATAGCATTACTTTATGATTCAACAGAAACCAACATCAATTTTCCTTATTCAGCCCAAACGTTTTTTTCCCTTCCCTTAAAATGCTAACACTATTTGTACCACTCTTGTAATTTCTTTCCTCCACATGTTTTTAATAAAAACAAAACAAAAAATAAAGCAGTTGATTCTCTCAACTCTGATTACACTGGAATTAGCGCACAAGAAGAAGAAGGATCTAAACGGGAAAAAACGTAGCTTTTGCTTTAGAGCACATTCTCAGAGGGCTTACAGAAAACAAAATCATTTCAAAGTAGCAATAGGAAGTTGCTGAAGTATTCACACCACAAATGCAATCTTCAGTGTTTGATGTTGTTTCCAAACAGTGCATCAAACTCTGAGATAAAAAGCAAGAGATGACTGCATTAGCTTTCAAATTTAGAAAAGAGAAACATTTTAAGGCCCTCAAACATTTTATTGATGACTCTCCAAGCACACTTATGAAGTTCAGTGGGAGACAGTACAGAGACCTTGTTTGTTCTAAGGCACAGGAACATAAAACTTTCCAAAACAGTTCCAAAACTTCCAGTAAAAGTTCCTTTGTTAATTCTCACAATGGACATACCAAACTAACTTGGGTCACACATTTTCTTAACCTATTCAAAATAAACACCTGTTCTCACCTCAAGTTTTTTTTTTTTTAAACAAATCACAGTTTTATATTATTCTATAAAGCAAAGTTCTTCTCCCCTTTATCTTACTTTTTAAATATCAAAGGTCATTCTATTTGAAATGATTTTTTCTTTTCTGAAGCTGTGTATTTTCATGTAAAAACTCTAGTTTGAATCTACATTGGCTCTAAGCCTTATTGTAATACTACAAGTTTTATTCCACTAGAACAGAATCAACCATTAAACATCATAAAATGTTCCTAATCTGATACTTGAATGTTATTTCAAATAAAATTATTAAGATTATGAATATACAACATCTTTAGAGGGAAGTAGCATAGTGCAATGTCACTTCACCTTCACTATTTCAAAACACATTTGCTTTTTCTCAGAGAGCCAAATACAAACACAGAAATTACTGGATGAAAACTAGACACCTAAAGGGAGGATGTCTTTAGTTTCCTTTCTCCCAGTATTTTTCTCCTCCCCTCTACAACATTACTAAGTATTAAGCTGAAACTGCATGTTTAAGAACTAGGTATAAAGTTTAAATTGAGGCAAGATAACCTCTAGAAGCAAGCATGACAGCCATTTTCAGCACCCTGCAGCTAGACTGGATATCTGATTGCCTGGTAAACAGGTAATCTCAGTTACGTTAACAGCTTACTTATCCTCGAGTATCTTTTTAAGATGGGTTATTGCCTAGCTACACCAGTTCCCTTTCCCATTTCACTTTGTCTACATAAGGCAGCCGTGCCAGAATAATATATGAGACTAGAAACAGAATTTATCAAAGAATCTCTATTAAACGTGAAGCTACAACTTGAACAGTGGAAACCTGCAAATCAAAGACTTAAAAACCTACAATTAGAAGTGTTATCATATGCTCTTGTGACCAATTTAATTTAAGTGGTGGATTAAACCATCTGCTTCTATTGCATCATACTGGTATTATCAGTAGATTGCATTAAACAGTTTGATTTGTGCCACTGAGTGGTCTTCCAATTTTTTTCCATAACTGTGAATCTTAAAACAGAAAACCGGCAGTGGAATGCAGCCTGAGCAGCACACACTTAAGAACTACACTTTACTAACCGTCCTGGCTTAAACCTTAGGCAAAACCTTAACGGAAAGAGCTGGTGAATAAATTCACAAGTAATAAAGTGTTTGGCAAAAATTCAATTTTCTTTATGTAGAAAAAGAGCGTTATCTAAATCCAGAGAAAGATCTGTTGATGCAAGAAGAGAAGGAAACAGAGGAAAGGGAAAATTCTAATATAAATGCACCTTCAATGATCTATAAACAACGGAAATTATCTTTCAAATGTGCAAAATGGACAAAGACACCAATAAACTCTTACCCCAGGCAACAGAAAGAACTGTAAAAACCAGAACAGTCTACAGATGTCAAAAGTGGCAGAGGTGGATACTTTATGGATCTCAGTCTGCTGCAAACACACACCAATGTAGCATCCATCTCGTAAACCTTTATAGCAAACGGGGAGAAGGTCCTAACATAGGTCTGTAGGTAATCTGCCGATATGCAGTAAAAAGCTTCATTTTACAGTTCTGCAAGTCTCTTCCATTAGACTAGCTATTATCTATGGCATAGTTCTGCCAGAAGTCATAATACTTATTCCTAAGTATTTATCAAGAGACATGCAAAACCTGCCCAGTAATCATGACTTTTATTAATAAAAATTGATCTAATTTACTAACAAAAGAACACTTGCAAAAGGATTTGAAACAATTTTAAAAAATGACACAAAGTTAGAAATCTTACCATATTATTAAAACAACACCTTGCAATTTAAGAGGGCACAGTGCCTAAATTCTGTTATCTTTTCTGATGTATTTCACTGCCAAACTGGGCAGTCAGCAGTGA
>VXAB01003483.1:89711-101650 GCA_013399175.1 Odontophorus gujanensis
AAGCTAGACATGAGCCAGCAGCGTGCCCCTGCAGTACAGAAAGCTAACTGTATCCTGGGATACATCAAGAGAAGTGTGGCCAGCAGGTAGAGGGAGGTGATTCTGTCTATCTACTCTGCTGGTATGGCCTCATCTGGAGTAGTGAATCCAGATGTAGGGTTCTTAATGCAGGAGAGACATGGACCTGCTGGACTGCATTCAGAGGAGGGCCACAAAAATGATCCAAAGGATGGAATACCTCTCCTACAAGGACAGGCAGAAAGTGCTGGGGCCTGGAGAAGGGAAGGCTCCATGGTGACCTCCCAGAATCCTTTAAGTACCTTAAGTGGGGCTTATAAGAAAGAACAAGAGAGCAGAGGGTCTTTGCTCACAGGACAACAGGAAATTATTTCCAACTAAAAGAGAGGAAATTTGCATTACACACAAGGAAGAAGTGTGTTTTACAATTGGGATGGTGAAGCACTGGAATAGGCTGCCCAGGGAGGTGCTGAGTGCCTTGACCCTGAAGACATTCAAGGTCAGACTGGATCAGGCTCTGAGCAACCTGACCTAGCTGTAGATGTCCCTGTTCACTGCAGGGGGGTTGGATTAGATGACCTTTAAAGATCCTTTCCAACTCCAAGGATTCTATGATTTTATACTGTTTCTGAGCTCCAATTTTGGTTTTATTATAAGAACGGACATCTGTGAACAAATGTAAAGAAGTGTTAAAAAAAGTGTAAAAAATGACTCTGCATACTCTCTTGCTTCCATCACTTGCTTGCCTAGATATAGGCTTCATTTTGTAACAGCTTTCTGATCCTCAAAACATGTTCAAGTCCCTTCTTGATAACATTTGTAATTGTGAAATTCCACCAAGAAACACACAGCAAAAATGAAAAAATCTGTAAGAGAATGATCACATTTCTTTTACAGTGTTTATATCCACAAGCATTCTATAGGGGACAGTGCCCAAATTAAAAAGCAATGGGTTTCCTAGAAAAAGACTAGGATTAAGTGTAATATCTCCAGTGGATATCATGTTCCTTGACACAGAGGTCAATAATTTTTACCTAAGTTTAGCATAAGCATTACCAGACATCAGCTGGCAGTAATGAACGTTGGGGTAAACTATTTCTGAACTGGCTTCATCAGAAACTTAGTGAAGATGGTAAAGCCAAGTCAGTTTTAAAATGGTTTCTGCTGATCTAGGCAATATGACTGCAAAGAGTCTGTATGATCAGAGCATGAGGCTTTGAAACAAAGTAGTGAAGCAACAGGTGTACTGTACAAGTGCTCTGCATAGCTAGACCACTCATTCCATGAGCATTTTTGGAGATTAATTAAAAAAAGTTAAAAAAACAATACAAAGCAATATAAAGTGCATCAAAAGATAATCCCAGGCACTAAGAAGTGGTTAGTCTCACAAGTGGCCAGCTCAATATAAAGCTGATGAATACTAGGTGAGTTTTGAGATTATAGCTGCGTTGCAGTATGCCAGCTGTATAGAGCCCTCAATACCTCTGTGATGAAGCAAGTTTGATGTTGGAGCAATAAAATATCTGAGCCAGGCAGCTGTCTGTGCTCATCACAGAAGGCAATATCATCATACTTGCTATGAGGAGCAACAGATTGTATTGCCTACAGCTCAAGCCCTATCATAGAAAAAGCGTGTAAGCTCACATACAAGAAACAGAACAAAAGAGATCAACAATTATGTTCTCTCCAAATCAAAGTTTAACATCACTATAGTGGACAGTTTTAGCAGCATGGTTATTCTGGTAATTACTCATTTTGTGAGTGCATCACAGCAGGGATTTTTTTGTTCCATCAGCTGGGGGCTCCAGTTCTGCAGCACTTCATAATTACGTTAAAGTTGTACTCAGAGTAAAAATACGTCTGGTAACATTGACCCTGCTCAATACTTGCAGCTGCTAGACTATCACACAGACAGAGCGGAGTGGTTGTACTCACTGTTCTCTGAAGACAGCAACAGACAAGAGTTAAGACTATCAAAGCAAAAGAAAGCTATTTTGTCTCAAAGATCATAGAATCATGTACAAGAATTGAGCAACTTAAATTATGCGTATTTTCAAGTAAGTCATCTTATGGCAATCTATTGAGAACCGCTGACTAAACACTAATGGTACAAACTGTCAATCAACACCATATCTAGAAATAACCCAGTCATTACATCACCAAAGTGGACTTGCAGTTCTATAACTAGAATTCCAAACAAATTACACCTCCAGATAATTACAACAGACTAGCATTGTGCATGCTTCTATTTTTCAAAGCATTTAGTATATATAACGCTATACTACATTTTTTCTTTACATTCAAATACAAATATCAGAGTATCTTGATAAAATAGTTCGGAAGGATTAGACCAAGACTTATGCAGGCAAGTTTAAATATCATTCACAGAGAATACCAGCTAGATAAGTGTAAAAACACGCTAAGATGTGTGATTAGGCTGTCAGGTTGTATATACAGAAAGCTCAGAATTATGCTAGGGAGCAGCTTGAAAATTGTTTTACATGGCTCAGACAACTCATTTTTAACTATGTCGAATTAGTGTTGACAGCCTAGATGCATTTGATTTAGAACATGGAGGTAGATGCATATGTCAAGATGAGGTTATTGAGATGCATTTAGAAACATTTTGGCCCGTTTTCAGTGAAAAAGCAGAGTCGAAAATGGTTTATAGCATTTCCTTATTAAGGCTAAACTCAAAAGGTTGCAGAAATCTAACATACTATCAGCATTGCCCAGAAAAGTTAAATGCAACACGTAAAAATGCTTTCTTCCCTAACTTCACTTTTTTTTTTTAAACACTCTGTAAATATATTCTACAGGTTAAGCATTCATATGTTATATATATATATATTTAATGCTTTTCTAGGCAACCCAAATGGAGAAGCAGATAAGGTTAAAAAAAAAAGTGCTTGTCTGCTTGAGACAATATCAAAGTAGACAATAATCCCCCTTCCTATTTTGATTATCAGTGAAGTAAAATATACCATCAAAAGGAAAAAAAACTCTTTACTTGAAGCTGCCATGTTTAGGACAAATTTGTGCCACTGTGTTAACATTTTTACGTTAATAAACAAAACTATCAGACTCATTTCAGCTTTAATGCAATTAGTGGGAAAATTAAGGCTTTGCAGACAAATGCTGATAATCAATATAAATTTCACTAGTTTTTTCTACACTACATTTTCAGTGTTATTTTAATTACCTGATAGCCAGTCTCAATGCTTCTGATTAGGATGATATACCTACTATTTGACTATGACCAACATTGATTTTTTTTTTTTAAATAAATATCACATCTTCTGTAATAATGACAAAGAAAAGAAATAGTGTTCTTATTGGAACTGCTTCCATTTTCAGTGGAAAATAAGTTGTTCAAAGCAAGACAAAAAGTAGATACAAACAATTGACATTCAGCTTCCTTTAAAGGTTTGACTTTCTCCTCCAGTGCAGTAAGCTCTTTCAGTTCCATGCTTCTGATTCTAACTGCTCAGCTGTTAAAAGTAGTAATGGACAACTTTAATCAGTTTTTGCTGTTAATCAGGTAAGGTATGGCTAAATAAAATGCTTAAATGTTATTTAACTTTATTAGAGACAAGTGAATGTTATAATCTTATTCTTGCCACTTTCTCCAGCATGTCTTCCGTATTTTCTAACAGCTTCAGGTTGCGTTCATTACAAAACAAATTAATGTTTCTTGGTGCATCTATCAGATGCTTCTCAACAGCAAGCGCTCCATGAACATGAACAGCAGCAGCGTACTGATTCCTCGCACCGCAGCCTCACTAATTCTCTACAGAAAACTAACCACAGAGTGAAGAAAAGTAAGTTACAAATCAAGTCTTACTGGGCTAAGTCATTTGTAAATAAAACACTTCACACTGAAAATGAAAAGTTGATTGGATGGGAATACTAGAGATTCTGCAGCTTCCACAAAACCTTGCATGAGAAGCCGGTCAGAGCACCACAGCTGGGACAGATGAGAGTGAAGGACATGATGGAAGGCTGATAAAAGGGCAATAAACAAAGACAAACAAAGCACTAGGAAATAGCTAGGTCTACAATGATAATAGACCAGCATTACCTTACTATCTTCTGTTTATTGCTCAAAATACTTTGGGAAATTGCTTCCCCCATTGGCTACTACTGCCTTGTACATTTTTGATAAAGAATAGCATATTTACCTTTGATACTTCTCCATATGTATACTTTCACCAATAGTACTTTTTATAGTTTGACTTCTTCCTATCTGAAGTGCAAGTAGTCCACAGCCTTTAAAGCATACCTTAACTAAAGGGCCAATATGCTGTACAACAACCACTGACAACAAGTATATGCAACCATATGCTTTTAACTTCAAAAAATGCTACAGTGCGTAGGAAGAGACTGCTATCCAAATTTATCTGTATAATTTATGACACTACATTTTAAAACATCATGAAATTTTTTTTTATGAGAAACTAACTGTGGAATTTCAAGGAAATGTTAATGTACAATGTACTGTCCAAGAGAGCCCCACACAACTTCTATTTTGCACTAGGGAGCACAACCATTCATCACATTAGTATTTTAAAAATAATTAGGAGGCTACCAATTACATAAATAACTTTCACAAATAACTTTCACTAAACAGAGCAAGAAAAACACTGCCTCTTAATGCACTGCATAGCAGAGTCGCTCAGAATACAAAATTGATATTCAGGAATACAACTGTACCTACAACAATGCTTAGAAAAAAGTAGAGCAGAAGTAGAGCAGATTCTAGCAACTCTTACCCTTTCAAACACACCTCAAATCAACAGAATCATACTGATGCAAAAGAAGTTTGGTAAATCCCACTAAAGAAAAATCAACTATCTACTTAGATCCACTGAAACACAGAACATACCTTTGCAGTGTGGTCACTTTGCAGCTGCTAAATACATATCCAGACAGATGGTAGGAATCAGTACAGCTCTAAGTGAGAGATGAGAAAGCTGGAGGTTTGACTGGTATCAGATTCATTTCCTCTGTTCCCTTCTCCCAAGTCCCAGAGAGGGTTTTAAACCAGAAAAATATTTTACCTTACATGGCAGATGGTGACACTTGACAAGACACAGATGCTGTTTTCAAACGCTGACAAAAAAGGGTAATAAATATAGAAGCACAAAGATCATACAACTAGATTACATGTACACAGAAGGTCTAGGACATTAGTAATCCCAGGTCATCTTGGATAAAAAGTCCCTGCAAAATGTAACTAGAAATATTCCTGCCATGAAGCTTTCCTTATACTGAACTTTTCACCAGTGAAATCCATAATGGGTATCTACCTAAGACACTCCTCTGATCTGCAAGTGTTGACAGTGACAGATTAAACATTCACAGCTGGCTGATTTTCGCTGGTATCTCCAGTCTACCACAGATTTATCATTAGCCTGTAGATCAGCACGGAGAGCACACCAGTGACTTACAGTCAGTGACTGTAAGACAGCAACTTTCACCTATACTAGAAGAAAGGTTACAACTCCACACAATCACACCAAATAGATACAAGGAACAGTTCTGTACCTCCATGGCAGGACAGATTCATTTTTACTCTTTAGCAGAAAAGTGGTCTGTCAAGTCACTTCAAGTGAATCATAGGACACAAGACACAGTCTCAGTTTGCACCAGGGAAGGTTTAAATTTGATATTAGCAAGTTTCTTCATGGAGCGGGCAGTTGAGCATTGGAAGAGTCTTCTGCAACATCTACTTTTCAATAGTCAGTGAAGAGAAAAGTGGGTAACCTCACTGGAAGTGGCAACATTGGGTTTTAGGAAAAATAAAACAACAACACCAAGGAATAGGTATTACAGATGAGGTATTTCTAGCTAGTTATTATTGACTGCATTTAATCATTTGTAAACCTCTTTAAACTTAGTCTTGAATTTTTGCCCTTTAGCAAAACTGCAACATATCACAAAAATCACAGCATACCAAGTATAGACCAATATAAATACCATCTTTACAAACCAATTGTTTGCAAATTATGTATCACATAGCTACTTAGAAATAAAATTTTCTCCAGACTTATAAATAACTATGAGGCCTGCTCTGAAAGTAATGCCTCCTATTTTACTATATTGCTCCATGACGTCAGAGGTGGATGTTGGTGGGATGGCAGTTAGGGGTTGAAACTTCTTCGATATTCCATTACGTGCTGATGCTGTGAGACAGATGGCTGCAGAGGGGCACCCGACAAAATGGTCTCTGACGTGGAAGCATGAATGAAGCAAAGGTGCGTCCCTAAATTTCTTCATGTGGGAAAAAAAACCACTCACTAACATTCATCAACAGTTGATGACATTTATGGAGACCAGTGAATGGAAGCACAGTGAAGCAGTAGATGGTGCACTTCAGCAGTGATGACAGCAGGTCACTTGCTCTGGTGTAGATTTCTATGCATGTAGCATGCAGGTTTTTGTTAATCGCAGGCAGCAATGCATGGTTAATTGTGATGACTATGTTAAAAATAGTGCTTTGTATGTGAGAATTTGCTTTATCAAGTAGTGTTGCTCCACTCTTCGTATCTGTTGTAGTTTCCATGGAAATAAATAGGAGACATTACTTTCTGAGCAACCAATGTATAAATAAACTATATTATTCCATAGCAAAGAAGCAGCAGCTATGAGTGACAAAGCATCTGTGCATAGCTAGCACAGAAAAGAGAAAATTCTTAAAATGGACATATCAGCATTAGCACGTTGTTTATTTCTCAAGCATGGATTCTCTCAGTATGCACTATGATTGGCAATACCCCCTTGCACAGCAATCCTAGGATGTTTAACTCTCTTGTTCTTGCACTTCTGTAATGCTCAAGCAGTCCATCACACCAGTGGCAAAAGAAGCTACTGCTGGATATGGTCTTCTAGATCTTTGACGCCAATACAGGTGCAAAAGACTAACTGCTGCCTGACAGCTGGGATGCTACTTATTCCCTTTGACTTACTTGGTACCCTCAATACAATCTGAGCTGAAACACTAAGAACAAAAAAACCATTCCAGTGATAGACGCCTGCCTGTGGAAATTTTTCCTTCTGTATTACTGTTTAAATAGGTTAGGGATACAAAGTGATTATAATTAATAATCATAATTATAATTAAACCTATTAATTGGCTTCCAACTTGACACACCGAAACAAGTTTTCCTGTGTAACTACATACAAATTCTGTATTACTTGGACCTGTGGGGCTTTGTTAGATTTTTCAAATTAAAAAGCAAGATTTTTATAAGAAATCAACCTTAAAGCAGTTATGTTAAACAGCTTTTTACATCCACTGCAACAGTATAATCTCTTGCATTCCCTACCTCACTTTATTGAAAATAAATCCCAGTGCCTTTACTTAAAAGACTCCTTTTGACCCAGTAAAAATCCTTATCTTATTCGACAGTAAGTTCAAGAGAAAAAAAAACTGAGGATGCAGATACAAATACAGAGCACTGAAATTCTGTCCTCACGGCTCATTCCCAGTTTTTCCCACCCACAGCCTGTTGCTGCAATGGTGAGTTATCTAAGAAAGCTGAAAATGATAAAAATTAACCTTGAAAGTCATCTCCTCAGGCCAGACCAGCCTCCAGAACTGGCTTATAGTACAGTCATGTAATAAATGGTGACACAAGGACAGGAACACAGTAATTGAAATTTGGCTTACACTGAAGCAAAGTCAAACTTTAAGGATATGCTCTCATCCTTCCCGGACGACATAGTGTCCCAAACCTACCATTCTCAGCTCTAGCACTTGCTGTTTTAAAGCAACCTATCAAGGCTGTGATAGGAAACATGTATTCCCCTGCTCCCCCATGGTGGTTGGGAAAACAGCTGATGGCATAGCCATCACTTCAACAGCCAAAAATGGAACTAAAGCATTTTTATGGCAGGGAGCAGGAATATCACACTTCAGTGACATTATCACAAAAAAAAAAACAAACCTTATTTTTTGAATAAATTTTGATAAAGAATCGGATGTTGACAAAGTCATCTGTAGAAAATAGATTAGTTACAGCATTATCAGGGTGAACTGAACACTAATAGGAAATTTTTATTATTTTCACTTCAGTTGCTGATGTTCTTGAAAGCAGAATCTCTTGATTTACTCCAATAAATTTTTAGATTTTATAACTACACGACCACACATACTCCCCTTTTTCATAAGGGGTACTCCCATGACACCATGAAAATTCATTTTATTACTCGAATTACATTTCTTCTAATGTAATCTAATGATTACATTATCTTTACGTAGGATAACAGTAATGGTCACACAGCTACATCAGTCTCTCCTGACCACTCTAGTCAGCTTCCAGGAGATAACCTGCTGACACTACCATGTCCAGTTTAACTTCACGAGATCTGCATCCTCTTTTCATGTCAATGCTGTTATTTGATTCCTGAACAAACCACACTGGGGAGCTAACACACCAGAAACATATCCGCCACATTAAACCAACTCAACAAAAACAAATGAAGCTTCTTCTGATTCAGCTGCTTGACAATCAGAGAATGCAAATGTTTCAATAAACACGGGGTGGAAACAAACTGGTGGAAGCAAAACCTTTTGGCAGCAACTATAATCTCAAATTATATTCTTGGACTAAATAACTACAAAAACAATCTACTGCAAATAAGGTCTTTTTTTTTTTGAAGTTCATCCAGTCTAGTTTTCCAAATATGCAGTTCAAGCAAAAGCATAATTCAAGGAAATCAATCATCATAATTTAAGATGTTTATATCTGCAGAAATTAACGTATTCGGTAATTTCTTTCTGTAGCAACAGAAGCAGAATCAAGCACAAAACAGTGCCAGAAGATTCTACCAAGATTCCTGAGTAGTATCTCTAAAAACTAAATAAGTACTTATTGAACTAATTATGAGAAACATGCACTCTTTCAGATCAGAGAATATACTGCATGCAACAGCGGTCCATGAATGTTTTCTAAAAGCCACACCACACTATTCAAAGACTACCCATAAACAACAAACTGCTGTAAGTACCACTGAAAACACAGACTGAAACAACAGACAGGTTTACAGACTGGGTATCATGACAAAACAATTATACTGTTTCTTGTGAAAGCTTTAGATCTAATGGGTAACATATTTTGAAACAAAACCATGATAAAGAAGTTGTCATCATCAAGAATTACTAGAGAGAGATAAAGGCCTGCACTGATGTGAAATTCAGAGTAGATGACAGTGGTTGAAAGTCACTGGACATGAGCTTGAACTTCAAGCTGAAGTTCCTCCAGAATCTAAGAGCAGAAATCATGATATTTAAAATATCATGATAAAAAAAAGTACACAAACTTTTTTCCTTAATAAAATGTGCAGTTTCCTTCTCATGCTTTTATTTTCTGAAAGTAACACTCAAGGTCCAATATAGCTAGAATCTCATTAACAACTTACTCCCTGAAGGGGGTAAGTTACACCCTCTTGCATCCACATCTTGTGATTGATCCGGGCTCAGAGAGGAATACTCAAGATTGGATTTACCATAAAAACCATACACAGTGTAATGAACTCACGAAAACGTAACATGCAATGATACCCTTCCCCCCTCCCCCCCCATATCATTTAGTATTACAGAAGAAGGTGGTTCATCTGAAATAATTGCACGTGAAGATAATTGTAAAATAAGCAGCTAGTAGAGGACTAGAATGAATTGCAAACAATGTATTTTGTTCATAAAGAAGTACAGTTCTTTCTTTAACAGAAAGTTCCCATCATCTCCAAGAACTACAAAAAACTATTTTAACAGTGTTAAAATTACACATCTAAAGACAAGTGAGGCCCCAGTCTCTCAACTGGTGCTTTGATATTCTCTACAGCCTGTGCTCTTCACATCAACAGACGTGTCTTCTCCCATTCAGCCCAAATTTCATCCAAATTATTGAAAGATGTATTTTAAAGTGACACCAAATGAAGCTTAACACACAGCAAATATGACATTCTTGTGACGAAGTGGCACTAAAAAAAAGATCTGCTTTCATGGCCAGCGTACATGCATAAGAACTCAATTCCCGAACTGGATTCTGCCTTGCAGGACATAATTCCCATTTTAAATTAAACTGTACTTCTTAGTCTGCTACAGCTTTTATTTCAGATTACTATAGAGGCATACAAGGTCAGTTCACATACACGCATAATTCAACAGAAAC
This sequence comes from Odontophorus gujanensis, assembly GCA_013399175.1. Lineage (NCBI taxonomy): Eukaryota > Metazoa > Chordata > Aves > Galliformes > Odontophoridae > Odontophorus > Odontophorus gujanensis. The sequence continues at coordinate 99,905 of VXAB01003483.1, forward strand.
TACGTTGTTATGCATAATAATCATTATGTTAGAAACTAGCCACAACTCACCTCTTTATCCATACTCTCTAAATCCTCTTTACATAGGGTGTATAGGGGCATGGTCTCAGACATACTTGGCTGGCGTTTCCGCTTAGATGGACCAGGCTGCTCTTCATTTTCAGTCACTGGTAGGTCGTCTTCAAAGATCTGCTGGTGTGGTTGAACAACTCTGAAAAATTTCAGGGGTCTCACATAAGAAAGATTTACTTGACTTATAACTTGTCTAGAAATAAAATCCTATACACAGTTTATGACTGAATATGTATGATCTCATTTAAAAGGTTTTGATGTTCATCAACTCAACAGAGAGGAAGATCAAGTATTTCAATAACACTGCTTTTATTTTCAGTCTTGCAGCTGAAGGTCTTATTTTGACACGACATTTACTTTGTTGTCATCCCATTGTTCATGCAAACATCAAACTTTCCATAAAATTAAGAGCTTCATTAGCTGGAGATGTGTTGCCATTAAAAATACTTCAAGGTTGGTGTTCAAAGTTCGTCCCTTCATTTGACACAACTATAATTTATGAAATAGCTCTTATACTCTACTCATAATTCTCCTGCTCCTACATTCTGCTTGCATTCTTCAGTCTTAAAGTATAACTCTCTAGTTCTCAAACTCTCACACAAGAGGTCTGCAGGTAAAAAGTTCATTTCTGTGGCCTCAATCTTCAAATACTTCCCTGATGCTAAGCCTGTATAAGAAGTAAAAGAAGTAAAACAGACCATATTTTGTTTGGGTTTGTGTATTTAAATATTCCAGTAGTTTCAACTTGACTATATTTAACCATACAAGCAGGATCAAAAAGGAATGACAAAATATTAATCAGAATGGATAAAAACCAATAACTTCATGGGAATTGCTATATAATGGTAATAAAATGCTTGACAACAATTAGAACAGCAGCAGACATCCATCTTCCTGAGGTAACTTTCCTCCTCCATTATTACCTAGCTAATTAACACTTGCAGAAGCTATAACTGCTATGCAGAATGCTTACCTACAAATATCAAGTTTGTCATCACACTAGGCTCCTGAAAAACATTATAGCAGCTCAGAACCCCCAGGGTCATATTTAAAGATCTCACAGTCAGAAAGAGTTCCTGCATCACAAATTCTTTATGTTAGTTGGAAGATTAAATGCATAGAGACTACTGAGCACAAAATTTAAAAGCAGCTGTGTATCTGAAATCTCAAGCTGTTTTGAGCTGTAGCCACCAAGTGAGACACCAGCATCAAGTTGCACATGATAGTGATGACAATACAGAAAGGATAAAACACAGTGTCTGCTGACAAGTTTCAGAGCAGAATGGCTTCTCCTTATCAAGCTTGCAATTTCAAATAACAGCTTTAGAGCATGAAAACCAGCTCTACGCAAAAAAAAAAAATATATCCACTCCAGAACCAAATATGCATTAAAATTACGTAAATTCAGTCACATGAGGTTCTAGAAAAACATTTCTCATATCATGAATTTAACTGCTTCATGAGAATGCCACATAAATAAAATATTTCTTTCTACATTAGTATTTCATCAAGTCTGAAGCCATTGATTGAGTTCCTTTTGAAGACTTCTATTTCCTAGATGGTATGCCTCCTTCCTGTAAATAGCCACGGACAGGTACAAGATACGTGAATTCATATTTTAACTTGGGGAGGGGGGGGGCACAAAACGTGGAGGGAGAAACTCAAGTCAATTGCT
>VXAB01003483.1:101714-122177 GCA_013399175.1 Odontophorus gujanensis
TTTTTTTTTTTTTTGCTATGAATTGCATTGCATGCTACAGAAGATGCACGACTCAACGTTACTCATTACTCAGCAACTCATTAAAAATTAGCCCTTGCATTGTGCCTCTTGTATAGACTAGAATTTCCTAAGAAGAAAAAAACCCAAAAAACTGACAGATGTATTTCTTCTCACCCCCCACCCCCCCCACCCCAACTAAAACTGTTCATTTAAGACTACAAATTTTTTTTTGTATTAAATTCCTCTGCTCGGGCAATCATTTTCACTCTTAAGAATGAAAATACAGTACTCCACTATATTTTTCGAAAGGGTCTTCAATAATATGCTTCCTGTGTCTTTCTAATAGTTACCCTAGCCAAGGGAAAGGTAGTGATGCTATTTACATTCCTTGTAAAACAGTGAATGGCAAAATGAAAAATATAGGCATCTTACCCAACTGTATTAACATGGCAAGCTTGACTATATCAAGAATTATATACTTAGATTGTACGTAGCAGGTAGGCAGCCAAGCAGATTCTTTTAGACTATAAAAGAAACCTAGTCTATTTAAGAAAATAGAATTATACCAATAACAGAACTCTTTTCGCAGTTTCTGGATCATTGTACTCTTGTTTATATACTTACAATACTTTGGAGAACATCACCCTTGCCTCAAATGTTGGCAAAGGCAGGTACTATTCTGCAACCTTATTGAATGAAATCAGTATTGACAGTTTAATCTAGGAGATACTGAATCTAAGACCTATGAAATTGTTTACTCTGAAGCAACAACATGCAGCAGTAATACAAGTTTCAGGTTAGTCTTGGAAAACTCCACCATTGTTTAAAACTATCAAGAACACAAGGTGAGATCACACTTGATCACAGTATACACATACAGATAAGCTGTAAATAACTACTAGCAGCATCTAAATGCTCCTGTTCGATTTTTTTTTCATTATTTGCCAACAGCTACTAGGTAAGAAATACTATATAAGAAAGTACTTCAAAAAGCAATACAAAACAAAGACTTCTTTGAGGTTTGTGACAAGCATTTTTATTTTATCAAAAACATTAACATTTTCATCTGTTATGTAGACTGTAATTTAAGAACACATAAATGCAGGAATTCACATTTCTTACCAGATGAGATTCATAAGCACTTTTTCAGAAGTAAAAAAAATAATAATTAACCCTGTATAAGTTAGTTGGTGCTTGCTAGTCTTACAGGCACAGCTACATACACAAGCAAGAGAACTCTACAAGAAAGGTGAGCTCAATACTTGTGGAAGTAACAAGCATCTTAATATTTCCATTGATAAAGCAGCACGGCCAAGAGCTAGGTTGGCATTATTGTGAAAAGGTTGAAAAAAAAAAAAACAACCTGAAAACCCAGTAATCACTCAATATTTTGTTGCCAAGATTGATAGCATTAGGTAAGAAAAACTGTAATACTGAGCACGTTAATTAGACATGAAATTCTGTAACTTGCAGCATTTTTTTTCTTAAATCTAGTCCAAGAAGCCTCTTGCATTTCTTCTCATGGATAACACTAAATTACACACCTCACAAATTGTCACCACTTTAGGACTTCCCATACTTTTATTAGACTACTCTTCTTATGAAGGTAGAGGAAATTGTCAAGAAACATATGCACTGCTAAAGTTACTTAAAAAAAAAAACATATGCTCTTACACAAGTTACTTAAAAAAAAAAAACAACCATTCTTGCTGCTCTCCAGTGGGCATAAGAGACCAATTGTCAGCTGTCAGGAGCAATAATTTCCAGTACAGTCACAAGTTCTTCACTGTCCTTCTACTTAGACTGCAACAGCCACAACAGAAAGAAGGTATTTCACTCTCACAGAACTGAGCACAACATCCAAATCTGCATCTACCACACAAAACGATGACTAAGTTTCAAGAATCACGTGTAGTTCACTGGTGTTGATTTTGCTATAAAGTCTGTAGATATTAAACTAGTCATATTCTATTTTAAATTATTTTCTCTGCAGAATTCAACTTAAACAAGAATCCAAAATTAAAAAAATAAAACGAACTGACACACTCAGGAAATTTTACAGATAACTCAGAGCATGTCTTAGAAAGCAGTCTTGCAATTAATTATTTTCAAAAGTCTACACTTAAAGACCAAATATTACTGCTATAACATATGTGAGAACTATTCATTTCTTCAGTGGTTTCATTGCACACTGGAAGAGCTCTTGCCTGTTGCCCAAAGTTCAGAATCCAGTGGAATTCTTAGAAATTAACAGAGAACATTACTGCAGGGTTTAACTACACACACATAATAGAAGCAATTGAAAGTATTAACAGTTCTGTATTTAAATTCAGAAACTCACATCTGCAGCATTAGAAAAAAATAGTACATAAAGTCTGCGAGAACACAAAATGAATTGCCCTCTGAAAAAATAACTGCACTAACATCATCTCTTTCAAGTATTACACTATGGCTTTTTTTTTTTAAAAAAAAAAGAAAAGTTCCTTTGGCAATTTAAGCTACCATTAATACTTGAAGAAAGTAAATGATGGCTTCTGCTTTAGCTCTTCCTCAGTTAAAACACAGCAAAACTGTTCATACTCAGCTTGTATACATACTTGTTTACAGCCTTGGTGTTCTGACCACACCATATGTTCTATCCATTAAAATCACTTAAAATAGTATTTGGTGACTGATCTCCTCAGTCTTTATCAAGGTATTCCTTACAACTAAGGATAGACGAATTGTCTGAGAAATACAGACATGCACCAATTTAGGCATCATTGTTGAGAACAGAGTAATTTTACCATTGAAACCAAATTATCAGGAAACAACAATGAAAATACTAATTATTCACCAGCATAAGAGGGCCTCGGAGATGATAAGAGGGCAGGAGTGGCACCCCTATGGGGACTGTCTATAAGGGTTGGTGCTCCTCAGCCTGGACAAAAGAAGTCTCCAGGGGGAGACTGTAATCTTCTAGCAACCATCCAGTACCTGAAGGGAGCCTACAGGAAAGCTGGGGAGGGACTTTTTATGAGGGCATGAAGTGACAGAACAAGGGGGAATAGCTTTGAACTGGAAGAGGGTAGATTAAGACTAGATATCAGAAAGAAATTCTTCACTGTGAGGTTGGTGAGACATTGGAACAGGCTGTCCAGAAAGGTTGTGAATGCGCCCTCTCTGGAGATGTTCAAGGTCAGACTGGATAACGCTTTGAGCAACCTGATCTAGTGGGAGTCGTCCCTGCCTCTAGTGGGGAGGGTGGGTTGGAACTAGATGATCTTAAAGGTCTCTTCCAACCCAAGCCGTTCTATGAATCTACAATTCACTTTCTTAAATTAAACCATCTCAGCCCTGGGCACTGACAGTCAAAAATGCTGAAATGAAATACAACAAAGGAGTGGGAAGAAGATACTATCTCACTGTATACTCACTACCCAGGGTTCTGAGAAACTTGACTAAAATAATTTAATTTTGAAAGGCCCCTTCAAACTCAAAATATCTCAGAATTTGATTCTATTTCTTTCTTTTCCCATAAAAGGATTAAATGAAAAACCTCTGTGTTAAAGAAAAAAAGGTGTAGGCGTGGACATAACTTTTCTTTAAGTTGCTGACAAACACAGGATAAGCACCATAACCTTTTCTTTATAAAGCACTGAATTATTAATATCAACATAAGCCATCTTAGAAGTGTTGTGACAATTACATACACATACATCCTTAACAACAGTATTTCTAGACAACCACCTTTCCACAAGAACTGACAAACAAAAGCCAGAAGCTTTTCAGCTTCTCTGGACACATACACATTATATATACATACTTGATGTTCCTTTGCAGATGACACCAAGTTAGCAGGAAGCACTGATTTGCCTTGGGGTAAGATACCCCTACTGAGGAATCTGGACAGGCTGGATAGCTGAGATGAGGGCAATGGCATGAAGTTCAACAAGGCCAACTGCCTTCTGTCCTGCACTTTGGTCACAACAACCCCATACAATGCTACAGGCTTGGGACAGAGTGGCTTGAAGACTGTGTAAAGGAAAAAGACCTGAGGGCATGGCATTGGTAGATGAACACAAGCCAGCATTGTACAACCAGGTAGTCAAGAAGACCAATGGCATGCTGGCTTGCATCAGAAACAGCGTTGACAGCAGGAGTATGGAAATGACCACCCCTCTGTACTCAGCTCTGGCAAAATCGCATCTCAAGTACTGTGTTCAGTTCCGGACCCCTCACTACAGGAAAGACACTAAGGCCCTGGAGCGTGTCCAGAGAACGACAATAAAGCTGGTGAGGGGAGTGGAGCACAAGTCTGATGAAGAGTGGCTGAGGAAACTGGGATTGCTTTATAGTCAGGAGAAAAGGAGGCTCAGAGCAGACCTTATTGCTCTTACATGACAAAAGGTTGTGGTGAGATGGGGATCAGCTTCTATTCCTACCTAACTAACAATAGGACTAGAGGGAATGGCCTCAAGTTGCACAAAGAGAGATTCATGTTGTCCATTAGGAAATACTTCTCCAAAAGAGAGGTCAGGAGCTGGAACAGACTGCCCTGGGTTGTGGCTGAGTCACCAACCCTGGTGACATTCAGGAAATGCTTAGATATTTTACAGAGGAACATGGCTTAGTGGGAAATATTGGTGATAGGTGGACAGTCAGAATGGATGATCTAGGTCTTTCCCAATCTTAGTGATTCTGTGATACTTTAAATTTCTTCCTGTTCATTTAACGTATTATTGTGAAATAAAATACAGACTTCAAAGACAGAAAAGAGCTGAAAACATGTCTCCACAAACAAGAGACTGAAAAAGCCCCTTGTGTTTCCAGAAACAATTTAGCTGAAGTAAGCAAAATCTATAAAAACATGAAGGAAAAACCACCAACCAAATAGGCCAAAATTATTTAGCAACAAGTATTGAAAGAAAAAACACAATACGTTACACTACTTTACAAAATCTTCAGAAGTGATACACCTCAAAGGGCATGTGGTAAGGTAGAGAACTTCGCATTAACAACTGTATTTTTGCAGTTGATGGATAAACTGAGTTGTTTTATAGCAATTGTTTTACTCTGATCACATTGTAAAAAGGAGTTCAATCACATTTTGCAAAGATAAGTGCTTGCCCTATAGCTGGATAGTTCTTTACAGCTGTAATCAAGAAGACTGGCTAAACAGTATTCCAGAAAATAATGTGTCTTACACAGGTAACTTAGGAATACATTTCAAATATTTTATGCATCTGTAAGAGAGAAATGTTGCTTTTGTTGCTTAACCAAATTCACGTTTTGACAAAGTCTGGGTGCTAGCCTTATACTTTAAAAAGTAGGTCTCCTCATGCTTCCTATTTCTTGATTTAATGTTGCTACGATTACTAACTACTGCTTAGTAATATGACTATGATGAATAATACTCAATTAGCTACAACCCTCTTCTACAACTTATATTCTTCAAAACAGAGGCTTATGACATCTGAAGGAATTATTAGACAAGGAGGAAAACTTTTACCAACACAAGCCAAATCCTGTGAGATATACTTCACAAAGAAAAACCCCCAACTTTCAAACCCCCAAACACAGAGCACACAAGCTACACACTGCATTTATTTCTTAAAAGCTTTTACATACCTATATGAAGCACAAAAGGCACCTACAATTCTAGGATCCTGATTTCACTTCATCTGACTATTCCCTTTCTTTCATTTCCTTCAGTTAATTGTTTAAACAGTCCTTTTTGAGAAAACTGAAGCAAAGATAACAATGTGATCAAAAGCAAAGATAATCGGTTAAATTTCCTACAACATCTGAAAATATAGTTGAGGTAACTCATAGCTATTCTTTATGTACCTGAAGGATGAGTGTTCACCATGGACTGGTAAGGTGATGGGAGGAGCTGGAGACTGGATGTACATAGGCTGGCCAGATGTTTGAGAGCCTTTCCTGATCAGCTTTCCAGTGTTAGGATCATAAAGTCGAACTTCAGGACCAGGTTGAGACTTGGGATGGATGGGTGTTGGATGAAACAGAGCTGTCTGAAATGTGCTGTGTGTATCAGGAAACATGGCAGGGCTATTTTCTCTGTTGGATGAAATAAAAAAATTGCTTTAAATTTAAATGGACTATCTAAACAGAATATAAGAAATGGGTTTTTTTTCCCCCTTCTATAGAAAAAAAAAAGAAACAACCAGTGCTTTGGAAGATTTCTGAGGAAGCATTCCATCCCCTCCTATTAAAAATCTCACTGAATTTGAAAACAAAAATGCAAGGACGAGGAATTCCATACTTACATTATTAAAAAATATAAAATATTACATGTCCAAAAGGTTGTCTTAAAGTTACTGAAATTGCTTCCACATGGAAACAACCACACTACCAGAATAACAATCTGCATATATGTAACAAAGAGAAAAGCATGCTGCTATGTCATATCTTAGCATTTGCACTTCAATGTGGCTCTGAAACAAAACAAACATGTAGAATTAATTTGAAAACCCTCCAAATTAATTTGTTAAAATACAAAACCATATCTGATCACTCCACTGCATTTTATAACATTTCAGAAATATTAACAGAAATATCCCAATTAGTCTGAAGGAATAATGTACAGCAAATGATCCAATTAAGATCAAGTGCCACAAGAAAAGGAAGTAAATTGAATCATTAAGGATAAACAAAATGAGATAAAATAGCACGCAGGGCACTATGAAACTAATGCTAGCAAAAAAAATCCCAAAACCCACAATTACACTATTTTGCAACAACTATTAGAAGTGCAACAAAGTATGTGCTTTTACAGACCATACCTCTGAACTAATCTGGTTGCAAGTTCAGTATTTAAGATCAACCAATTCCAAGTTTAATCATTTTCCTATTAAGCTCATTTTATATACAAATATTTTCTTAGTGTTCATATTTCTTCTAGTTTAAGTGTTTTTTCAGTAATTATTTCAGAAAGCTTCATTAAGGAGAAAATCTTTTCTAAAGAAGATGCAGAAGTTAATAAAGTATATGCATTACAATAAACATGCGACTCACTGAAGTTTTAGGGAAATATATAATTATAAGATATAAATTATATATATATGATATAATTTAATTGAAACAAAGTGAGAAAAATTAACATCATGTTCCCATGAAATTGAAAAATAAAATATGAAAAACCATAGATTGGCTTAGGTTGAAGTAGATCTCAAAAAACATCTAGTTCCAATCCCCCACCATGAGCAGGGGTGCCAACCACTAGATCAGGCTTCCCAGAATCCCATCCAACCTTGCCTTTAATGTCTCCTGGAATGGGGCATCCACAATTTCTCTGGGCAACCTATTCCTGTACTTCACTATCTTATGAGACAAAAAAAAAACAAACAACCATGTAACCTAAATCTACCCTCTTATAGTTTAGAGCCATTCTCCCTTGTCCTTCCAGTATCAAAATGTAAGGAATCAGTCCCCCTCCTGCTTTAAGCTCCCTTCAAGTACTGGAAAGTCACACAATAAAGGTCACCTCTGAGCCTTTTCTTCTCCAACCTAAACAAGCTCAATTACCTCAATCTTTTTTCATGTAAGAGGTACTCCAGCCCTTTGATCATCTTTGTGGCCCTCCTTCAGACCCACTCTAGCAGCAATACATCTTTCCTGTACTCAACTCCCCAGGCTTGGACACAGTACTCCAGAGAGGGCTTATGAGGACAAAGCAGATGGGGGCAATCATCTCTCTCTCTGCTGGCCACTTCCTTTTTGACACAGCCCAGGATGATATTGGCAAAAATGGGTAGACAGTCCTACATTCACCTACCTAGAAATAAAAATCTATGCAAGCAAATCACTGTCGAGATTACTGACAGACACCAAGTTTTCTAGTAGAAATATATGTTGAAATTAAATATCTAACAGCAGTTTCTAAAAATGTTCTAGTCAAGCAACAAATTTGCAGCTAATCTCCTGTCTGATAAGTGACCTTACTCTCAGTGTTTCTGCCCTTCTCATCAGTGTGTGGTGACAGGCCAAGGGGAAATGGCTATAAACTGAAGCACAGGAAGTTCTGCACAAATGCGTGTAAGAAGTTCTTCACACTAAGGACTATGGAGCACTGGAACAGGTTGTCCAGAGAGGTTGTGGAGTCTCCTGTGGAGACGCCTACCTGTGCAACCTGGTCTAGGGAGCCTGCTTTGCAGAGGAGCTGGACTAGATGATCTCTAGAGTTCTCTTCCAAACCCTATAATTCTGTGATTCTGCTTTTGCTGAATGAGGTGATTACACAGGAACGTTTTGCCTCCAAAAAGGAAATCTCTAATTTGTTCAAGCCTTTCAATCAAACCAGTATAATTTTAACATCAAAAATCCAATATGCTATACACCTTCTTGTTTAAAGCTAAAAGAGAAGGCCCTCTGATAGGCTAGCAAGTTGCTATTAAACAAGTTCATCTAAACAGACCAAGCCAAGAAATTGAAAGCTAGCTCTATAGTATGTTGTTGCAAGTTATTTTAGCACTGTCATTCTCCTCAGTAGGTCTGTCCTTTGGTCTCCTTTGTGTTAATATAGTTTTTCGTTGCTCCTGCAATTTGGTAGCATTCAAGTATATGTATAATTTTAACCACTTTTCCTTCAGCATATCTTATTATCTCAAAGCTTCTTTATCTCTCACTACTTTCTTTCTTCCAGTTTTTGCAATCTTCATATATTCCCCTGCTCTGACCTTTTTCCCCCTCTTGCCTCATTTCTCTCTTACTCCTCATTTTCTTGACACTTGTTAATATGCAATACTTTACCAATTTCTCACGTTATGAGAGTGTATGGTAGATTTTATTTCTCCATTTGTCAGCATGAATGCTCCTGAATCTTTGTGGCATTCCCTGTGTTATGTGAGTGACCTAACAAGGTCAACTGCTCCAGCTGAAGTGGCTAATCAAGAATGCAAAAGAAACTAACAGTACCAGTTCTCCTAATGCTACTAGCTGCTGGACTGCCTCTCATTAGTAATTTTCAGTTTAAACATCATAAAAATAGACAAAAACAGTTTTCATAAAGCCTGTAAGCATTATACAAGACACTGAGATAGTCAGAAACTGATCTGAATAATCTGTTTCCGTACTCTCCGCTCCCTCAAACTTGCATTTACCTGTGTGTTTTGATGTAGTCATCCTTCAAGGGAAACAGCTGCTCCTCAACCTTGTCCCAGCGCTCCAGGCAGCTCCACAGCCAGTCAGGGTTTACAACATGGAGGTCTTTGCAGTCCTGAGCTTGTCGAACTTTTTCAGTCCCTATTATGAAGTCAAATGTAACATTACAGCATTCTATGCATATACACAAGACAGTGTACAAGTATAAACTGGTTTATGAAAAACATTTTTTGCCACCAAACTTCAAATAACAAAAAACAAAAACTCCAAGAAAACAATTCTAACTAATACAACTGAGACTTTGCATAACACATGACACAGTCTGACTCAATCTACATGGGGAACTGGCACAGTGGATGCATTCTAAAATTAATCTGTATAGAAAGACTCCACACTTCTATGTTAACTAAATAAACAACCTGAAGTTTTGCAATTCATCTCCTTCATTTATATTTGCTAGAATCTAAGCAGCAATGGCTCTTTCACACTGCTAAACAGTAACACACTAACTTTCTTATGCGAAGTTTCCTACACGCTACCTCTGTATAATACAACACACTGCCATTTAACAGCCATCCACCTCAACCTATTTTACAGAAGCACGGTCAAAGCAGACATGTATATTATTTAGTGTCTGAGAGGAACAACAAATGTCAAGTTATACATGGCTAGCACAAAGTCCATAAGAAACTATCTGCACTGCTGTATGTAAGCAACAACTGATCACAAATTCCATTCTCTGCAGAAGCCAGCATAAAATAAACTTTGTAATGTTGCAACACATCTTTGCCAAGAAGCTTCAGAACCAGTGAGTAAAAATAAGCCAACAAAATTAAAGAAAGTTAACCCTGGTCGATCCGTCCAAGTGTTTCAAGAATGCACTTCTTCCTTATATTTTTACCAGGGGGAAGACAGATAAACAAACAGTGGTATTTGTTTCAGCATTTATGAGAGGTCTACAGAAGGACTTAATATTTGGAGATAAAGTTATAAAACTTGCTAAGTTGTTAAATACATAATCAGTAGGAAAAAAATTCAACCTGCTATCTTGTGTGCTTCACCCTCAATTGTAGTACCTTTACGCAGTGTTTTATAGTTGAGAATTTCTTAGAACTTCAGAGCCAGCTATATAATGTGAACAAAGAGGCAAGACAAGAGCCATTTAGAACTGGTACTGAGATCAGGTTCATAAGCATCAAAATTTCAAGAAAAACAACAAAACCAAGACATTTGTTGGACGTTTAGGTATTTGTGCCTGTTGCTCAGTACTGAATCAAATATTAGACATGACTAGCCATGTTCTTCTTCTTCATATAGCAATGTTGGAGCTGACTGAACGGTGTAGATAGGTCATTCCAAAAGTAATGCTTCTTATTTATTTTCATGGAAATTACAACAGATTAAAAAAAAAAAGCAGAATACTACTACTTGAGTGAGCAAATTCTGGGCTACAAAACACTATTATTCAACATAGTCACCACCATTAGCTATGCATTTTCATCAGCCACAAACAAGAACCTGCAGGCTGCACTTGTAAAAACCCACATGGCTGCCCAGAAACATAATTTGTTCTTTATGTCCTTATCATCACTGTTGAAATGCACCCCCTACTGCCTCACTGTGCTCACATTCACTGTGTGGTCTCCAGAAACATTCAGCAAACATCCAGGAATGTAAATGGTTATAATTTTTTCTGTGCGGAAGAATTAAATTGCACACCTCTACTTCATATGCACTTTCATCTCAGATGCCACTTTGTCATCCTTCCCCTCTGCTACCATCTGTCATACAGCCACAAAACATAATGGTGAAGATTCAACCTCTACTGCCATACCATCAGCATTCACTTCTAATGTTGTAAGGTTAGGCAGTAGCAGATAGAGCTGCTTTAAATCAGTTTCTAAACACCCAAGAAAGGTAGAGGTCACAATCTGGTAATTCCCTTTCCAAGAATCAGGGCTTACCCAACACTCCAAAGGCAGTGATCTCTGAGTAGAGATGCTTCCCCTGTGGCTGCCAGCCTTCAAATCAGTGGAGGGAGGGGTAGGCCCTGGGTCTGTCCCACCCAATTGCACTGGTAATTTGCTTCCACCTGTGCTCCCAGGGCAGGCTACACCCTTTCATGAGGCACTCACTGGTTCAGGCCATGGCCTAACAGTTCCTGTATAAATGTTGTGAGCAAACATGATAGAGGAGGCATTATCTTCAGAGCAATCCATGCAGAACAGCAACATGAATGTGATTTCTCTAATGAGCATACAGAATAGTTAACCAAAATCATGGTGAACATGGATTGTGCTTGGGATGCCTGAATAAAAGCTTTTCTGCTTCTGTTGCATATCTATCTCCAACTCAAGATACTGCTGCTCCTTTTACTGCATCCGGATGAACCATAACTACTAAATATTTAACAGATTTAATGAGGCAAAGGTGCATATGAGAAGACAGCTTCCTCAAGGTATTCCTGAAATTAAACTTTCTGTATTGCCAGCTATTTCATCTTTTTGCCCCTTCCATACACATACACATTCCACATTTGTGCGTGTCTGATCATTTCACACTGGACATACACTAAGACTCTACATAAATTTGAATTCTTGTCAACTGGATTGTAATGAAAACCTTAAACATAAAAAAAGAAAAGAGCACAATTAAAAAATGCTTATGGTCCAGAAACAACAGCTTTACTTGTGACAGACACAAGCCATTTTCCAGTGCTGTACTAAGATAAATGTGGTGACATGAATAGCATTGCATAACCAAACCCAACTCCCTACACCCTGAAGCCTTACCTTTCTCAGCACTGGAACTTGCAGTTTTTCTGCTTCCTCCCATTTGTGAAGTGCAGCTGCCTATAGCAGCATACTGGAAGTAGCACAAAATAATACAGCTGTGCCATCTGACAGGCCATCTTCTATTTCTAGAAGACATCTTGAGAAATCAAGATTTCATACATACGATGGTCTTTGAGCAAGATTTAGTGAAACACCAAATTTAACTGGATAGAAGAAACAGCTCTGCAATATTTAATATCCTTGTTTTTTGTCTTCCCTCTCTCACCAGTTTAACTTTCCATTTTGGAAGCATGCTTATCAAGGAGAAGCAATTAGTCCAGAAAAATGATTTAATCTATCCAAATAACAGTACTTCTGATGCATCTAGGAATATATGAATCGTCCAGCTGGCTAAAAATCATTAGTTTTTTTTTTCCTGGACAATCTTTTGCATTGTTCTCCTTTACTCATTTTTATTACTTCAAATTCCAGTCTAAAATTGTTCCAAAAAATGTTAAGAAGTTATACATGACTTTCCACACAAAGCAGCTAGGGTTCAAATTTATCACATCTACCCAATACGAATACAGCTGGAAGCACTTAATTCTGGAAAAAAATTTTTAAACCTGGGCATGGGACTGACCAATTCTACTACTGAACTTGCAAACAAAAGGTTAAAAAACAAGCAAAAATAAAAAGACAAAAAAAAAGTTAAAAAAAAAAAAAAAAAAAAAAAAAAAAAAAAAAAAAAAAAAAGACAAAAACCCCACCAACCACCTCCTAATAAATTTATTACTAATGAAGCGATCAACTCCCACAACACCGCAATAAACTTCTACAGACATTCTTCAGAGGATGGTTTTATTATAGCACTTTACTTTGTCTTATTCAAAGTATGAAGGCATTTAAACATAGAAGATAAACGAGACTTAGACTGTATGTTTATGAAGAGTAAGAAACATTGTATGGCATAATTTGGCCATGTTCTCATTACCAAACAGCACAGCCCAACAGAGCAGAACAGGTGCTGGAGGACTGATGTGCATTTCATCAGCTTCCAATAAATTTTGCCTTGGCTTAGCTCTGCCAGGTCCCAGAGACCAAATACCTTTGACTGTTCATTCAGCTGCACTTTCCAATTCATCCTAAAGGAATCGAGTGTGCAAGCTTGAGACTGCTCCAAGGTGAGCCAAAGTACACTAAGGATTCACTCTCAAAAGACTCAAATTCTAACATAAGTAAGTCAGCATAACATATTCTAAGCCACCAAGAACAATGAACTGATTCCCAAAAAGCTTTTAAAACATAGGAAGAGGCAGAAAATAAAACGTATTGTGAAAAATAATAGAAAAATTGAGGGTGTAGACTGAAATGTTTCCATTTCCACATAACAGAAAATTTTCAAATGACCTAAATAGATTTTACCTTCTCCAACAGCAAATACTTAAAAAAATCAACTACAGTATCTTCCACTTGTTCAGGAAGGAGTATACAAAGGTCACTCTGAAAGTAACACCTAACGACTCCTACCTTCTTCCATGGAAACTACAACAGATACAAGAGTGGAATAATGCTGATAGAATAAATTCTCACATACAAAACACTGTTTTTTCAACACAGTCACCACCATAGCTATTGTTTTTGCCAGTGATGAACAACAGCCTGTGTTCCATGTTCATAAAAATCTGCACCAGTGCAAGTGACCCACTGTTGCTGTTTCCACTGCTGCAATGCACCAACTACTGCCTCACTGTGCTCACATCCATTGTTTGGTCTCTATAAACATCCAGCAAGTGTTGATGAACGTCAGTGAATGCTATTTTTTCCTCACATGGAAGAATTCAGGAACACACCTTTGCTTCATATGCACTTCCATGTCAGATGCCATTTTGTAAGAAAGCCCTTCTGCTGCCATCTGTCAAATGGCAACAACATGTAATGGAATACTGTTGGGAAGGTTCAACCTCTTCAACCATCCCACCAACATCTGCCTCTGATATTGTAGGCCAATAATAAGCAGGATGCATTACTTTTGGAGCATCCCTCATAACAAGACAATGTTACGGCAGATGTTTAGCCAAATGTACGTGCATGTAGGGTGAATAACCCAAAAGACTAGTACTCACACAAAATAATGGAGGTCGATAGTATATTTTGTATGGCTTATCCAGATAGTATAAAGACAACCAGCAAATAAGGGAAGGCTCACCCGTCACTGATGGTCAAGGCTCACTCAGGACCCCACAGGGGAGGGATCTCCAACAAGAGATCCTTCCCCAGTGGTGGTCAGCCCTTAAATGGGGTCTGGGAGAGGTGTAGTCAGACTCCACTCCTTCTGGTCACACAGGTGCATTGCCTTCACCTGTGCTCCTGCAGCTGACTCAGTGCTCGCCTCAGGTGATCAATCAGTGGTTCAGGCCATGATTCAACAGTTCCCACACAGTGTGTAAGGCTATAACTAATTATGCAGTGCTGTTCACTGTTGCTTAGATCAAAGAACAGACATTTTATAAAAAATAAAATAAGATCTGTGTGGCATAGAGTGGGAAGAACAACATGGTAGCCTTTTCTCAGTCACTCAAATTTAGGTAAGCCGATTAGATGGTCAGTAATCCAAGCAGACAGTATTTTCTTCCCCGCATAACAAAAAACAAAAATCCTAATTTTCTCATAAGAAGAGGGATTTATTTATTTTTAGAATTTGGAGTACCTATGTCTGCAAAGAAACAAACTGTTTGCAGAGAAACAGACAAGCACACACAGACTCGAAGAAATTTAAATTTACTGCAGTATGCTTCAAGGATGCTGTAAATATAGCCCCAAATAGCAACTATTAGGCTGCAAGGATCCTGCAAATAAAACCTCAAATAGCAGCTATGAGCTTGGCATAGGGAAGGATTAGTTACACTATGTTCACAGGTGGGGTAACCTTTCCTCAGCCCTCCAAGTCTGGGGGGGAGGGGGATGCTCTGTTTCACACTGACTTCCCCTTCACATTTTCTTTGGAAAATTCTTCCTCTTTTCATCACCCTAAAGCAAGCACTACTCACTCCCACAAATGCTGAACATGTCATTTTACATACTCAACTAATGAAGAATAATCACATTGGTTAACAGGCTTGGTTTGAGTCCTAAGTCTGCCATTCTTAGAGGTGAAATAAAAAAACACTATACTGACAGCTATGCTTAAGTATCACCTTTCATAACCAGATACGGGATGGTACTGCTGGAGAGAGCACAACTTGTCTAATTTCAGATCTGAAGAAACAAGTTTGTGAATACCACTAAAGGAACGTACTCCCCTCCACCATTTCACAAGCAATTAGGAAGCAGAGTTTCAGATGTTTCTACTTGTGTGGCTTACCTGCAGCAAATGAAGACTTGCCTCATTTGCCTTCTAACCATACAAGGATCAGTATGAAAATTATGTTGACAGCTGAGTTATCACAACTCCAGCTGTGAGAGGACACAATTTACATCCACAAAATCTGATTATATTTCAGAGATTCCCTCGTGAAATTAAGCTGATGCAACAAAAATACTCCAATCTAAACAAATGTGTGAAGGGTCTTCAGTTGAAAAAACAAAACGGACCTCTCCCACACAAAACCAAAGCCACACGCAATCCATTAAAAGCCTACAAGAAAAATAAATTGAAGAATATAGAGATACTTAGAGTGAAAAAACTATCTCACTGCCACTGTTACAGAAATAATTACAGACTGCTGATGAGAGATGACAATAGCCTTGCTTGTCAGGCAGAAAAGACTGCCAAGTTACTTGTTCTGAATTGATGCTATTATTTTTCTTAGTAACACAGGTCAGCTTCTAAATACTGACAAAAACAAGCTTTTCAGCCCAACAACTGATGAATTGCAGTATTCCTGCTGTTTCTAGCTTTAATTCACATGCAATATTTCAATATATTTTCCAGTTTTAAATATCAAGAGCAACAGCAGCAACACAGTAATATCCTGCAAGAGAGTCCAGGTCTTGGCACTAAGTCAGAAAATATGAACTGCTCAGCGAAAAATAATAATAGCCTTGATTTAAATACTCTAAAAAAACTTTTTTATCACTAGTATTAATATTCAGTTTTACACCAGTGGACAATCACTAAGAATGTGCAGGCAGCTAAGAATTTGCTTAAACCTCTCCCCCCAAAAAACCAGAACATAGAATATCTATCTATATACACTACTCCCAAACTCCAACCTGCTGGATGCTTCAAAGACAAATAAAATAAAATAAAATAAAAATAAAAAAAATAAAAAATAAAAAAAAAACTTCAGCTACTTCTCATTTTCTCTTGCTCTGTATCTTAACCAAATCTTGAACAATAGCTTTTCCTCCAAAGAAGTGGAGAACAGTGGATGGTGTTGAATTCATGTACATTTATTCTAACAATCTGACACATCACGTAATAGTTGCATCCAATGTACAACTAAATTCAGTAACCATCTAGAGCAAATCACACTGAGTAACTTTGAAATTAATTATTTTATGATTTGAAATAGATAAAACTTGAAAACTGTATGAACAACTGTCACATCTCCAATGAAATATGACAAGCTTCATTGCTTCATGTTCTTCGCTGATAGAGTGCTGCTATTACTACAGTTTTGAGAGCTGTTCAGTAACCACAATAAAACAAGAGCCCACAACTCATGCATCCACCTATTTTAACACTCTAACACTTGCAATTTCAACTATCACATCTTCATGAGTCAGAATCCCAGCTAATCTATGTGAAACTAATCCTACGTTCTGAATTTTCAAGTTGTTTTTACTACGTACATCAGGACAATTAATACAGATTTGTTACTTCTCTACTTCAGGACAGTTTTTATCCTGATATTACTTCACAAGATCAATACTGCAGCCTTTTTGCTACAGTTTTGCTAATAAAAAAAAAAAGTTTTGGTATAGCCTTCCTAAATAAGAAAAGCTATCTGAACATTTTGTCACTAAAGCTCTACATTGAAATAACTGAAGTAAGTTTACACTAACCTTGCAATGACACTTTGTTATTTAGGCAAATATATTAAAAATAGCTTATTAGCACATCACAGTATACTGATTACCATCTAAACTATACAGTTTAATTTTTAGATTACATGTTTTTGATCACTAGATATTCAGATCCAATGCAGCTTCTAAGGTGAACAGTAAGGGATCCTCCTCAGGTGAAAGACCATACAAAAATTTATACTGGAAGCAAGTCATGGCCTCTTAGCTCCTCCACTGTAGCTCATCAATGGCACATTCTTTTCTATCCTTTCTCCATTAAAGCTATGTAAAAATAGTTAGCTCTGTAAAGTACTTAATGCAGAAATTAAGGCCAAGCTCTTACATACATTAATGACAAAGACACACAGACTACAGAGAACAGTGACAGGATATCATCAAATTCCAGCCTCTTGAAAAAACTTTTATTCCAAACTAAATGAAACACAGCCATTTCAGGTTAAATCTGAGGAAAGTTCATGTATGTTGAGTAAAAGCCTTATAAAAGTCAAAAACCTTGTATCACCAACTCTTAATCAAGATGACATGAAAAGCTACACTACAGCTAATATAGAGGGTCTTCCTTTCAACAAATTACACAATCAGAAAGCAGCATAAGACATTAAAAAATGTCTAACCCAATGTATAATTTAAAATCAATTCTTTAATTTAAATCTTAACCCCTGTTGCATTAAAGTCTGTAGCTTATACAAAAACAGCCCACAGCAATGAATGGTCACAGAAAAAAAAGCTGATAGAAAACTTAAGCATTATTTATTTATTTATTTTTAACCTACCTGTCCTTGCTGCAATGAGATGTGTTGCTTTGTCCGGATCATCAGCACTCAGTACTAGATTCTTAACAATTTTAGCTCCAAGTGCCGTAGCATGATAGTGTTCCCGTGTTTTTTCAATGGGGAAGTTAGTTGGGTAGAGTCCACTAAAGATTATGGTTACATCTGCCAAAACTTTACTTTTCAGTTCCGGTACTATTTTTCTGATGTCAGGAATTTCCTCTATCTCCTTTTTCAAGTATTTATCATACTTGGTATAATAATCAGTGTGAACCCGCACAAGGATCTCTTCAAGATGCATTAAATGGTCATCATCGTCTGTATCATCCTCATCCTCCTCTTCCTCCATACTCTGGTCTAAGGACTCACCCATTGTAATTCCAGACTGTTCGCTATTCTGAGACTCTGTTTCAGCTTCTTTCTTGTCTGCGCACCCATTTCCTAAATCACAAAGGCTTTCCTGTTCACTTTCTTCTTGCACATCAATATCAGTTCTGTCAAGAATATTTTCACTTGGTAGAGATTGCTTCCCCTCAGAATGATTCATCTGACCATCTTTTTTCTCACTCACATCAGTGCAACTCCCTTGCTGTGGATTTTCATCCTGCAGAGGTTGTTTTGATTTCTTCCAGCTTCTCTTTTCCTCATTCTCACTATCCGAAACAGAAGTAGATGACTTTCTGGTATCCAATCCACCTTCAGTCTCACTGTCACTAGACAGTTCAAAGTCCAAATCACTCTTCTTCTCTTGAGTTTTCTGTTTCTCTAACACCGTTCTATCTACTTGTTCAGAAGAAATCTGAGATTCCTTTGTACTTGACGAATTGTTAGTGACCTCACTGTCTGTATTATGATCAGTGCTATCAGTTAAAGAGTCCTGAGTATTAACTTTACCATGAGAACTCAAATCACATGCAGGTGTTTCACTGCTCATGGAAGTGCTTCCATTCGCTGTGCACACATCCTTTGTAGCTTTCTTGAGACCATTGCTTTGTTCTTCTATACAAGTAACATTTTTCACTTCATCAGCATCTTTTCCCGATGTCACTGCTGAATCCTGTGCCTCTGGTTTAGCAGAGTGGTTTACTAAGACACATAAAAGAAACAAACTACATGTTTTTTTCAGATTTTTTTTTAGTAAGTTTCCTTCTTCCTTAAGCAGACAATTGATACATGTAGTAAGATTTCTCTAAGCTCAGTAAAGACAACTAAACTTTTCAAGGGTGCTAAGATATTTCAGGTATCAACCGCTACTAGAATTAGCAAACTTCACTTTTCTAAAGAAGCTGTGTAAGATTGTTATGACATGATCAGTACAGTTAAAAAAAATCATTTATAAAATTTGCAAACAATAAAAGGACTTCTGTTGTAGCATGGTTTTCATACTACATCTCAGAAGAAATTAAGCTACTGAAGAAAAAAACAAAACAATACAGGGCAGATTTTACTTCATTAAGCCCCAACCCAGAACCTCAGCTACAAGAATTTCCTCTATAAATTTCTATCACTTTCATATATTTCCTAATTTTCACAACCAAAATTACTGCATTTTTAGAGTTGAAAAGATATGCATGTTTTAGCTAGGCAAACATACTGATTAAGATTCATTTGAGATACTACTGGAACACAAGCAAGTGTAATGATTGAACTCAAAACAGAAAAAGCTTTAGGATGTGTCTGCATTAGATATCTGTAGACAGGAAGATAAAGAAACTGTAGACATTCAAACAGTTGCACTCAGATATTCATGAAGAAAGAAAAGGAATGAATGACTAGGATGAAATTATCCTACTTTGTCCCTCTTTTGTGTGCATGTTCCTGCTGCCCTGTACCTAGTGATGCCAGTCAAAGAAAGATCCCGTGTCCTGAATCAGCTTGAGTAGCATCGTAACTGTTTCCATGTTGGACATTTCAAGTTCAATAAGGGGGGGGGAAAAGGTATCATATTAAATAATAATAATATGAAACAAAAAAATTCCTTTGTTGAACTAGGAGAAACAGTACAATTTCTTATATACTGCCTTTCAAATACTTTTTCCCCCATAAGAATACTACAGCAGCTCTTCAGCTGTTATCAACCAAAATGCTGCCGCTAAAGCTCCACTTCTGTTTCAACACCTCACCAAAAGAAAAGCTATTAAGAAACAGTTCAGCTATGTCTATATGTGCTTCAGTAGCACTCTACAATAGTCAACTACAATAGCCTAAGATCACTCACCTGAGTGCTACAGTGATAGTACTTAAATCAACACAATCAATACCTTTGAAAAATGAAAAAAATCCATAAGAATTACAAATAATTACTTTTCTTCTTCATTTGAATCTCTCTTGATCCAGGAGGTGCATTAATATCGCCTATCCCCTGAAAGTATACATATTTCTTCACGGTTATCAAATTGGGTGCAAACTTCCAGACATCCTCCCTGTCATCAATGATACAAACCATGGAATCCCCACATGGGAAGAGATCTCTAAGAAACAAAATAGTTGAAATAGTTAAAATGAATTCAGTTTAGAAATTGATACTATTGCAGAACTTTTGGTTTATTTTATGTATGTCTGCAGAATGTGGATGAACTTACAAAAACAAAGACAGCTGTACTGAAGTTACAACATTTAAAATACCGTATTTAAACTAATTAAAGTTAATTAAAAAGGGAAGGTCTGTTCTGAAATTCCGATCCCACACACCAAAAGCAAGAACAAGTTTCAGCAAGAACAAAACATCACAAAATTTCTCTTTAGTTTTCTCATTTTACACTGACCAAAAAAAAAAAAAAAAAAAC
>VXAB01003483.1:122196-134129 GCA_013399175.1 Odontophorus gujanensis
AAAAAAAAAAAAAACACCAAAACCAACTGCCTACATATAATTAAGAGAAAAACCTAAGTATGTTTTTTCAAAAAGTAGACTTCTTCAATCCCAGACAAAGAAAACAGTACTAGTATTTACATCAACCAGGAGGAGTAGGTGCAGTAGTCAAGACACATGCATATGAAAACACCAAGAAAAGAGAAAAGCTTCTTATCTGCTATCCTCTGATGAGGAGCATACAGTTATGTTTATCTAGCTTTATAAAAAAGCCAAACATCTGTTTCTCTGGAAAAGAAAAAATGTTCCTATTGTACAATAAAGAATGTCAGAATGAGAACCTGAGGTTAGACTAGAATATGAATTCAAAGAATATAAATCTCAAAAACAAGCAAAAAACCACACATCACTGCACAGCAGAAGCTTCTACATGTACAGCACTTTTGAGGCCTGAATATTAAGTGTACATGACTGAACTGAGAATACTGAGGCACACTACTCTTCTTTGATTACAAGTCATTACACAAGGCCGCAATCCAAAAAACTGAGATACAGGTATGGCAAGAATAAAAAGTGTAAACGAAAATAATGTCATTGGTTCACATCCTCGCTTTTCCATTGCCACAGAATAAACAGCTGAAATGCTGCAATGTATAACATCTGTTTTACTGAGGCAGTGTTGATATTTAAGAAGCAGTTACAGAAGGATTAATAACACGTTAACTGCAGAGACTAAAGTTTATTAAACTGACAGCACTGTCTCTTTGTCCTGTTTTGTTTAATGCATAAGGCTCACATACATACCTAAGATTCCCTGTTTTAGAAAATGGATCAATACATTCATCCCTTGATAATATCCGATGGGAAAAAAGCTTCTTTTCAGGATCCAAAAATCCTTTTGAAAGAAGAGAGTACAAGATTAACACTTGAGACATTTGGTCCTTTTACATGCTCTATAGTTCAGCTATTTTAATCTGTGCAACAGTAGTTTAACAAAGAGACAATTTTAAGATAAGAGATACTATATGGAGTTAAGGGTATGTACAGCACATTAAATATTCATAAGAAATTCAGAGGGATTCACTTCAAAAATCCTATTTCTCTTTCAACATAGCAACAAATCTGATATTAAAATAACTAGATTTGTGACATTCAAACAGATTAGGCTGAAAAATACAGTGATTATAGATGCACATTCTTGCAACTTACATTTATACCTCTACAGGTGACTCTTTAAAGCTAAATGCCCTTCTCAGCTCATTATGCCTAGGGACTGCAAAGGAGTCTCACAAGAGTCGGCAATGTGCTGCAATACTTTAGCACAATAGGCAAGTTATGGGACCATTTCAGCCGGAGCTCTTGCATTTGTAGGTTTTAAGTTTTACCTCTAACACTACTTTAATACTTTCACACAGAACAAGTAGATCCTACGATTCATTGAAATACTTATGTTCATTGCAGTTACATGTCTGACTATTCTTAAAGGAAAAAGAGGGGAAAAAGAAGAAACAGGAGAAGCTGTGCTAGCTGACTTCAGAGCAAGATAAAATACCACTGTTTAAGAAAATAGTGACTTTGGTGTACAAACACATGCACATGCTTCTGAACCTATCCTCAGTAACAAAGTTGGTCTTCATGAACAGATGTCAACAGCTGCATAATTGCATGCTAACCTTAATCTGTAATCTCATCAAATTTGCTCAACCTCTCACTATTCCTATGAATAATACAAGGCACTATATACTTAGTGGTTTTGTTTTTATTACAATTTTGTTCTATTTAAGTTGTGACCATCTTCTAGACAGAAGAGTTCAAAATGACTACTGACTCCAGAGACCCACACTAATCTTCTTTCAGGGAGCTCTGATTTTTACAGAAGGAATGTACTTTATCTTCTCTACTATTTTAAAAAAAAGTCCAGCTCCCAAGTGTATATTAAGTTGGGTCTTCTAAAACAGAAGGTTTAAATAAAAATATTAATAATAAAAAAATCAGTAGTCACTTCTGCAGTGTTGATTGTGTATGTATTACTGAGTAACTGGAATAACTTAAAACCCATAAAAGCAAGAAAATTCCGAGTTAAGGACAGAGGTTCAACCTTAACTCACCCGACTATGCTTAAGAATTGCTGCAAACTCGTAGAATCATCCCCTGTAGTGAGACCCTTGCAGTACCTAGGCATAATGAATTGAGAGAATTAGCTACAAAGATTTATTGCTGTACACACAGATATTTTGACAAACTACATAAGCTGTCACACAAGTTGCTCTTCTTCCAAACCAGGGTCTCTTCTTTTAACTATCTGAACACAGAGGGACTGACTCTACAGTACATTGGACTGCACTTCTTAAATGGCGAAACCCAAATGAGGCATTTAGTTGCACTGCTGTCTAGCTAGAATTGCTAAGAAAAGAGGAAATTAAATTAAAACATCACAAACAAATAAGTCCTGACTGTTAGGGATTACCAATGAAGTTCTGTTCCAGAGCTATTCAAGATGGCTTTAATAAAAATGTTAAAATTTCAGTTATTTTCCTCCCTTCATAGTTCACTGAGAATACAGAGTATATTGCTAACCAGTAATGCAACAGAGTAGGGTCTTTCTGAATTAATGCATCTGAAATGCATTAAAACGGAACTGCCCTTGTAAAGAACTTCTTTATATGACTAAATTTTTTTGAAGTTGCTTAACAAATCAATTCAGTGCAATAAAAATAACTTTATTTTCTTAGGTTTCAGGGAAATAAAAAAACCATAGAATCATTTAGGTTGGAAAAGACCTTTAACATAATTTAACTCTAGTCAAATCATCTGCCTACCACCAATGTTGTCCACTAAACCATGTTCTTCAGTGCCACGTTAACATGTTTCTTGAAAATCGCCAGGGATGATGACTCAACCACACTCCAGGCAGCCCATTCCACTGCCTGACCACTCTTTTGAAGAAGTTTTTGCTCATATCTGATCAGAACTTCCCTGGTGCAACTTGAGGCCATTCCCTCTAGTCCTATCACTAGTTACATAGGAGAAGAGGTTGAGTCCCACCCCCCACCTTGCCACAACCTCCTTCCAGGTAGTTGTAGGGGGCAATGTTTCCTCTGAGCCTCCTCTTTTCCAGACTAAACCAATCCCAGTTCCCTCAGCCCCTCTTCATCAAATTTGTGCTCCAGTTCCCTCACCAGCTTTGTTGCCCTTCTCTGGACATGCTCCAGGGCCAGATATTAAATCTTTCTTGTAGGAACGGTCCAAAACTGAACACAGTACTTGAGATGAGGCCTCACTAGAGCTGAGTACAGAGGGATGATCATTTCCATGCTCCTGCTGACTACACTGCTTCTGATACAAGCCAGCATGCCATTGGTCTTCCTGACCACCTGGGCACACTGCCGGATCATGTTCAGCCAAGCACTGACCAACACTCCTAGGTCCTTTTCCTCTGCACGGTCTTCCAGCCATTTTGCCCCAAGCCTGTAGTACTGCATAGAGTTGTTGTGGCCAAAACACAGGACCCAGTACTTGGTGTTGCTGAACTTCATCTCATTGGCCCCAGCCTGTCCAGATCCTTCTGTATGGCCTTCCTACCTCAGGCAGATCAGCACTTCCTCCCAGCTTGGTGTCATCTGCAAGCTTACTGAGGGTACACTCAATCCTTGCATACAGATCATAAATAAAGATATTAAAGAGGATGGGCACCAATACCAATCCCTGGGAAACACCACTCATGACCAGTTGCCAGCTGGATTTAACTCCATTCACCACCACTTTCTGGGCTTGGCCTTCCAGACAGTTCTTTGCTCAGCAAAGAGTGTACCTATCCAGGCCACAGGCTGACAGCTTTCCCCTGAAAATACAGTGGGAGAGATTGTCAAAGACTTTGCTAAAGTCTAAGTAGACCATATCCACAGCCTTTTCATCATCCACCAGGCTGGTCACTCAATCACAGAAGATGATATTGGTCAAGCAAGCACCTGCCTCTCATGAACCCACACTGGCCGGGCCTGGTCCTCTGGTTGTCGCAGACATGCTGTGGGAACTCACCCAAGATGATTACCTTCCCTGGTACCAAGGCCATGCTGACAGGCATGCAGATTCTCCTTATGACCCTTGTAGATGGGAGTCATGTTGGCAACCTGCAATTATCTGGAACTTCTCCAGCTGACCAGTAACACTGACAGATAGGGGAAAGTAGCTTGGCCATCACCTCTGCCAGTTCCTTCAGAACCTTTGGATAAATCCCATCAAGCTTCATTGACTTTTGAGGGTCCAGATGGAGTAGAAGGCCTCTAACAGTCTCCATCTGAATCGTGGGGGGTTTATTCAGCTCCTAGTCACACACTTCCAGGTTAGGGAGTCAAGTACCCCAAGGATAACTGATCTGACTATTAAAGACAGATGTAAAGAAGGCACTGAGAACCTCAGCCTTTAATTACCCTCAATGGTCACATTCCCCACTGCATCCAGTAAAGGATGGAGATTCCCAATGCTCTCCTCTCATTCTTAATATATTTGTAAAAAAGTTTTTTGTTCAAGTCCTTTCCTTATGTAACACGAGGATAACAGTAAAAAAAATAAACTCTCTATTGCGCCTTGTGAGAAATGAGTTAACCAATAGTGCCACCAGGTGGTCTGTATATGCATTAACGTACATACCTTGCTATACCTTGGTTATACAGGTGGCGAGTGTGTGGGCTCAGCGTTTTATCAACATTCTTTTATGTCTCCCCATAGCTACATATTTCAGCAGGAACTACCATCATCACTGCAAAAATCCTCTCCCGTTTTGAATGCTTTGGATGAATTAGCAGATTCAGGAAACATACAGAAGTCTGGAGTTGTCTGAAAGCAGCAATACCTTAATTTGCTCATTTTGTGGCTACCTTCTCTATGGAACAGATGGAACAGCTCAAGTATGGCAACCACAGATACGTCTGTCACACAGTAAGCATCAGTCTGTGACAGCATGGAGACTGCGGAGTAATCAAAATTTTAGCTTAGATATGAAAATAAGAAAAAAAAGGACCACCTTCAGATAAGAGCAATCACTACTATTAACTACCCCTACTGCTCCTCCCTTTCCCTTACTCAGAAGAGTATTTGCTATACAACTTCTGACTTTATTTGGTATTCCTCTTTGGAACTTAGGCCATGGGCAAATTTTGGTACAAAATCCAGCTCAAGAAGACAGGCTACCCACTTTCCTAATGTCAGATATCTACATTCAGTACAGTAATATTCAATATATAAGGAGCTCTGTTTTGCTAAAAGAAATAACCACACTCCACTTTAAGGACAGTAGGATAAAAAAAAAATAGCGCTGTACATTATCAGTACAGAACATATATTCCAACAGTGAGACTGACAAAGCTTTAGGAAGAACTTCAAACAATTCAGTCAGTAATGAATAATGTAGAAATTTGGACATGTCTCTCCTGAAATTTATTTTGAGGAGATGACAAATAGCTATCACTTTCCAATAACAAAAATCTCCTGTCATTTTAAGTATATTCTGTGGCATATTAAACATGCATACAGCTCTCAGTTTATACAATTCCATATGAGAACTAAGACAGATAACTAGAATGGTTAGTTCTACTTTGAAATCTTCCTTTCTTGACAAGGAACAGTTATTTTTCGTTGCTACCATTTCTGAAGGGAATCACGGCAACATGACAAAAAGGAAGATGTGAAGGACAGTGACGGTGGGTGGGGTAAGCTACATAACATGGAAGAGCAGCAAACAGTCTGACACGTGGAGAAGCATAGTATTCACACTGAATTACACTTACAGGTTATAAAGGGAAACGTGAGGTGAAAATACCATTCTTCCAAGGAGTACTTGGGGATGGAGTGATTTTTTTTTTTTTAATTAAAAAAAAGTTTAAACACATGATCATACCCCTAATGTTCATTCCCTTGACCCACGTGATTCCGTAACAAGTTAACTTTTACATATATTGGAAAAGTAAAACATTTCAGACAATGATCCACAGCACAGACTACTACTGTTGAAAGCTTTAGAACTTAAAAGCTGATTTTAGAGTTACAAGCAGAAAATATTTACAAGTTTTGGAGAATGACACATTAAAATACTGTTAGATCTGTGTTTTTCTCTCTAGAAAGTCCACAAAACACAAACAGAATTGTTTTAATTGATATATAGCAGCCAAACTTCCTCAGGTGAAGGGAAACAGTACATTTCTTTTTTCCCCACAGAAGTAGATCCACACTGTGGATTTTCACAGAACTGTTGCTTTAGATCTTTAAGTGATGTTGCAGATCACTGTTAGAGACCACCAGGTTTATTTCTTAAATAGGAAGGCAATAGTTGCCAAGCCACAATCTGATTCGTTAACTTTTCAAGGATGCAAAAAAAAACCATGCACCTGGTATGGGGAAAAAAGGACTGCTGGTAAAATTACAGGCCATACACACACAACACCTAAATTCTAAGATGAGAATTCTGCTTACAGGACTATATAGGAATTATTTTGTGCAAGACTGAAGAACAAATACTTGAAAACAATCATCGAAAGAAAATAAATCATATGAGTATGAAGTCAGCTTACTGAGACACTGCTAAACGTAATATACTACTCACCTGCAATTGTATGCGCATAAAGTCT
This sequence comes from Odontophorus gujanensis, assembly GCA_013399175.1. NCBI lineage: Eukaryota > Metazoa > Chordata > Aves > Galliformes > Odontophoridae > Odontophorus > Odontophorus gujanensis. The sequence continues at coordinate 128,799 of VXAB01003483.1, forward strand.
GCTGCCAAACGTAAAAACATGCAACTCATACAGCTTGGCAATTTTTTCCAGGAATTCCTTACAGTGAGGACGCAAACGAGTATGCAACATTGGTTCACCTCGACCTAACTGGAAATGAAATATGCCCTAGAAGAAAAAGTATGTTTTATATCATCAAAATGACAAACAAAAATAGCAGCATGCAAAAGGTACCCTCTTCCATCACTTCTACTACTTTAATTCAGAACAAGTAAGCTAAAACAAGTTTTTGCCACAAATATTATACGGATTAAAAAAATCCAAAGCACACTTCTGCAGTGTTGCAAGGCAGTCAAATATGAAGTTACGCAAAGCCAGGAAGGTGCACACTACTCTGTGAACTTTATTCAGATTAATCTCATTACATATTAAGCCTGGGGAAAAACTGCAACTAACAGACAGCAACCAAGATGAACTTCACAGAAAAAAAAAGCTGAGATTTTTTATTTTGAAATCTGTTAAAAAATATTTTATGTGTACAACTGCTTGTTTTGAAGAAAGGTACAACCTTTCAAATATGCAGTTTTTAAGCTGCTGAAGCCACTGTTTCCTTCTACATCAATTACAAAATATATATACAGCTTCTTTTTGCTAGCAAGTCTGAATACATGCTCACATTAGTGGACACAAGAATATGGCAGGAGGAAATAAACTAAGGAATTGCTTCTTTTATAACACAAGTTTGAAGTGGCATCTTCCTATATAAGACACTGTAGACACGTTCCAATGTGCTCCTTGTTCTAAAGTTTATAGGTTAGAGACTAATTGTTCATAGTCTTTCTAACAGTTCAGTGACAGGTTTTTAATGAAACATATTAAGAAAACAAGCAAACAAAAGAAACAGAAGAAAAAAAATTACTATGCATTCAGAGAGGAATGACATACATAGCCGAACACAGAATAACCCAAAAAGGAACTACCAACAGAAATTCATTACATCCACATCAGATTTGGAGGAAAAAAACCCATCTCCTAACCATGTATTAGTCTGTTGTAGAGTTGTAGAGGAAGAAAGGCTCTGATTATAAATAACTACCTGAATATTTTTTGCTCAAAGTAGCTGGAACGTAGAAATGAAAAGAAACACAAATGAGAGAAAGAAAGCTGTCAATTTAAACAGAGAAGGGAGAAAATGGAGTATTTTTCAGAATATGTTTCTCTTTTTTTTTTGTTATTCTTCAGTTTTATTTATTTAACCACATAGTGTTTTTATTACTACTATTATTATTGTTGGTTTTACTTTTTGTTTTAGAAGAACCATCATTCAAGTATTTTTAGAAATATTCTTGTCATTACTTTGGCTTGAAAGTTAACACCAAATACATACCTTATTAGACATTTGTTGGCAGTGCTGTTCTGTAGTATGGATCAATGTCTGATCCAAATCTACCATAAGCACTAGTTTTCGATTTCGGTGTAGTCGTTGTTGGTCTTCTCTTCCTAGTTGTTCAGCTTGCTGTAACAAAGCATTCATAGAGTAAGCTTAATTTACAGTAAATGAACTAGGGTTATTGGTTTCCGTGTATTGTGAACTTGTGAAAAAACGCTGCTATAAACTAATTGCAAAGGCATTAACACTTCATAACAGTAACACTGTACAGATGACAGTCATGTCAACAACTTTTCCTATAGAAAAAAAATATATCCCTAGCATCTATCTGACAGGAACAACTCATAATTGGTGAACTCAAAACAAAATCTATCTACGCATAACAGATAACTACCAAATCATTTTAAGACCAAAACTGAGTGCTGAGGTACACATACATGAAGTTCATCACTGGTTCTAAGAACTTTTGACTACTATGTTTGGCAATTTTGTATCAATTAAATATAACACAGTTGACAACACTGTTGAATATTAAATTAGAGTTGCTAATGACAGAAGCCATCACAACTCTCAACTTAAGCCTAAAGAGCATATCACCAGACAAATATTCGGATTATTTAGTTCTATGCAGTTGTATTATTAGTTCTATGGAAAACCCTTATGTTCCTGTAAATTTGAGCTGAAGTTTGTTTCTTTCCTTTGTATCTGTAAGCATACAAAATATTGTGTTCACTTTAGTCACTTATAATGGTAAGCTGCAGTACTAATCACCAGACAGACAAACCTACAAGTAAAGTGGAATATCCTTAAGAAGCAAGGCTCAAACACAAACTACCCTTTGAAACAGTCCTCTGTAATGAGAATGGCTTCTAGCTGCTTTTTTCTCCACATTTCTTCTCACTGGGATGCTTTGAGGAGTTACAAAAACAAACAAAAAAAAAGAGCAAGCAGCAACATAAATAAAAGCAAACCATCAATTTGTTAAGAAAGATTCATAAGATATTTATCTTAAAAATAAACATCCCTTTTTCTCTAAATAATCTAAAGGTTGGTTCAACCAAGTGGAACCTTCAAAAAGTAATGAAATAAAACTGTAAAAATGTATCTTGACTACATCTCTTAGGACCAATTTCAAGGTTCCTGACTAATCAGGGTGAAGCTAGGTTTCAAAGACACTGCATACTTTAAGTACACGACAGTAAAAACTGAACTTTCCACAAACTGTCAATTCTTTGAGACACAAACATTTAAGTAATATATTTTCCATCTACTATCACAGAAGCATCACCTTTTCAGTACACAGGCCTAAAAAAAATACTATAAAACATGATATAATCAATCTGCATAAGCACAAACACAAAACCTCTGAGGCTATGAATGTTCAGCACCAAATGCCCTCTCAAAAGGGAGCCAAATGTTTTATATAAGTATATACAATATCCTATAATTAAGCTTCTCAACTGTCAACCTACAATGAAGGTTATGGAATATGGAAAGCACAATCGTACTTACCTCAGAGCTCACTTTCAGTTCTGGGACACTATGAACCATAGACACAGTTGCTGTAGATAATGGTACATTCTGTTTTCCATTCTTGCTTCGTATCCTAACCACAAAGAGAAAAGAGGCATCAAAAGAGAACAAAACTTAATTGAATTAAAATGTGAACAGTAAAACCTGCAGTAGCAAACTAGTCACCTTCAAAACACTGTATGATTAAGAGCTATTTTGCCTCATTCATAATTTCAAGTTATTGCTAATGCAAGTTACTGAACAAAATGCATAAATAGATCAAAAAAGCTCACCATGAAAACTTTGCAGAACTAATTAATGTTTCTAGTATATTAGTTATTTAATAGATTAGTTATGCTTCCATACAGCCACATATAAAGACACCAAGGTGAAAAAAACATTTACACATTGATGAATATTTGATGAGTTATGAATTGTTAGCAACCAAACCATTCAGAGTTAAAACTTATTTTCCTTTATTTTGTAAACCTTTCGCACACAATTGCCTACTCTCCCAAGCCAGAGTATGAAATAAATCTATGCAAATCATAGGCAAAGTTACTCTGTGTGCAGCAGAGTAACTGATGTGTGATTGCTTCTTCAAGAGAAGTAGCCAAAAAAACCCCAACATACATACATTTCCCTTTGGACTGAATGGGGTACTACAGAACCACAGACTATCCTGACTGGGTGCCTATATTTATGCTTACACATATTATAAGCATACACTCATAATCACATAGGTAGGAGGATATGTGTATGTGCATTAAGTATATTTACACACAAGCATGTACTAGTATGAAGTTCCTTAAAAAAGACCAACCCCACACAATTTCAGTATTACTAGCTTCCACCAAACACAAATTAGTTGTGAATCACCAATGTAAGACTTTATTTCTGACTCATCAACATTAAAATCATTATTGTACAAATTTAGTGCTGTGTGACACACGCATCTTTTAATTCTCCTATGTACCTCTCTTCAATCAAGGACAAAATTTCATATTGTATCCACAGTCAAAGTTAAACTTCATCCAGTTCTCATTTCATGAAAACACAGCACCAAATAATTTACAAACAAGGTTCCAAGAAAGAGTATTTTACTTCTGTACTAGAACCTTTAAGCAGTGACTAAGAAACGGTCACAAACAGATACGTTTCTACGGTATCGCAGCATTTGGAATCACTACCTGAATCCTGAAAAGACAGAGATATCACTTGATCCACTTAAACAAGCAAATTGTGAAACGGAAAGGATGAAATGCTGGTTAACACCTAGCAAGCTGCTAGTGAACTATCTGTACTGGCTTCTCTTCAGGCAAGAAAAGAATTGTTTCTTTTAGGAAAAAAGGAAAAAAAAATGCTTGTAAAATTGCCTTTTGATGTAGGCTCAGCAGATCTAATGCCTCATTTCAAATGCATACGAAATACTGTGTAAAATAAAGATGTTGTCTGACTAGTACTTAATTGAGAAAACCAAACACACTGTAAAATTCAAACTTGCACAGATTTTTATGAAATAATAGCAACATTGGACATTACTATATTTGAGCCTCAAATCAAATATTGGTTCAGGGCAAGAGAAGTCCTACTTGCTATTATCCTAACTTCATACTAACCTTGCTCTTTTGCCAAATATTTGTCTATAAAATATTAACAATCAAGTTTTCATTTAAAGTTATACCCTACTACTAACTGAGCTATGTGATGTCCAAGATTTTCAATATTCACTGCATTTATTCTGGTTTATAGTACTTATAGTACTGCTCAAAAAGTAATTCCTACTAATGACAACGAATTAAAAAAAAACAAGTATCACCTTCCAAATGGAATGACCATGCAGTGCTCATTTATAAAATCCAGCCTACCATTGTTTATTTTAGTAAACAGATGTTGAATTAGTAATCACTATGCATAAGAAACATTCTCTTTACCAACTGTACTAGTAATAAGAGCAAAAGAGAAGAAAATCAACTTTTGAATTTGCTTTTCTGACCTAAGGCTTAAATTCCCTTAGTTCCGTAGCAGAATATCACATAAAAAATTGAAAACTAAAGTCTTAAATTAAGAGCACTGAAGATAAGCTGGCTCCCATTCAAACACACTGTAATCAAAGGAAGGTCACATAAATTATACTGATACCTTCTCACGTTTATGTATACCTGTGCATATAAAATTCTCATGTTTATTAAGTCATGGTCAACAAAATTTCTGACTCTCAACCCCAGTTGTGGACATATAAAAAGCAAAGTAGGCTATACAACGATGAGAATTTACACTTCTACATCTATACTCTTCACATTTTCTCCCTAAGGTAGTAAGTTACCCTACATTCATCTTCAGAGACAGTATATGCAGTTGACAGAACAGTAAATATGCAATACAACCGTAACTCAAGTACCACATGGCATCTTACTCACTCATATTCCGTGTTATTAATCTCTGTAATAGTTTATTATATTTAATATATA
>VXAB01003484.1:0-98906 GCA_013399175.1 Odontophorus gujanensis
TCTACATACATGCACACAAATGAAAATACATTTTGAAACATATGCAATGATTATGGCATTCTATAAAATTTGTTCCAGCTTTAATATATATTCATTTTTTTATCTTTATATATATCTTTAATATAAAAAACCCTGTTACATATATATATATATGTAAAAGCATGTGTAGCTATGTAGCTGGAACAAGTATTAGTACTGAAAAGAACGTGTTGCTACATTATCCAAACATTAGGTTTCCCATGCACTTAAAATTAGTAATTTCTCAATCTGAAGGATGTAGACATCATTTAAATGCTTTAAAGTAACACAAGCACACATCATTTTGTTCTTGCTATTGAAAGAAATGATGTACAGATTATTGAAAAAAAAAACCTTCCAGAAGACTCCATATATACAACCAACCTTTTTGCAGGAGTTCAGTATCTCCTTTTTCTATCAGTCTACAGTAGATGTTATGAAGCTGAAGAATTTTGCCATGCTTCTTATAACAGTCCATTAAAACTTCCAGAGCAGCAGGCATGTCATCCCTTGTGGAAAGAAACAAAACAAGAATAAACAGGTAGACATTTCAGTAGCCAAACTGAGCAGCGCATGCACTTCAATCTTGGAAAATTTCTAGGAGGAATCACATGCAAGCCAGTTATTTTTTTTCCATAGTTATTTTTTAAGTAACTGGCAATGTTTTACTACAAGCAAGTACAATGTACATGATAGACAAATAAATGAAAAAAGATTTAGTTTTATACTCAAACCTCCCAGATGCATAATTTTTGAGTACATGATCATCACTGTTCTGGACAAATTAAGCAGAGGTGCAACACTCTGCACAGTTACATTTATTTAGTTTTTGAAACAGAATTCTCAAGTTCTGCCATGTACTACTGTGATAAAATACCAATTCCACAGAAATTTCAGTTTGTGAACTCCATTTTTCTTCTGAAGATGTAACATTGTGCATATATATTACCTCCAAATGTCTCTGTTCAGACGTGTTCAGATAATGTACAAACTCCTTAAAACAGAATTTTTATTTCAGTTATAAAACTTTTCAGTCAGTCTAGTTGAACAAAATTGTTCATACTGCCTTAGACTAGTTTTACACTTTTCCAAACTAGTTATAAATCACCAGCTTGATTTCCATTCCTTTTCTTTCAAGAGAACTACAGGTCACCATTTTACAATTCTATGTAAAAGTCATAATGTATATTTTCTGTAATGAAGGTGTACATATATATATATTTTGCATTGAATTTAACAACAAATTAATGTATCAAAATGCACTTTATGCTGGCCTAACCATAACAGACAAAGTCATGGTACTAGTAAATTAGCACATAAGATGCTGATTTCCTTAAATGCAGACTTATTCCCATATCTTCACACTACAAATACTCATAACAAGTACAGTATTTCCATTTTTGTTACCTCAGTCCATCAGTCACATTTTTCTCCACTATGTATACAGTATTAAAGCCCTCATAACCTAAATCTGAAAAGCCAAAAAACCAAAGAGATCTGGAATTTTAGAAAATAACTAGCATGTGTAATTTTTAACATGGTGCATTTGAAAGAATGAAATCACCTTCTGCAGACCATTTTTGAAAAGGATTAAAAACCAATCAAAGAAGACAACCACTGAAAGAATGGTAAAACAACGCGTAGTTACTCTTGGTAATAAAAAGTTTAAACGGAAACAAAACTAAGAAAACACAAAGAAAATATAATAAGAAGACTAACAGTCAAGAAAAATGCATTTTAGATTTCAAAAGGACTATAACAAATTCAGGGTGATAGAAAGTAGGTGAGCTTAAAAAAAAAAAATCACTCAATAGTAGCAATTGAAGGTTATAATAAATGACTTGAGATCAAGATCTTGCATTCCCGAAGCTACTTCATTATTAATTCAACCTTAACAAATTAAGATATTAAAAAGACAAATTCAGATGCCTTTACTTGTGCATTTCTTGTGCAGCACATATTAAGCTTTTTTTTTTTTTTTTTCAAGGAATGAATGTTCTAGACTACTACATGCTACTATCTTTATCTAAGCTAATATTTTAATATTTTTCTTAAACAGTAAAATATAGAAGAATTCATTTTACTCAGCAACACTGGTGCTCTGAAAATGAACTCAAGATGACAGATTTCTACCTTATCCCCCTTACTGAGCCCTGTTTACAGTGCATCTTCTGGCACCCCATGAAGTCATTTGAATTTTTGTCATTTGGGGTGAAGACTAAATTACAGGTTAATTTCAAAACTGCAAGTAGCTGTTGCAGGCTAGATTACTGTCATAAAAGAGAAATACTATGGTAGTTACCACAGACAGATATAAAGCTTTATATAATCAGTATTTTTCTCCTACTTTAGATGCAAGTTCAGTTAACATCTTAAAAAAAAAAAAAAACACCACAGTTTTGCAGAAAACTGCTCACTTTCTAAGGAGGCACAACAACATTCATACATTCAAATTAAAGTTTCCAGTGATAAATCTAGCTTTTCAGATTGATGCTCAAGCAGTCATAGTATTGCCTTGGCTGCATTCCTAAAGGATTACAGTGACTGTTTTTAGGTCAAAGCTATCAATAAATGAATGAATAATTGGAATGTCATTCAAACAGGAGCATTAAGAGTTTTCTAGTCTTTAAGTGTGTATTTCTGGAAGCATTAATACAGTATACGCAGAAAAAAAATGTCACTAAAGGACTGAGATTACAAAAAATGGAAATACTGTACTTGTTACTGGTACTTACTGCTTATAGGTTCCCAAGTAACTCTGCATTAAAGGAGGTCAATACCTTATACACTCATACACTTGACATTTGGTTTTAATCTATCAAAATCTGGCATTTGTTCTGTTGCATTCCAGCAGTAAATAAATAAATAAAACGAATGAACAATAGAACAAACATAAAACAAATGTACGAAAGTTCAGCCTCCAAAAAGAAACTGTCAGTACTTGCATTGCAAGGATAAATAATACCCATCTGCTTGTACTTGGATTGATGTCATTTACCTAACAACTTGCAGTATCTCACAACTGTCACAAACTGCAATTAATCCTGAGTACATCCTAGCAACAACTTCTGTAAGACAATCCTATTAGAAAAACACAATAAAAATCAGGAACCTACTAGAGTTTTCAAATTCCAAGTGTAGGTAAGATTTTAGTGTGTTTCTTGTTATGACTCACTAACTTCCAAAAAAAAAAAAAGCCACACAAAGAGAAGAATGTTTGCATTTTAAGAACATGATGTTTAGGCAAAAGCATTTAAAGCCAATAAACAGCTGTGCATTTGAAAACACTTGGCAGACACTTTTGTCAAAACTTATGCATGTCAAATGCCCTTTAATCTTGCTAGGTAATTACTTTCTACACTACTAAGCTAAAAACTCTGTCCATAATAACTCTTTAATTAATGTGGATTAAGTCACAGAAGAAAGATTTTCTGTGGCAGCCTGCACAAAATTATTGTTTAAAACATGAACACATGCCTCATTTTCTGGTGGCCAGATTGTAAATGTTTCTTTCAGTTACTTATAAGTAGTATTCTGTTAAAGGCTAATATCTATTACACTTCAGATTTTGTACACTTCTCCCCCTTACCAAATCACATTGAAAAACTAATCTGTATCATTATTTCCAAATGACAGGAGAAGCCACAGTCACATCTGTATTATGCTCATCTCTTATATAACCCAGTCAAAGTCCCTGTTTGCTACTATTTTTCAACTAAACTGAAGCTAAAGTTAGGATTATCCAAGTTTTTGGATTCACTTGTTTTCTGTTCAGGATGCCTATGAAGACCAAGACACTGTGAGCACAAACCTCCAAAATACGGGCAATTTTTCTCACACACAAAGCTACCCAAGGAGACCAAACGACTCAGATGTCCCCACGTTTGCAGAACACATGCTATAGCAAGACTGGCTGTAACATCATGCATGGAAATAACACCCCCTTCAATTTCAACATGCCACTCCCCTCCCGCTTCAAGAGCATAGCACTGAAGCTAACCCTTTTACTAGCAATAAACAACTTTCCCAACCGAGAGTCTACCTGATAAAAATAAGAATCCAAATATTGATTTTAATTGGAATGAAGTGCTGCAACATTATGCATAAAGCTTTAGTGAAGTGGCAATTTACCTAAGGGGTTTTACTGATTGAAAAGCTCTCAAACCTGAAACCGCTAGAGAGGTAGAAAGAAAAAAGGGACTCTCTGGGGTGGGGGTGGAGGGTAGACTGGTAAAACAAATCCCTCTCTACAAATCTGAAGCAGATGTTACTGTAGAGAGAAGTCAATTCAGCAAGGTACAATCAGCTTTACAAAAATTATTTCGTTAAAAGAGAACAGGCTCTTGAAAGAGCTAAATGTTTTTCTGTTCATTTGCTGTACTAAGGAATCTTCAAGGAGACTGGTGTTGCAATTACAACTAATCCTCCCCAAAAAATTAACTGTGTTGAAGGCTTTGTAATTTCCCTAGGTACAATTTAGCTGTCACTTACTTTAAAATTTACTCAAACATGCGTTCCGAACAGCACTAACTTCACATGTCAAGTGCTTTCCAGCCAATTGAGTCTAAACTGGAAGTCGGTGTTAAACAACTGAATGATTAGACAAGATAGCTCATTTCCCTGCTCTTTTGTTCAGAATAAAATGCCACATTTACATTATCAGACTCAACAGGATTTTCTGACAGAGAGAGAAAAAACCCTAGTGAACACTGTCCGCACCAAGCACATGAAGCCTGTCATTTACCAATCATCCTTCAAAAAGCAATAGCCATGAATGTAACTTAATTACGACCCAATGATCCTTGACGAAAAATCATCTTATCGCTGCCCTGTCCCCATAGGGCAAATGAGACACTTTTGTCCTTTGGCACTGATGATGCTAAATTCCTAATTGCAATAATGGAGTAAGAGAGCCAAACATCCTTAATTTCACTGCAAGACATAAAGAGTTCTAATGCAAATATTTGAAATAAAGCTGCAACAAATTACAGAAACTGTCTCTACCAGAGGTTAGGTTTTCCCTAAAAATACTACCTAATTTTAGGAAATGTTTATTTTAGGAGTAAATTTAAAGGAAATTAACTTATATGTGCTACAGAATTTTCTCAAACAAAATCACTGGTGAATTTAACTCTGTGAAAACAAAAGAAAAATTGTCAAGGCACAGTATTCACACTACCTGCTACGTAAGACACCAAATAAATATGGTTTTATACAAACCTAATCACAAATCAGCACACAATGCTTCAATGGACAGTGCTGCATTACAGTATGTTGATCATTTTTAAAGAAACACGATCCAGTTTTTTTGATCTTTAAAAATACAGCTATTAACCACTTATGTTCAGTGACTTAAAAGCACAGAATATGTTGTTGATCCCATCTATAATACATATAAATTTAAAACCTCAAGATGTTCTCTTTTCTTTCATTTCCCAGAGGTAATATTTTACAAAGAGAATAAAATTATGTTAAGACATGAGAAACTTGATCCAATTCCTGAGGTTAAATACTCCTATTTTTGGTTGTGTCAAAGTTGGCTTGAGCATCTTTCTTGGAAGAAAAAAATTACCAGTAATTATTGCATTTGTTTTTTACTTCTCTGGGAAATAGGCACCAGCAAAGTACTGTACAGCACAGCAGCAGACAATAATCAACAATGATTGTTTTTTCCTTTTCCGTGCTCTGCTGTGAATTCTCACTTTTAACATGCACTACAATTTAAGAAGAATTTTAGAAAATTTATGGCTAGGTACAGAGAAGAGGGGTACATGAAAATATTTAATCCTACAATTGTCAAAATCTTCAAAAGGAAATCACAGATTCCTTTCCAAGCAATTAAAAAGTTTGAATTCAATTAAGAACACAAAACACTAGTGCAACCAATGCTATGCAACGTGAAAAAAAATGTTCCACAGCTAATTTCAGAGGCATGCTGACAACCTGCAGCTAAATGACAACATTTCAGTATGATACTTGAGCTGTAGGATGGCAAATAGTAAGCACTATTGCTGAAAGAAATGACTAATGCTTATTTCAGTCACTCAGAACTTCGAAAAATCCTCAGGATTTCCAACACAAAAATCAGTAAAATGCAATTATTCTTTCCAAGGTAACCACGTAGAAAGAAACTTTTGTCTCTCTAAGAAGACAAAAAGAAGAGAAAATGAGCTTTCTTTGCACTATATCTACCCAAATATATGAGATATATTAAGAGTTACACAGATAAGTACCAATGACTTCATAGCCCTACAGTTCTACAGTATGGAGTTATTTTCCTCTTGAAAAGTCTAGTCTCCAATCTATTCATTACAAATAATAAAAACAAACAAAATAGAAAAACATGGTACCCTTTTTTTTTTTTTGCAGTTTTGCAAATCATTTATATTCCAAAAGAATGTGGAAGCAAGCTAGAACAATATCTTTACTGTCTACCTTTTCACCTACTCATGATCACATCACATCACCATATACTACCTCAAGTGAAGAGAACCTAGTACTACCACATACAACTCTACATGTCAATGTACATAAAGCAATTATGTAAAACGTAACCACACTTACTGTGCACTATAAAGCATATCAGATATTTTTCCAACACATTAGTTACATATGACTGCAGTTAAATTACTTTCACAGACATCTGCCTCATCTTGTGATATAATCAAGGCAGAGTTTCTGACTGCATTCTGTATACTTCTGTTGACAAATCCACTAAAATGCTATTTTCAGAAATAAATATATATGCATCCACCAGGAATTACACATTTTTGATAAGAATTCTGAATGCAGAAAATAGTATTATAGATTTTTGTGTGCCCAGAATACTCACAAGGACTAAAAGTCTCTACACGCTACCAAAACGTTAACATGTATCTTTGAGGCCAACTTACATGCTCAATACTATGAAATATTCACTTATTTCACAGGTATATTATATTTAATATTAAATCAATAACATTTGATACACATGAAACAAACTGCAAGAAGTTTATCAGTCACTGCAGTTGAAAGATAATAAAATTGAATGAGAAAACAAATGACATACAAGGAAAAAAAAGGACTGTGTATAAAGTAGGGAAAACTAAAAGTGATTCTTAGCTCAATTTCAGTAAGCAGTTGTCACATAGCTCATACACACTTAATTCAAATATCCTGCACCTCAATGAAAAAGTTAAGCATGGGAACATGACACATGGAATTACACATACTTCCTGCCAGACCAAGTGCATGAACTTTCTTATCTGGCTTAAATGATGTTAAAAGTATGTATGGAAAAAATCACAGTAGACAAACCAGACAGTACTTTAGTTTTAAATTCATCAGCCCAAAGGCAACAATATGAAATCATCTGATATTCACAAATTACATGAATTTAAAACATTCTCACCTCTAAAAAGGGCTCTTCAACTCATCAGAGATCTACTGGATGGTGTGGCAAAATAATAGTTTTGATGGGAAACTCAAGAAGCTAAGAATACCCATCTCACTCTGTACTGCTATCTTGTCAAACAGACTTCAAAATCAACTTATTTGTGAGTGTATTCCAATAAGCAGCCACCTCACTTCTATTGTCTGTAAAACATAACTGTTGTCCCCATATCAATAGCACACTGTGACGTACAACTGATGAAAACCAACTTACCTAACTTTTGAAACCAACTACTCCAAGCTAAAGTAATATAGCCATATAAATGTTAGCAGACATAAGCACTTTCCAGCATGAATGCTACTATTTATAGCATACAAAGGTCATTCTAACAGAAGGATCATTACTTAATTCATCTACAGCCCAAACATAGCTTACTTTTCAAGGTGAACTGTAATCAGAGGGGAATAAAGGGCAGCAGTTTCTGCCAACCCGAGGTTCACAATGGTCTCATGTAACCGATTCACTGTTTCAACTTCACCTCGGATGGCAGCAGCATTAAGAAGGCGGAAAAAAGATGCAACTGCTCTATCCGAGATCGGAACGTCCTTCTCTTTCATCTCTGTTAGAACATTAATAGCATCTACAATGAAACAACACAAAAGACCCTTAGGTAATTTCATGTAGGGAAAACAAACTGCTATTAAAACAGCATTTCAAACCCAGCAGGAATGTAAATTCTGGCGTATAATGCTGATTTCAAGTTAATTACTACTTGCATTTCTAAACGAGACTACAATTATAAATCCACAATAGCATGGTTTTATCATTTTGCTGCAACTTTGACTACAAATTATAGATAGGAACTGTGTGCCCACTCTGCACCACATAACCCTGTATAGTCTGCCCTATAGCTGCAAGATTCTACTAAATGGATGCTTTTATCGTTCAATGCTAACATCTGCTAAATCACTCCATTGTTTCTTCAGCAGATGGCTTGTCACGAGGCCAGATAATAAAGATATGTTTACACTGTATATACAGCCAGACTAATGGTCTGATACCGATACGGCCTGTTTGCTGTGTCGATACTAATTAGCCAAGGAGAGCCAATGAAAGCTTTCTAACAGACTGCATGTTAAAACATTAGGTTCATTAAGCTTCATTAGTAAGGCAGAAACAAACATTTTGGTATATGGAATAAGTGCGTTTTTGTAACGTTCTTAATTATTGCATAGAGAGAACGTTTTGACCACTTTACATTTGGCTACGTTTATGAATTGCTTTATTTTCTGAGGGACACTTATGCTCTTAAAAGCAAGCTAATCTTTTCAAACTGCTTTAATGTAGAGGTAGTCATGATCTGATTTGTTATTATATATAAAAAAAATCAGCTTTAATTATTATTTTTCTAACATTAAGCTTAAGATAAAATTCCAGAGAAGGATCATATAAGAAAAAGTATTACATTAGATTTTTAATGCTGTATAGCATTTTGGATTCAAAATATTATGGTTTTATAAGCTTGGATAGTGTTTTTATTGTGTCAGGTCTTCTACAAAATCACAGAACTCAATAAGAAGAATCATGCTCTCAAGTTGATGATAGTCTAGGGATCTTTTAAAGATCAACCAAGTCACGTAAATTACAGAATGATATTAGACTAAATTACTGAAATTAAAGAGCTAACAGTTTAATGCAAACATCTAGAAATCCAGAATAGGCAGCTGGCAGAACACTCATTAAAAGCCAAAATTTCCAGGCCATTTGACAGATTGACTCTAAAAAGCAATAACAAACACATATAAGAATAGTAACAGAAAAAATATATACTTTATAAAAAGTTAAATGATTTTTTTGCAGTACTTGGCTCTTACGAGAAGGTTATGTTTATAGGTTTTATGTTCAGCCTTCAGACCTTCTTAAGCAAAAACAAAGCCATTAGTCTAGGCACATACGCAATTTGTGCCATAAGTCATGATCTTCAAACTCAATCCAAACAGCAATGCTAATAAAAACTAGCTGCAGAAATGCAAAAAGCACTGAGCTGTGCAAATGTAAATGACAAGCTTGCCAATCCATTAAAACTAATGGCCTGCACTGTCCAAGCATCTCTGGTTGAATTCACATGCAAATTTGTATGCAAAATGTTCAAGCACTTTTCAGGACATGATATACCATTAATATCAACTCACGTTTTTATTCCTGAAGCAAGATACCTTTATTATATAGCAGAAATACAGAATAAAAGCAAAAAGGATTACCTTCTAGTCTACCATGCTTTGCTAGGACTTCTACCAGTGCTATGTACTTTCCAGTGTCCAGAGCAACAGGTGAGTTCTTAGGGAAGCTAGAAATTAAAACATTAAGAACTGTATCAGTAGAAGTACTGATTTTATGAAAAAAGACTTAAGACTTTTTTTTAAAAACCTATGCAACTAAAGAAAAGCACTGAGAGTTAAAAGTTTTCAGAGTTAAAGGAAAATTCTCATCTACTTCAAAAGATGAAAAAATATTTTCTACAGTTTTCCACCAACAAAACTCCAAATTTTAAACAAAAGCTTTAAAGAGACGGTTTAATTATTTGATAGTTTTTTGCAGAAAATAACAGTTCCCCAGAAGCCTGCAGAGAAAAACACAGTCCTTATATATTCTTTTCAATAATGAAAAGAACATGAATCTATTCAACCTTGATCAATACATGAAAATCTACTATTTTAGAGTTACCACTATGTATTTATTTTCTCTTTCCTGGAATTTATTAGATGAATTCTTCTACTGTTTTCTCTTTTTGCACCAATTCAAAAACATGCCTCTCAGCAGTTTTACGCTACACTCAGGGCAGATGAGTAAAAACATGCTACTGCATTGAAGCTCCAGTAAAGACTTGAAGTAACTTCATACAAGCTCACTATGGGAATTGTGTGTAAGTGTTAGTATGCCTAAAATCAGTACAATAGTGTACGCTGAGTGGTGAACTCCTGCATATTCACAGCTCAATTATTTCACATAGCTGCAAACATAAGCAAGGTGTGTTGAACACCTGCCTCTTCAAATACTGTAAAACAAAAGCAAATACTTTGTGAGTACATATCAAAATGTGAAAGTAATTCTACTTGTTTTGTTCCCCATAGCATCAGACTGAAGGGAAACTTTCAGGGACAAGAGGGAAAGGAGGCAAGTAGAAGGACTATACGTAAGAATATGTTCCTAGTAAAGTCAGTCACAGCATGTTTTAATGGGGAAGTAATTTTAATAGCTGATACACAAAGTTCTGAAAGTAGAAATTTTAAGTAGAATGTTTATTGTCAATCTTAAAATACAATGCCACTCAGGAGCACTGCTATTCTAATGATTATATAGATAGAGCATATTCTAAAAATGCATTCCAGATGTTATTTTAATACACAATACATGTACTTCTTTTCTTCCTTCTTAATTTAAGCCAAAATTCAATTTAGATGCTCTGTGTGTATAAAACAAAAACAAAATAGATCCTATATTAGCAACTTGCTTTTTGTGTTTGTTATAATTGTCCAGACAAAGTAGCTGTTCCTGATGTTCAATTACAGAAAACATTTTTTGTTAAAAAAACCCCACCATCCTGTTTTAAATGCACATACGTTGGTGAGGAAAACTAATTAAAAATGGATGAGGGGGTTAATATTCAACCTACTTAATTCAACAAGGTCTGTGTATCAGCATAAATCTCTGTGACATGTTTCGGTGCCGGTGTACTTACACTTTTTCTTTCAGGTTCATTGCCTCTTCTACATTATCATGTCGACAGCACAAATTTATTAAGGCTGCATAGCCACCGACAACCATGTCCGGTTCGTATTTGGCTTTCACTTCAAGGGCTTTTTGCATATTCTAAAAAAGGAACAAAGCAAAGATGTGAACTGGAGGAAAAGTCAATATGACATTATGAATCTTATATGTTCACTGTGCAGTTATGCGACTGCTCCAGTACTTTTAATAATAGAAGATCACATTTTAAAGCACAGAGCTGAAATGGTTTAGAAAATTTTAAAAATAAAGATAATTTTGCAGAAATCGGTACCTAAAACACCCTATAGGTTCACTTCAAAGCATATTTCAAACTAACTTTCTTGCTTCAAGTTCATATTTGTTTAGACTTCTTTTTAATCCACACAGATAGTGTAAATGTACCCAAGTTCTAAAATAGTTCTCATTTATTTGGAATTCATAACAACACATTTTCACCTAGCGTACTGCCAAAATAAAATAAAACCACTTCCTAAAGGATAAGATTCTACTTAATGATGTCATAGAATATTTTTTTCATACATCTCTATTCATACATTTCACCATTTTGAACTCACAATGATATTTGCTTCTAGCCCTACTTCAGATGTGAAATTGTAGAGACAGACAGCTGAGAATCACTCTTCCTTAACTACATTCTTAGAAGTGAATCTTGTGTTATCATTTGCACGACTGCTACTGTTCCTACAAATACAGCTTTATAGGCAGGATCATACAGAACAAGAAACTAAATAAAAGTGTGGTGATACCTCACAAATTACAGACACATGCTAAATGAATGTAAACTACAGCTGGACGCCTGCCGAATGAAGGCAAGAGACCCTTTATCTCAGAAGAGCTTTCCTCCTGCAGGAAAATGGAATTTCAATCCCTGCATTAACAACCTAGTAATATTTGAATTGCAAATGACTAGTGCATGTATCAGTTGCTTGACAATCTAGATATAAGAGACCGGAGCCATGGCTTGAAAGGACATTTGGCATGTATGATAAACCTATCACAGCTGTTACTATCATTCACTTTGCAGATTATTGTAAACAAACTTCAGCAACCCCAAAACATGCCATTCAAGGTGTTGCTGAAATTAGTTAACCTTTTGATTTAATTGCTTTTTGCACTTATGTTTGATTTATAAGCATCAAACCATGAAACCTCAAGTATCGCACTCGTCTTTGCTTAACCATCGTCTTTCCATAATAGAGTCATTTATGTCCTCTTAAAAATATAGCTATGTGTTTCCAATTATCTCTGCATTGCTTAAGATACCTCTTCTTCACAAAGAGTATATATGAGTTGTTTCAAGACATCTGTAATAGGCTGGTTTTCAGCTTTTCGCTTCTCTAGTTTCTTCTCCAAAGCAGATACGTCAGATTTAGCACTCTAAATGAAAGTAACAGAAAAAAAATGTCAATTTCAAAAACAACCTTCCCCGAACAACTTGTCGGATCACTTTAATGAAAGACAGAC
Source organism: Odontophorus gujanensis (assembly GCA_013399175.1). Taxonomy (NCBI): domain Eukaryota; kingdom Metazoa; phylum Chordata; class Aves; order Galliformes; family Odontophoridae; genus Odontophorus; species Odontophorus gujanensis. The sequence goes on from VXAB01003484.1 coordinate 12,644, forward strand.
AAAATAATCCTCTTCTTCTATAGTATGTGAAAATTTCTAATCATTCAAGATGCTTTTATCTTTTTAAAGAGTACATACTAATTAAACATTTGAGTCAGAATATTAAAAAACCAAAAAACACTAAGTGGCATATCTACAAAGGTCAACACTACTACTTCTTTCATACTCTTATTAGTGCTCAGGAAACTAACGAACATAAGCCTGCTTCTCTTCCCAACTCTATTCTGTTCAGATCAGAGATGTAAAACTTGACACTGCACCCTTACATTCAGTACGGATTTATATGGTTCCTGCCACTCAAGTGGATCACTGTAATTTGCAAGCATGAATTAAGCTTCACAACATCTGCTAACTAACTAGAACTTTCAAAAAAATATGTATTTATCAGACAGGGAAACTGAGGCATGAAACTTCAGTCAACTTCAAGGTCAGGCATCAGGTCTATGTAAAAATCTGGACTGGCCTTATTCATACTCTGGAAAGTAATCTCTACACTTCAAGTAGAATATTTCAATAGCATTAATATACTTCCATGACCTGGTAACTAGCAATTACAGCTCATCCAAAACCCACATCCAAACGTTATTATTCTTGTAAGAACAAGCATAGCCATTCGTGAATTTACTTACGTCTTGAACGTTTTCTGTAGGCAGGGATTTTTTAGGAGATAGTGATGTTACATCCTAAAAAGTATTAAGATAGTAAATAGATCACTAATTCAAAACAAGAAGTTCAATCTATAAGCAAGCATATCATACTAAAAGTGTTTTCGTTATATAATTCCAAATTAAATCTGCATTATGCAGAATTATTACAGCAACTTGAAAAACATTAAATGAATCCCCCTAACAATTCCATACAAGAGAATGACAATAATTTCAACCGTTACTGAAAAATCATGGAATGGCAAAAAGGTTTACATATAAAATCATCTCATAAGCACATTTATTTTGCAAAGGAGAATATATATGCACAGAGTACACGTTCCCCATTTTATTTTATTTTTTTTAGTTTTAAAGGAATTGCCACAGAACCACAGACCTTAATTAATTCAGGAACTTGAGAGGAGTCCAGCAGTCTGCAAATGCCGCTGCAGTAGGTTGCAGGGATAACTACATTCTGTACCAAGAGGTGGGGAAAAAATTATATGAGTTTTGAAACACAACAAAATGAAATTTGTCTAACAGAAATTATCTTAGACGTAATTCAAGTCTCCAGCTCTTGCATGTCATTGAGAAGTGGTCTGGTTGTACTTAAAAGCAGCAATTTCAAATCTAATAGATACATGTCAGGCAGGACAGGCATTATGTAGCAAAAAATGAAATGGTACCATCTTCTTCAGCTGATGGAAGTATTGTCTCAAACGCTCCTCCTTGGCCTGTACCTCTGAGTCACTCATGCTGTCAATCAAGTGATAAAGAAAATAGCCAACAGCTTCTGTGGAAAAAAACAAGAGAAAGCATTCCACTAAAATTACCGAGACTGTCATGTTATCAAGATTAATTTATAAGAAATCATTTTGGTGTGAGATGTCACCCTGATGAGAGGCTCTGAAATGGCAACAATGATCACTGAGGCATAGAGATTATGTGGTTTGGGAGCACATATCTAACTGGTGAGTGAAAGGAATATTAATTATTTTCAGACCCAGTGACAGCTTTTCAGTACAGAATCTTACTTCAATCTATTTTTTCCACTACTGTGTGACAGAAGTGGTGCTGCCCAAGGCCTTCCCCCCCTTTCCTGCCCACTACCCCAAATAGTTGCCACAAATATTTTGTCACTGCTCAAAAGAGAAAACTGATTTCTACCACTTTGCATATTTAGTACGTACATTTTATCCATTATATTCCATTACCAAGCTACATTAAGTGTTATAATATTGATATGAAAGCATATGAGATATTTTAACCATTACATAACTAATACTGAAGGGGATGTCTATTAACCAATGAAAATTAAGACTATGAGATTTTAAGCAAGTAGTGCTGAGATTATCTAAACAACTGAAAACTATATTGAGCCCTGTACTTGAGAATCAGAACAGTATTACTATTTACTTCTCACAAGGTCAGCTTTCCCTCCCTGTAAAGCTCCCCTAGCAGGAGGATTCTGGGTTTTTTTTTGTTTTTTTTTTTTTTTTTTTTAAATCCAGATTACATGGAAAAAAAAGTATATTTACTTCAAAGTAGAAGATTTGGGATATGAAGTACCATTGTGCTTGATAAATTTGTAAAAGCCACTAAAAGTAAAACTGGATGTATTGTCCTTTACAGTATTTAAGCATTGATACTGCGCTCATTCTAAATCTGTACTTCTGTCACAATTTAGAAAAATAAAATAGTTATCAGCAAGTTTGTTCATGATTCTAAAAAAGAAGAGAGCTAATGGATTTCAAAAATATGCTCTGATTATTAGAATCAGGATTTTACCCAACATGTTTTCAAATTTCACTTTCAAAAAGAAGCAATCAGTGTTTACTGTTGTAATCCCCCAAACCCATCATTACACAGAAGAACGGATTTGTGGATAAGTTACAATCACAGAAATTGAAACTCTACCAGTTGGTCCCGGAGGCGTCAGGCAATATCGTTCATCCTTGTACAACAGTTCTGTTATCTAGTAAGACAGAATAATCGTACATTGCAGCCAAAAGAAGCAAGCAAGGACAAATAGTACCTGAAATTCAATTCTCAAAATAATAAAGCATCTCTCTGTTAAGTATTACTCTATACCACATCATAGTAATTCTGTAAAAAAAAANTTCCACAGAAAGTTAACTATCATAAGACACAATTTAAAGCAAGTATTAACTGATGCCACTCCTGGAGATGTGAACAATTATGTTCCAATTTACTGAAAGGCTGAAATTGGTCTATAAAGCTTTATTATTTTTTTTAAATACTGAAAGAAGAAAACACATGAAGAAAATAGAGGAACATGATGTATCTTAAATCTAAGAGAGCATGCTAACTAGTATAGTTAACCTAAATAAATACAGTTTTGAATGACAAAATACACATCCATAAAAATTAATTGCATTCTTTATATTTCATCTCAATTTAGCACATGTTCCATTAGTCTTGTACAGATTGAAGAGATATGTAGATTTTACTTGAGAGGAAAAAAGAAGCATTTACTCCAACCCCCACATCCTGCTCACAAATACTTTAACCTAAACAACATCTTTTTAATAACCATTTGACTGTTCTTAAGAAAATTATACCAACCTCACTTAAAATCCAAGTTTTAACTACTTCTAAGAATTTTACTGTATCTGTCGCAATCGTAGCATGCAATGTGAAAGAATAAGGAAGGAGATGCATTCTCAGTGTCAGAGAGCTGTGTTTAGATAATGACAAAAACAAAAGGATCCCTCACTTTTAGTTGTTAATGAAAATGAATAAAGTCAGAAAACACTAAGTGTAATGTAATGTATCACTTGTCATTCTTTTAATAACACAAATGCAGTGAATGGTTGAACTACAAAGTTCTTTTGCCCTTTTCCCCTTACTCTCCTATGAGGAATCAATGCACAGAAGAACTTCCAACTATGGTAAATACTATGAAAATCATAACAACTCTCATTCTTAATAAAATTCCGTACAATATAGAAGGGAATGGATTGTGGAGAAAAACAAATGCATGGTATTATTTTTAATGCCAAGTAACTAATAATTCCCCAAGTTAACATTTCTTATTTTAGAAAGATGACAAAATATACTTTTCCCCCATTGTGGAGAATGGTATAACTAACTGTAGACATGACAATGTGCAGACCACCAGTATTTCAGCCCTCCTACTATCCTTCAAGTTCAATTCTGTTACAGAAGCAATAAAACAGATCCCCATTCCCACCACCCTCCACACACAAGAAGAAAGAATAAATGCAGACAAAAACTTTCTCTGGCCATCTGGACAGAAAATGATAGGAAAATTTTAAAAATCTGCACCTCACAGCTATAGCTGATTTAAATAAATAATTAAAAAGCAACTTCTCAAATTTCTCTTTTCATTTCATTGTACGATTTCTTCACAAAACCTGAAATACACTGCAAGCCAAGCACTGACATATATTAGTCAGCAGATACAGTATCTAAGAAAAACACAGAAAGCAGTGCTTCCCATCCTAAATTCATTAATCATAAACTAGTCAGTATCTGCCAACATCTCCTAAGTCCAGCAAAACTTTTTAAATGAGTTATACTGAGCATCTTTCTAACATAGTCATACCAGGGAGGGGACAATCAGTCCGTTTTCATTTGACTTTGAGTGGCTTCCTTTACAAACTGTGTTTGTTTCCAATACTTTAAGTAAAATGACAGAAACATTAAAATTCTAGTAATACCTTATTGTTTTATTAGCATTGGTGTGAGGAAGGAAGTTTCAAGAAGGCAGGAAAAAGACTTATCTTAATGTCAGGTAAGTCAACCACAGCCAGCTTTGTTTCAGAAGCTGTTACTACACACTACCTTTAGTTGTAATAGTATTCATCTACAAGTCAGAAGAAAGCTACACAATTGATTTTCCACAACTGCTCTTGGCAAATAATAAATCCCTATTTCATACAGTTGTACAAACTGCCACTGACAAGTGTCTTGCTCACAATCTCCAATTACCAGAGTCAGAACTCAGATTTACATTAGTTCATTACAGACATGCATGAAACTTGATTTTACTTCCAGCATTATATCTCCACTTACCTGGCTCCAAAGCTGTACATCATTTGAGCTGAAGAGGGCAGCAAAGGATAACAAATTAAAAACAACGCAATGATTTTATTCTTGTATCTGTTTTCTTAAATCCACAAATTAAATTAACGCTAAGGATCTTATTATTTAAAGCAAAGTATAAAAAATTATTAATCGTCACATATTGTTTAAACCAGCTTTATATGGAAGGACTGGTTTTTTTTACTGTAATACAATTCAATTTGGCTTTTACTAAAGAACACAAAATAACACAGCAATCCCAATAAATGACTAAGAACATATTTTAGTTTTATTTCAAATCTAATCTTTTAACATGTGCTAATTGCACTTTTTAGTTTTATACTTCATTCTGTTTACATTTCAAGAAAATAAGCCTCAAGTAAAGAAATCACACCTGACATAGCAAACACTCAGTAAGTGGAATTTGCCAGAAGACTAGACTCCTATGTATTAAAACTAAATTTTTATAAACACATTTTAATGTATTAAATACATAACTGCAGGAACTTATAAATTCATTTCAACATGCAAAAAATAATCAAATCTCTCACTTCAGCCACAATGTTTATTATAGTAGAATGAAATAGCCGATAAATGTAAAACCAAAGATTTCTCCTTTCTCCCTTTACAGAACAGGTCAGAACTCAATGGATAGCAGTTCTGGGCACATCATTAGCTCACAACCAAAGACTAAATGTTAACCACTTCACTGAAGTATAAAAAGCCCAACACTTTCTGATTTTCTGCAAACAACAGGAATTCCACTCAAACACTATAACAGTTCAACGACTATAAAGCAGCAGTGTTAATCTAGACAAATCTAAGAGAACAAAAATCAAAGGCTTAAGACCTTAATTTATTTTCCTATAATTCTTATACAGGGAAAATGAGTTGTCAGTCTGAAGAGCTGCAAAGAAACTTCAAAGCATTCATATACGTTTACAATTTTATTTTACTTAGGAAGTTCAAGTGTACGAATCATTTATTCTTTGTGTATTGCCACTTGTATTTGAAAATGAGAGAAACGCAGCTCCACATACAGGGAAAAAAAAAAAAAAGCTATTTGTGAGGTTAGTTAAGCTTTCCTGGGTGAACTCATTCCACCACTGACAGCATGACAATGAACGGCAGATATCAAACGCATCAATTTCCCAAAGTACTTGACTCTGAAACAGTAATGGTACATCAGGTAGATAGAATGGGAATACTCTGAAGCAATAACTAGAAAAGAACAGCTTCAACAAAAATCCATAAACTAGTCTGCTACAGACATTGTTCCTGTGCCCCTTATGTGTGTCTGTGTACTGGACTTATGTGCACCAGTTTGACACTCCGCTCATTTCAACATTTGAGATCAGCATCTGGACACAAAATTTTGCAGAGTTCAGGTTTTTAAAAAGATATAGTGATAACCAGTATTCTCTTCTTTTATCCTATCATACACTTAAACTTGATTTTTAGGCTGTTGAAGCCATTAAGTTTAAAATGGAAAAGGAAAAATGAATTGGTATGCTTTCAGAAATATAAAGGTAAAATTCAGGCACAGCCAATCTCATAACACAGCTCCTGAAGCCTGGTAACAAAAGCAAACAAGGGATTAATATTACAGAACTGAAAACACTTTGGCCATATTTAAAAGTGGCAAGGAGAAGAGACCACAGTCAGCTGAAGGAAGTAAATAATTTTAATTTACTTCAGTGTTCTGAGCTGTGATTTAAACAGTAATTGTTCATCTGGGCTCACAACAGGACTGTTTCACTGCCTGGGAGTGCAACTATTTTGTTTAAGGTAGGTATGATTCTTCAGTAGCTGATTTTCCCAATACGCATTGATAATGCTATGGAATTTGCTTTAAGTCATATTTTGATCACCTGCACAATTCCCCTGTAGAAGAGGAATTTCACGGTTATTATTGGTGAGGCTTGGCAAACATTGCCTTTTTAGGACAATCCTACTTTGATTATTTATTCTCTGCCTGCAACTATAGATATGTACTAATAAGAATTCTAATATTCTAATATTCTATATTCTAATAGTCTTATATTCTAATATTCTAATAAGAATTTAACCATCTGAAACATATTATTCTGAGTCTGACTAGAAAGAACAGCAAGTTGCCCAACTGGATCTAAAACACTATTGCACTTCCCCTTTCGAACTCAAGGTCATATAGTTATTTTCAATTTTAACACTGGTTTGCTTTTTTTCCTTTACCCTTGGTAGAATATGATCAGCTAGACAGAATCTGTTATCTAGTTTTCTTTTATCTATTATTTTGGCCATATTCATCTAGTATCCTCTGCTAATATACAACCTAAAGACAGTCACATTCCATAGCCATTAAAGAAGTTTAAGAAATTACTTATTCATTAAAACTACCCTTCAGACTCTTGCCATATGTAATATTAAAGTCACTTCTGTGGTGCAGAACTGAAAAAAATTCACCCTTATTCACAGTCTTTAATGTTTGACTTGTGCAAAAAGAATGACAGAAGTGCATGTTAATTTATCCATACTTCCATAAGCCTAAGACAACACTGTAAGTAGTATGAAATCTTTCTTAGAAACTGAGTTTAAATAGCTCTGAATATGAAGTCATGTCAGCGTGGCTCAATACAGCTATCAGGTGTATATGCCAACAGGAATTGCAATTCAGTTCTCATTGAGTAGCCATGTAAGTGTTAATAGTGATAATCTTTAAGGGAATCATATGTGAGCAGAACAATTTATCAACACGAAAGCTCACAAATACAGAACTGAAAATGTTCACTACTCTTAGAAGTTTGTACAGTGTGAAATATTACAAAATAAACAGGAATAGTGATAGCTCAGATATAGCAGGGGCAAGGAAACAGGGAAGAGTAGAAACAGAAATACTGCTCAGATCTGCTATAGCTGAAATCCTACTTAAAAATTCTCAAATACATAGCTGGGGGAAAGAAGGGGGCTAAGACCGTGCAGACTTGTGCTCGACAAGGCAAAAGAGAAGGCACTTGGGTAGAGAGTATAAAAAGGGTATTCATATGACAACCTTACCTTCTAAATCCCAAAATGAGGCTGTTTCTAAACTGACGAAAATCAATAGGAGGTATGCTTGCTGAAGACACTGTAAATGAAAGCAGTATTTCTGAACAGTCATTCTGAAAAAGCCCTGAACTCCAACCAATCAGTTGGTAATGTAAAAAGTTAAAACTATTTCATTAATTTAGTAAATACTAACAAATAAAATCAAAATTTCAAATGTTGTGGTACTGGAAAAACGTGCTGGTTTTTATCAGCTCTCAATCTGTTTCCTTTGTAAAGGGTTTAAATATTCCAAGAGATTTTTCGGCTCTTAATTGCCTTTTGTGTCCATAGTTAACATAAGTTTTTCATGCAAATTAGTATCAGGAAAAAGCATTTTCACTGCAGAAAAGTAATAAGACAAAATAAAATCTCTTGTTCCAAAAAGTAAAATAAAAATCATAACTCTAATAAAGAAAACTGGAGAAATTAATACTGAAAAAAACAAAGATACACCACAAACAAATGGTTTACTACGTTGTTTTTGTCTGAACACCTGACTTAAAATAGATTTTACATTTTATTTTTAATGTGTTTATGCCAGTGTAAATTGCTTAGCAAGAAAAGAAAAAGTAGTTTTAATCTAGTGCATTATCCACTGAATTAAGCTAAACATAAGGGGAGAAAAAGAAGAAGGAACACCTTTGAATAACCCTGAGCTGCTGATATTAACAATCAGAATTGTTACAATATTGGATGTACACAAAGGAAACATTATTTTAACAATAAATGACTTCTCAGAGTCATTTATATCTATACAATCATCTTTACATTCTTCCATCCCTAGATGTTCCTAATGTTCCTGTGTTCTTCTACAACCGCTGTCTTTCCTTCCAGCATTAGAGTACAGAAGAGAAAAACAGCAGTATGCAGGCACTGTACGAAGCCACCTTCACTGCTACAGTATCATTAAACCCTCTGAAAACCTGAACACACTGGGCCCCTTCAACAAGGGCTGCAATAAAAACACCAGCTCTTTGAGAACCTGAGAAATAAAATGCAGGAACAACAGACAAGAATACTCATTAGCCTAAAAGATGCTTAACTGCTTAAAAATTAAAAAAATGCTTAAATTCTCAGGTGAAGTTGCTTTCAAGCAATCCTCCATACAGACCCTCATCCAGTGAAACTTTTTGCTCATAAAAAGAGGAGCAGAAAAAGCATCTTGGTATGCTCAGCTGCTGCTGACAATCGGCAACCTGGTTTCCTTAGCAACAAACAAGTCTGAGAAAATCAAGGGGCTGACAATGAAGTGGAATGGAATGGTATGATAGAGGGGAAAAGCAGCTCTCATGTACGCTGCCTTATGCACCCAGATTCTTCAGCTGATGCTTCATAGTTTTCATCTTGTCAGTAGGAGAAATCTATACATTATAAGGTAGGAGAAGCTGAATCAATACATCTAGATAGCAACTTGTACACAGCCTCTGCCTCCCCTGACTCTGCTGATGAGACCATCTTCAACTACTTTCCATACTGCATCTATTTTTTCCCACTTTGAAATACTGCAAAAGAAGTCAATTCAAAAAAACTCAGCTGTTTAATAACTTTGCCTTATCATTTTATAGGTGCTAATTAGGTTTACTAGCATCATTTCAACTTGGTAAACTAATACAGGAGTACCTTCCTTTAAAGCCCAAGTTCAAAAGAAATTTTGCATGATTCTATGAATTATTAACGACAGACTTCCATACCACTACGAAATTTAAATTCAACACTCAGACAACGGCTAAACAATACACTATGCAAGAGTCATTTCATGACAACAAAACAAAATGCAGTCTACTATATATGTACCTGGATCATATCTAGTCATATCAGGTATACAGATTATTTGTTCCTTAAAACACAATAAAAAGCGAATAGCTTATTTGGTCAAAAGGAGTGTGCGCAGGGATAGGCAAAAAAATAAAAAGGGCATGTAGGCAAAAAAATAAAAAGGGGTTCTTTCACTTGCTAGAAGAAATTTTATTTTATGTTCCTAATAAATAGTTACCTTTAAATAAAAATAAGTAAAATTCAAAGCTGTTTCAAGAAATAGCTAACAGTTAACATTTCTGTTGTAACTAACAAAAGTAACAGCAAAATCTAACGTGAACCTTATAAGATTCACTAATTGATAAATGTTAATTACAAGAACAAATCATTAACAGCCACTCTTTTTGTATTTTTACTCATTTAGATGCTAATACAAAAAAAAAAAACAAAACTGATTTGAGCTTTCATATGGACACTCTTCTGAAGTTCCACTGTTAAATTCAGTTTCTCGCTGTGATTTTTTTGATCTTTAGATGAACACAGGACTACTCTGTTTTACTCTAAGTTTACAGTTAATGTTATTTTTCAAGCCTCAACACAGCCTCACTGCATACAGCACAGAATCACAGCATACACTTCATATCTTCCTTTATTAGTTGAATAGAGAAGCCAGAGACAATTACAGCAGGAGTCTGGTTAAGCTTTTCCCGTAAGACTTGTACAAAAATATCTGTTGAGACTTTTTTTTCCCCCATCAGATTTAGTCCAAGATTTGAAGTTTATTATGGACTCAGTATAATAGGCAAATAAAAAATGTATTTATCTTTAATTCTGAAGAGAAACATATATTACTATTTAATGAAAGGAATCATCCCATTGCATACTTTCAATCAATGAAACATATTAACCTTTGCCACCAGTGACCATCAGAACAGTCTTTGGAGAGAACTCTTAAGTGATTAAGTCATGCTGTTATGTTAGCTCAACTCCATGACCTAATTACCCTGTCAAATTCATACACAACTTCCACTGGCAAACAAACCAGCAGAGCACCCTCAGGTTAGCATCAATGCCATTCAGTTCTTCAAAACTGGTTTGTTCATAAATTATTCTGTAGTAATTCAGACATGGTTAGACTACCACAACACCATAGTAATTTTTGCCACAAACAGAAAACAAGACCAATTCCTGTGCCAAGACTTAAACAGTTCTTGCATAAGGCAAATAGCTTTCTTAAGTACTCTATAATCCTGTTACAATCACGGCTTTGCTAAATATGATATATGAAACATTATGGCCAGTTTCAATATTAAAAAACAATTTAACCATGATATGCTGCCCAGAATTAGAAGTTTCAAGTTCAATACCTTGTCACAGGGAAACTCATGTAATGACAGCTTTGCTCAGATATCCCACATATCTTTATACCCTTAAATCCCTCAACCTACACACAATCTATCAGCACTACCACTGAGTATATAGTAACATGTGACATGAAATATACTTACACATAGAAACAACATTGTTCAGTCTTCCATGTCCTGCTTCATGTCTAATTTGAGCTATAAAGAATTCATCAGTTTCAAAGAGGCAGTTATTTTCCTGGAGAGAAAAAAAAATGAAAGCACTAAGTATATACAGAGAAGATCATCTGATACTGTGTATTTTTAAATACTTCCTTCCAGAAAAGAACATCAGCATCCTTGCACTGGTACCTGCTGATAACCTAGAAGGTGCTCTACAGATGCTTACATGGCTAGCTAGGTGAGTTGCTACTCAAAATTTACTCCTCAATTGTAAAAGAGAGTCAGCAACTGCAAAAAGAGGAACTCTTACATCTGTAATTCTGAATCAAGTTTAAAAAAATGCACTGGAAATAATTATTACTGACATAGTCATACCTTTCAATCCTCAGAAAAAAAAAATAATTCATATATTTAGTCTCTGACTTGTAGAAACTAAGCTAGTAAAACCCAAGGAAGATACTTAAGTTCTGAAACAGAGTAAGAAGAAAAGCAGGGCAAACAGTGCAATAACCACTTCAAAAGTCAGCTCAATATACTAAATGTGCTTGATACAATTTCACATTCAGAGCAGTACAGGTACCTAAACAGAGCCCATATAGAGAAACACACCATGCAATAATCATCTCTATGAATTCTAAATGCAAACTCACCTTCATCTGGGCACAGGCAGTTTTGCTATCAGCAAAATTTATAAAAACATAGTCTGTGAATGTTTCTGCATTGAGTTTCACCCCCAACTCGTGCATCACTTTGAGGACCTCAAAGATACCTATCAAAACAGAATGGATAAAGCAAATCACTGCAGACAAATGAGTACCTGGAGAAACTTTAAAAAATAAACGTTACATTTCAAAACTAGCCTTGCCTCATCAACTTCACTTGAAACTGTCATGCAAAATACTCCATTTTTATGTGTTTTTGAGTTTTATTGTTATGAGTGTTAATGAAGTTCTTAATTGCGAAACCTGAAATAGAACATTAGACTTCCTGTTGCGTATTGCACTATCGAAACCAAGGAACTCTGTTAGCTAGCACACTGCTAGTACAGAAAGTTATTTTCTAACATGGTTAAAATGACTGTTACTATCATTTACATTTGCAAAACATCTTTTAAAGATATATATATATATATATATTGTTAGGCATAAAAACAGATCTGAAATTCAGTGCAAAGGATCTAATAAATTTCAAGATAGGAATATATTTAGCAGCATGTAATACATTCTTAGCTTTGTTCCCAGAATCCAATCCCACTTAGGAAGGAAAGATCCGTGCCTACAATTTTGTTTAAAGCTTTTAAAGATCTGTTTAAAGCAAGTAACATTTTCATTAGCAAATGGGTTAACTACTGCCTGTATCAATGCATCAGCTTCAAACTGGAAATTCAGGAAAAGACCGGAGTCTCAAAGCCCCAGTGAAGCTATGTTACAAGTTCTATGTGATTCAGATCAATTCACACATGCATTGCCACTGTAGATGTGCATTTGAAGACAGTGGAAACCAAATCTTGACAGAGCTTAACAATTAGAGCACAGAGTTTTAGAGTATATTTCATGCTTTTTAATTGTTCACACTCTTCTGATGTGCAGAAACTTCTTGCAGTAACCCTAGCTAGCAAACTCTGAACCCCTGTCAAAACCAATGCAGGTATTATCATTTTTGCTGGTCTAAAAATGATTTGTCAGTTGCTGCAGGACACCAGTTCCAAACAGCATATGTTTTTTTCAACTTGCATTTCATACTTATTACTTTAAAAATGTAAAGTTTCCCAAAGTCCCTGTCTTTGCCCTGGAGTGCCACCTATGGAAAAGTGACACTTCCATGAATATTTTATGCAGTGCACTATGGTGCAAATAATCAAATGTGAATTCCCTTTGAGCACTTGCAAATACATGCAGGCAAGTCACACCAGATTAAAGTCGCATCATCTGTTCGAGTTTGCCTTAAACAAAACTCTGATTCTGGCCCAGAATATGTGAAAATAGGAATAAAGAATTAATTACAGCAAGTCCTTCCTGATACCTTTCAAATCTTGACAGCTACTTTCTATTTCATGTTTTGACCGTCTCAGCAAATGTATTAAACCCTCTCCAGTTGAAACCACTTCAAAAATAACTGAGTTCCAACACGTACTTATTAAGTATTAAGGTACTACTTGATAGTTACCACAGTGACTTAAGCACTTTGACCAAAGTACTAAACAAAGCTGTCTGTGAAGCACAATCAGTCCTCAGTAACCATTTCTCACAACAACGTTGCATGACCTGGCACAACTCCTGAACAGGTAACAGAATAAAAAAGAATGCTGCCACTCACTTCTTCACTCCTGCAATACCCAATATGGAGGTTTTTTGGAATAGAAAGTTAACAAAAATAAAGATTCTATAGTTCTGTATTTATGTTATCATCATATGGCAACATAAAGTGATAGAACATTTCCACTTTTATCAAAACAGTACATGAGTACAACTGATTTTTTTTTTTTTTTTTTTAAAAATCACTTGTACCTCATCACAGTATTAGGAAAAACACTTATGACTTGTTTTTCCTCAGGTACTAAAGAACAGACTAAAATAAAGAAAGAAATGCAATTACATGTACTTAGAACACCAGTCTTTGATTTGAGAATGAAGTCCCACAATAGTTGTGCATTTGGTTAGGAATTACATACATGTATGACTGCTAATATATTCTGTACCTCACCGAACATACAAAAAATAATTAAAAAATTAAATAAATACTACTTTAATATTGTTTTTTCCAATCAACAGTGCCCCCATACCCTATCAGACTGTCTCGTATACCTCGCTTTTGATAATACTGATCTTGAAGATCAGGTTTGACCAAAAACCATACTGCACAACACAAAAAAAAAAAAGCCACAGTGAAACAGTCTTCCAAACAGACTTTGGGAATTACTGAGTTCATTATTCTTCTGCCAAATATTAGTCTCTGCAGACCATAGAACAGTTCACTAAAAAGTCTGCATGTGATATACATTATTCAAAAATATTTGTTGTAGAATCATCTACACCCTGACACTATCCACAATACTCTGCACTGATACAGTCTTTTGCATCTGGGGAAAAAAATAAATCAAGAGAGTAACCCACAAAGTTTTAGAATCTTTATTCACAGCAAATATCACTCAAAACTTTGCCAGAGTCCGTTTTTCTCACATGCACAATAGTTCCTTGGACCCATAAGGACTCGCAGTAAATTTCTCTAGCCACTGCCCTACTTGACCAAGAAGATCAAAAATCAAATACTTAAGTCATAAGAAAACAGTTGCAGGGAACAAAACACAGTACATTAGTACTAGAAATAACACTGGAACACCCCAGTAGAGGTAAGAAAGCATAATTACAGGTTCAAATAACTATATCCAAACACACAAATGCAAAATACATCACAAGACGGCTGTAATATCTCAGTTATAAAGCAGAACAACTTGCTGCTTCTCAAGAGGGGAAAAGTGAGGGGCTCACATTTCAGTCCACCTTTCATTTCTCAAGTTTCTCACAAGAAGTTCTTCTCCTCCCTGACGTGGTCCCACCAGAACAGTGGAATTTCTAAGGCACGTAAGTACAGTTTCACAAGAGAAAAGGCAGCAAAATCGGGCTTACAGTAATTCTCCAAACAAACTTGAATAGAGGCTGTCTACAAAACACTACCTCAAGAATTACTTGGGGAAACCACTACTCATTCCTCTGTGTGGACTCACACTTATTCCCCCTTTGTTTTCTTTTCATTCCTAAACCTAACAGCATTTTTTTAGATAAACACTACAGAAGTTAGCAATTCTCCACTTAAATAAAAGAAATACCTTAAAGCAAGCATATCCCATCTGAAACTATTTGCCTGTGTAAAATGACTCAGAAGTGCTGGCTGTGACTTCAGACTGGTTAAGTCCTCTAAGGTGTATTGAAACAATTGCCCTATTTAGTTTTATTCCTCTTAGCCATCATTTCACTCTTATTTCTTTCAGCTTCAATTCCACAACACAGAAGTAGTTAGGGAATCTTCTTTGGTATCCCATGTCAGTTTTTGTTATAATAAATATTAGATAAATGTGCAATTAAATGTTGTTATTAGTTATATAATTGCTTGGATCACACTACACATTGATTCAGGCACTTGTACTTGAAGCTGTAGACAAGTTGTTGCTTATATCCTGTGTTCTTTAATGATTTAGACCATTGCCTACTTCCTAACAGATTTTCAGTAGTTTTTTTTTTTCTCCTTAGAAGTTATTTTCCATTTTCAAAAACTTACCCACTCCGAGAAGCAAAATTAAACACATTAGGCCAGGCATTACTACTTTGTAGAAAAAGGAATTATTACTTCCTTTTTAGTACAAGATGTGATACCGTGTCTGTATCTTTGTTTGCACAGTCCTATTATTTTCTTGCCACCAAAAATACCATTCTGCTCACTTAC
This sequence comes from Odontophorus gujanensis, assembly GCA_013399175.1. NCBI lineage: Eukaryota > Metazoa > Chordata > Aves > Galliformes > Odontophoridae > Odontophorus > Odontophorus gujanensis. The sequence goes on from VXAB01003484.1 coordinate 28,143, forward strand.
TGTCTGTTGTCACCTTCAGGTCCTCATTGAAGCACTGTTTGCCCTGCTATTTCTATGAAAATTTCAGAGTGTTCTCCTCCTTCCCCCTCCATATTTACTTTCCCCTCCATACTTACTTTTACATTTTTTATTTTCCCCCTCCATATTTACTTTTACTGTATCAGTTACATTTTGAGATAGTGGTTCTCATTCTTTTATTTTTCTTTTCAATTACTATTAAATTTCAAAAATCAATGTGAGCTTGCATACAGGAAGGTAGTTTGCTTCACTGTAGCAAGTATAATTCTGCTGATTCTTCACTGTAGAAAAAAAATGCTTAGATACCTTCTTGCATACTTTAAGAACTGCAACATCACTATAGGTATGTATAGAGCATTAACTTCCATGCCTGACAATTCAACTCAGACACTAAGTAACAGGCCACAAAAATATGTTTGCAGATCCATGCTATCATTACACAGTCATACAGAAGTACAGACATCCAAATTCTTCACTGATAGAAAAAGAAAGGCTTTCTAGAATATGTTAAACAAAAGTGAGGGTTAGGGTATACTATCTGATCTCCAACCATTTTCTTCTTCATTTGAAGAAAGAAGAAGTCATTCACATGACTACCAGTAGGAACTCCTAGCCAAAGCACAACTGACTTTTATAGTAGGAGTGAAATATAAAGGAAATCTCTGAACTTGTAAAAATCAAAAGCAATCAGAAACTACAGTTGCTCTGAACACTCTGATACCGCTTCAGCTTTGGAAGCGGCGTCTAAATCTAACACTTCCAGTATCTCTTCTATCTTACTAAGTGAGGTGAAATCTTTGTAGTAACAGCCAGCCTTTTTCATTCAGTAGGCATCATCTATGTATACAGAACTACGACAATTTCATCTTACTTGTCTTTGGCAACACTTGACTCCCAATTAAATCATGAAGTACCAAACTAAGCCACTAACAGACTTAAAATATCAGTGAACTTCCAAGCACTTGAAACCAGGAGTAAGCTAAACTTGGGAAGTTGTCTAGCACATCAGAACCCAAAGAGTTAATAAAAACCTGAATATTGTTTTCACAAAGGCTTTTTGAAAGAGACTTGAGACATTTTTATAGCCAGAAACAATTAGGGAATACTTGTTTCAGCATTTCTTCCAAACTGGAATGTGACTGTATATTTAAGATAAAATTGCGATATGAAGAGTCTGCTAAAAGCACTTTTTTTTTGTTTGTGCATTTTGTTTGTCACCCAGTGTCACACTAACAACTCTGCATCTCATTCTAAAGCACATTATACTGTGAGATAAGATGAAAAAGACAGTTTTTTGTTTCCCCAAGGGGGAAGTACTTCTGTTAAAAGCATCTTTTTACAATACCATTCTTTCTGAATTACCAATAACGCAAACCAAAGAATTAGATACTGTACTCTAAAATTTAATATTTGTTCAATTCTTATTCATATCCTGTAGACATCCCCATGTGTAACAGGGGAAAGTATGCTAAATGCTTAAATCTACTTAAGAATCCTCAAGATTGAGCATTTCTGTCCTTCAATCAGCATGCTGTCAGGTCAGGCTCACACATCCAGTGATATAAGTTCTTCTGCAGTTTTTATTATTGTAACAAAACTCACATGTGGCTTATCAAGTAGATAATAAGTCATTTTACGAAAAGAACTGAAGTCCAAGAGAGCTATTATAACATAACCTTACTTGTAAATGCTCTCTCAGATATAATTTCCTTCAAGAGTAAGCTCCTGAAAGTAATGAGGAGCAAGGACCACCACTGGAATGTAGAAAGAATGTAAAGAGTTAAAAATAAACTCTTCCACACATCTTCCCATGCAAAGGTAAGCTACATAAATCTGTAGAACTGTATCACGATTAACAAAGAAAGGTGAGTTTTAAAAAGCCTTTCCAAAGGAAAAATGTTTGCTGCAAACTAAGAGATGCAATGAGGTTGTTGCTCACTTTCGAAAGCCTGGTAAATCTTCAGGTGATGTTTCAGCAAAGATTTGTGCTTTATGTAAATAATCAAGTAAGAGGAGAACATATACTAACCTTTAATATTCTTCTCTTTCTGGAACCCAACTAGCAGTGGCCAGGAATAGTGAGGTCTGACTGGTAAGCCTTCCTCCTTCATGGCCTTCATCACATCGATAGCCAGGTCTAAAAAGCATTCACAAGATAATTAAGCAGTGACAATTTTTTTCTTTTTAAAAAGCACACAAAATAAATAAGGAGAATACCTGATCTATTGGTCTCCAAAGCACAACGCAAAATAAATATCAGTGGTGCTGAGTGCATTTTTGCTTCTTTTAACTCGTTACAAAACTGCTTCAGCTTGCTAAAAGGCTGTAAAGAATTTCAAGAATTAATGAATTTTTCAATTTTTCTAAATTTTTAAGAACAAAATCTTCTAAAGTTGAGAAAGTGAATATTACACATGCCAAGCATGCTCCTTTTGTGAATTGCAGCTTACTGTGTAAATGGGCACAGTGTACTAGAACCTCTGATTCTTTAAGAATATACAAAATATCTACTATTTCCCAACTCCACAGTTACATTAAATTAAATAAATATGCTGTTCTAAGTGACTATGAAAAAAGTATTATTGTTCTGCATACCATATTTCTATTTACACAATGCTGCAAGAAGAAGCTACCCTGGTCCACATTTTCACGTGATACATGACTGTAAGACTTCAAAATACGGAAACTTATGTCTTCGAAGCCATGAGTTACCAAAGTCAAACACAGGTTCATCATATCTAATTGAAAACAGAAAACAAAAAAACAATAGAATTAAAATAACATGTACCTATTTTCACATTAAAATACTAAGAGTAGTGAGAACTAGGAAAGGAAACGTCTTGCATGTATTACTGACATACTTTTTCATACAATTAACAAACCAAATTTGAGACTACTCGTCACAGAATTATTTGTGTTAACACAAAATTCACTTTTCCCACTAAACAGATCACAAACTAGCAAAGCATCACCACTGTAACATGATAGGATACTAGATAAGAGAAATACAATTCTAAACTTGTCAAAAATAAAATTAAAAAAAAAAAGGTATGAAGCGTAACAATTATCAATCCAATTACACATGCTGCGGTCCCAAGCAACTTCAACTGCAGATAACAAAAACTAAAGTCAGTGTTTACTTTCTCCATCGTTAAGATATTTACAAAGAGCTCTCACAACATGAGTTACAGCATTGTTGTCTGCAAAAAGAACTGCACACTTACTGCTTTTCTACAAAGTCCTAATTAATTTTACAAATTAAAAAACATTTTGGTATGTGAAACATTAAAATTGGTTTACATTACACATTGCAAAAAATGTAACTGAAAGTAGCACACACGAATCCACAAGCTAATGGCAAGAACACTACTTTCTGTATGTGTCCAAAAGGACGAAATAACTTATTTTTCATACTACTACTTACTGCTGCAAAACAAAGTGAAAATGCTTTCCTTCTCCATCCTGAGTATCTAAATACCACTGAGTAACTAAGGACATACCTGGAATTAACTCTTTTTCAAATCTTATGCGTTCTTTAATGTCTTCTATGTACTGAGGATATCCAGCTTTGGCAAGGCTAAAAATTACTTGCATCAAAACTCTATCCATAAGGTACCCTTCAGTTTTCTCAACTTCTTCTAGAGTCTGGAAAAAAGAAAAATGAATTTTAAGAGTCCATACTGACTTAAAAAAGAATATATTAAAAGACTAATATTTACAAAAATCTGCTAGTATTTTATTTTGTTTGTAGAAAAAGGAAAGAGAATACTGAAGTTATAGTGAGACAAATATGTTTAGAAAGTAAAAAGGGACAGGTAAAAGAGATATGGCATTTTTTCTCCAGTATCTAATAATACACTGAAACATTATATGTATTCCCATCGTAAGATGGCTTTCTAAAGCAGTCACTATAAAAAGGAGAGAATAATTAATCAAAGTTTTGTTACTGAGTTCCTGATGAACATTTGCTTAATTCAGAAGCCACGTTTCCTATTTCTCCCCTGATCTGATCCTCTCCTTCCAGTACTAATTATTAAAATTAAATCAATTTTCTTGTCTCCTTCCTTTCCAAATATTTCCTTGATTTGAAAATTAAAAAAAAAGGTGAGAGAATACTGCAAACAATCAACCACACAAAGGGCTGCAAAAAAGTATTATCTTATTCAGATTGTGAATACTTACAATGCACATATGAACGCTCCAAAAAATAAATAAATAATTAGTTTTCCTGGAAGGATTCTGTGCCAACCAACTATTCATATGCAAAAAAATAAATCATTTCTGCTACGAGGAAAGAAATTATAAAATTTACTATTATTCCTCCTGTATAGATAGAAATCATTGCAAAGTTGAATGGAACAAAAAATCAAACAAATTTCTTTAAATTCAAATTTGCAATACCTTCTTGATGCTGTCAGCATCACCCTTTTCGGCATACACATTCAGTAGTGATAAATAGGTGTCTGGACCTGGCTCAACACCAGCCATCCTCATCACGGAAAGGATATTTTCTGCACTCTTGATATCTCTAGAAGAATTGAAAAGAAAGACCCTCAGTAGCTTTAATCATAATACAACTTACTGTCACTTCCATATTCCCTCATTAAGTTATTAATTATTGGAAACAAAGGCTGCAACAAGCACAAAGAAACCTATTTTAACTGAAACTCTAAAAGACCAAAGTGCAACAGTATCACTTTATGTAAGTTAAAATTAAGTATTAACATATTAACATTACCCTGATCTTGCATGACCTTTCACAAGGCTACTGAATACCGCTTCAGTGATTGGGAGATCTTTGCTCTTCATAAACCCAAGAATCTTACTGCAAAAAACAAGACAGCAAGTAGTTGGCTTTGTTGTTGTTTTTTTTTTCTGCTTTGAAAATAAACTACTGAACTATTACTGTGCTGCTGGATAAGTACTATATCATCAGAAAAGAATAAACACCAAGCAATTATATTTTAGGATGCTTCATAATATGATCGTAACTTGGTTATTTTCCTTTTTTCACATGAAATGTATTTGCCTCTGAAATATACACAGGTACAAGGGTGGGGTTGGGTTTTTGTTACGATCTTCCTTTTTCTTTTCTTCTGCACTCCTGGCAATCACACTGCTGCAACTTAAAAGTTAATGCAGCAAGTGTTAGACAGACATGAAGTAAGCCCCGTGTAACAAAAGAATTACTACTATTCCCTTCTTTTCCCATTTACTTCTCAAATGCAGCCATTTTCTTACACAGGCAGTAAGCATTCATGCCTCATACTTTTTCATACCTGCTATAGAAACGACAAAACAAGTTATTTTCTGAACAACGTAAATACAATTTGATTCGAACACGGATGTATCACACATTTTTATTTTGTTTGTGTAGGCTCCAGCTGTCTCTAAAAAATTGCTTTCCAGTGCTTGAATAAATTATACTTAATACCCTTCGCTTTGCTCAATTTATAAGAATTATACTGAAATGAGTTTTAACATTAACAGCAGAGAATATGATAAACAGATTTCTTAGAAACTCTTTTCAACGTAAATGCAAAAGAATACCTCGCTCCTTCAATGTCACCCTCATTGCAATAAGCAGCAATCAACCTTTGGTATGTAACCTACAAAAAACAAGAAGGGGAAGTTAACAAATTCTATCCAATAATGGATACCGTTATTGCAGAAAAAAATACTCCTGAAGAATACCTACTCGATTAGGCTGCACATTAGCCTCCTCCATTCTGGCCAAGAAATCAGTTGGAGAAAATTTATGCTCATTTTGAAGGTAGACTTTAAGTAAAGCGTTATAGTGGCTTGTATCATAGACAGCACCTAAGGAAATATTTCAACCACAGTATTAATGTATGTTCCCTAAAGTCAGTGTGATTTCACAGTTATCTCAGGTAATTTCTCATCAACTTTATTCTGAATAAACTTTATAATCAGACTGCTTCCAGATATCCACCTTTGCAGTAACATCCATTTAACAGCATATATTTCTTTATAAAAGCTCATAAAAATAGAACAATAGCACAAGTACACCGCTGCTGATGTGCAAGCTATTTCACAGTCTCTACAGGTGTACTTATTTTACGTGTTTAGTAATATTACAGTCAAAAAGCAGTTAATCTACACAACATACAGAGATAAATGTGTAACTTTAAAAATCATCTGATAAAATAGCTGGCAGTACTAGGAATACTCAGCCAGCAGATAAATCAGGGTAACATCTAAACGAGAATACAGTACATTCTTACAATAATAGTAAAAAAAAAAACAAAAAAACCCCAAAAAAATCAACTTCAAGCAACAGAAAAAGAAATCTTAGATTCCTTAACACCCCTAGATGTCACTATAACTCCCAGAATAGGGAGTAAGACTCTCACCTGACTAGTAAAACCTACTGCTTATTTGCTAATGAGTTTTAGCCATTCTAACTTAACATTTAAACACTATTAAAATGCACTCTTTCATTACAAAGAAAGCAACAGAATCATAAAAAGATTCCAGCAGGAGGGACCAACAAAATCTACCTACCCAGTTCTTTCATCTTGTCCCATATCATATGGGCTAGTTCTGTTCTTTCAGATGACAACACCTCTGGTAACAGAGCACCACAGCTTCGCAACAAAAGCAAGGTCTGGCTACTCCCTGGACATCCTACATTAAAAAAAATATACCATTAATAAGGTCTAATTCAAGTAAACCAGAAATAGTCCCTCAAATAAAACATACAGAAGCAGCCATGCCACAACTCTGTCTGATGCAAAAGCTGCTGGGAGCTACAACTTTAAATGAGTACATATATTTTTAAGCCCTAGTATGAGTATGTTTTGTCAGGACCTAATACAAAGTTGCATGAAGATCACAAGACACCATGGAAACTCATCCACCTGACAAAGGGTTCTATATTTTTCACTAGTATCAATGTAGACCTGTAAATAAACTTTCATCTTGCTTAGGAAAAAAAAAAGAAACACCTATAATTCAACTCAGCTTGCCTTCTCTTACAATGAAACTCTTTTGCTGCAACACTGTTGCTGAAACTACTCTTAAACTTTAGTTTTCACTGTGACAGTGAGATGACTGAAGCTTAAAGCTGAAAAGAGGTTGCTGGGCAAGCAGCAACATTCGTATACTGGAATGTTTTTTTCAGCACTCATATTAGATCATCATTATGAACGTCAGTGGTAAATAAAGACGGAAAAAACCTGTGTTACACAGTCACATATTTCTTCATCAATAACTACAAATTCAAACAGAAAAAAAGCTACTGATTCATTGAAATATTTAAGCATTTTACATATAATACAATTTAATACAGCAGAATCTTAAATATTAAACACTTACTGAATGGGATAATCAAATGATCGAGCAATGACACAATTACACACTGCAAAAGGCTAATGACAAAACATGCCACTTTTACAATAAGGAGGTCTGCTGAGCAGAATTTAAAACAAAAAGCAACACAAAACACTGAACTCAGGTGGCACAGAGCTTCGTAATTCCACTCCAAGATCCATGGATTATTTGATTCTAACTTCCTGGCAAATTTATAGAACTGCATAATAGTTCACAATTCCTTACTGTTTTAAGACTGGTATTCAGAAACAAATTTAATTTTCAATTTCCATTAGCATTCATTTTCACTTTTGTCCATGCTCAATACTAAACAATCTGCAAAATAATGAAGGAGACTGTGAAAATGCTCACATGCCCCAACATCTGCACTCAACCCCAGGGATGTCAAAAATCTAACCATAAATACAGCTCCTTCTAGAACCTGACTTCTACTCCTGAGGCAAAGAATGGTAGAGCTGACTTATCCTTCACAGGTTATCCAGTAAACTGGAGACAAAATATATTGTGAATCCAGCAAGTTCTAATATGAAGGAGAGCTCCTTTATAAAGCAGCATACTGTAAAAGTAAATAAATAAATTACAAAAATAAGAGCAAAAAAAGTTATTAATCCCTTTGCAATCACAAAGGGAGGCGAAGCATACCTTATCAGAGATATTTTCATCTAACAAGGAAACAGCGTTCACATAGGTGTATTATTTGCAAAAAAAAAAAAAAAGCAAAAGACAAATAAAAACCAAAAACCTGTAATGTTAAGAAAAGTTCACTGAAGTTTTCTATCCCAATCAGAAACAGACTTGAACACTTCCAACTTCCAAAATGACTTCAAGTCTACAATTTCATTGCACTTTGTTAATGAATTCCAAATCTTCATGCCAAAACACCCAACCTGGGTACAGCCCAGTAAAAAGGCAGGAATGCTGTCAGGAAAGATATCTCCAACTGCTGCTTATCACCGTATGTGCAATATTCAATTATACAGAGCTTCTACAGCTTCTGTTTCTACAAAGTAGAAACAACTATCAAGCCGTAAAATAATGGTAAAAAAAACCCTCAAGAGCAAAAAGCTACAGGCAGTCTAGAATTACATTTTCTGATACAGAAAACAACCAACAGAAGTACAATGTATCACTACTGTAAACCGGGTTTCAAGAGAGCAATTTGCAGCAAAAACATTATACAGAGTAAGTTCATCTGGGAAGAAACATACACAAAGTGGCGGGAAAAGAAATGATAATGAGAAAGAAATAGGTAAAATATTGAGAGAGGGCAGGTGTAAATGGCAAATGGGGATTTGAACTTCTGAAGATATCTCTGACTCATGAGAAATCAATCATACTTGATTAACTTCTACATCAGTGCCTAAAAATCAGTTAATACAATAAAAATGTCAAGATGCCTTCATTTTAATGGTCCTTCTGTTTTATATATACCTTATGCTAGTGACTAAGTACTTGAAAAATCAAAAAAAACAGGAAAAAAACAGCACTGTGAGTGCAGAAAGGTGCAGGACAAGGAAAGGCACATATCCATATCACACATCTTGTTTGGGTATTTTTTGTGTTCTAATATTCTTAACTAACACAACTCCCCAAAAGCCATAAAAACACTCAAAGATCATTAAGAATTGTGCTCTGTATACAAGTTCACAGGCACAAAATCCTTGTCAACACACACAGATTTATAAAAAAGCAGTCAGCATCAGAAAAGGTACCACAAGGGGAAAGGCAAAACTGAAGAAGTTCAACAGAAAGAGGGAATGAATTGAAGACTCAGCATTTAAACAGCGAGCTGCAAAACTTTTAAGACCACTATCCCAGATACATGAGTCAGTAACTGTTCAGGGTAATACACAGCAAAGTTTACAATCAAAGCAGAACAGTGCATGTTGTCTCCACATTTCCCAGTACTGTTCCACTGTAAAATAGATGAACTCTCAAGGACAGCATGATTTTATTGCAGATGTTTCAAAAGTATACTGTATAAAGAATGTTCATAGCTCATAAAGCAGCTACATTAGTAAGGTGCAACATCACCAGATAAAAATTTGTAACAAGCAGGGTAATATGTCAATATTTCTTAAGAGTGCACTGAAATTTCAGAAGTAGGATAAATTCCCAAAGACCAAAACTCTTGAAAATTTGATGAGTGCATTCAAAGCAGAATAGTTCCACTAATACTTTCCAAGTCTGTCCATCAAGGCATGCTGTAGGTTAAATGATATCCAGAAGAGAAAAAATAAATCAGAACTCTTAGAGTAATTCCCTTGGTTTGATGAATTGCTCAACTGCAGCATTAACTTTAATTTTGTTCTAGTGGGAAGCAGCTTACCATCTCTGCATGTTTCCTGGAAGACTTTTAGTAGAAGGCTTTTAGGGATTCGGCCAGTTTTTCTGACGGAGTTATCCAGTTTATTTAATGCCCAGTCAAAGTGTAATGACCGCCTGCTTTGGATTTCTGAAATCGGTTCTTCTTTAATATTTCCCTCCTGTTGAGGTACAACTGTAAGGAACCTTGCTTGGTGAACAACATTTCTGCTTAAACAAAGGAAAAACAAAAAAGGAAAATAGAAATTATACTTCTGAGAATGAATTTGTCAACTACAGTAGTTACAATGTCAAAAATATAGAGCTCCTTACTCCTTGCTAATGAACAGTTTCTCAAAAACATTCCACATTAATGTAAATGAACAAATGCAGGCAACTATTTGAATGCATACTGTAAGCCTTTCTACCTAAAACAGTGCAGCAACGCCTATCTTCTCAAGGTGTCAACTGTTAATCCGAGATCTTCAGTTGGATCCAACTCATGTTAAGTGGTTCAAGTACTATTCCTATACGAAAATAAAATTATAAAAATCATCTGACTGCTACATAAATCTGCTGTCCCATAATGGGATCTCTCAAATGCTTTCACTTGCTCTTGAAAAACATCGCGAACAGTAACACCAGTTCTAACAGTATACCAAACAGCTTCAAGAACAACGGCATAATTCCCCATCCTTGAGAACTCACAGTAATGAACATGAAGCTGACACCCTGCAACACAAACCAAACAAACATTGGATTTGTTTCAACATCTATATTTTTCAATAGAAGTATGAGAACGATAAGAAATACAACCAAGAAGTACTTTCACTTCTAGAAAAACAATAAGAGCTCACTTTTTTTTTTTAAGAACAAATTTATGTGCATGATAATTAAAAAATGGCATCTGTGCCTTGCTAGAATTATGATGAGCCTATAGTGAGCAAATTATTTTTACACCCGAGCACTTCTGGAAATTTTCTATAAACTGATCTTCCTCCGTAAGCAATGGAAAACAAGTAATGTTTTCTGGACATCAAAATGAAGATTCAGCAGCTTCTGAAACCGTCCTCTTTCATCTCTGCCTCTTGAGTCCAGAGCTCTTCCTAAATTTCTGTAAGGGCTCTAGACTACTTTGTTGTTTGTTTTTAAAACAGACTAACTAACAGAAAGAAAGAAAAAAACAGAACCAAGTTGCAAAATGCTAAATGGCAAAAAAAAAAAACAACCAACATTAGGGGGGCAAGGTAGAAGGAAAACGTGCCTGGTGGCTCATCTGCTTATTTCTGGTGAGCAGGAAGCAGCCCAAGCTCATCTTTTCCCCAGTTGCCTGAAATCCTGAGCAGGACCTAAGTTCTGGAAGTATAACCTTTTAAATAAAGCCAGCTCACAAGGAAGATCACTGCTGTACAGATTTATCTTTTTTAAGCAGGCAAATTTTACATGGCTAGATCTATGACTTTCCTCCTGAATAATTCCCAGAGGCCAGCAAATTATATGGGAAAGATCAAGCAAGAAAGAGGTGGAGAAGAAAAACAGTGTGCCAAGGAGAACCCTCCTTCAGTGTGAATTCTACCTCTCCTGGATGCGTATCCACACTACTTCCCTTGGGCTGGCTCTCAGATCCCTGCAAGCCAACTGAGCTCACAAGGCTGGAACAATGCGTGTAGCATTCCAGCAAGTTGTGGAAAATGCTCACCATGTCCAGAACCCACCAGAAAAAAAGAAAAAAAGAAAAAAAGAAGGAATGGATAAGGAGTATGTGGCTAAAATCAGAGCAATTCTGAAGAAAAAGAAGGAAGTGAAACATGCCTTAAGGTGTCTAAGGGGTTTGTCAGATTAGCAAACTACCAACAATGCCATCTCACTAAAAACTAGGACTCCCCAGGACATCATTTTCTTTTTCCTTCTTCCTCTTGTTCTACTGCATCACAAAACCACAGACAGAGCATTTGCCCTAAACCAGAAATCCCTCCACTGATTAGATTAAAATTCAGTAACACAAGGTAAGAATAACAGAAAGACAAAATCTTCAGTCCTTGCAGGTGTAATAACCAAATGAGATGGTTCTAACGTATATTCTTTAATAACGTAAATAACAATATACAGCTACAAGCTATGCAACTGATAACAATAAGAATGAAACTGATTGATGGTTCTTAATTTATTTTTTCACAAGATAAACTGTACCACCCACTGTGTTATATACCCATTAAAAGAGCAACCTTAAAGCTTTCCAGCATACATCGAGACAGGTTAGAAAAAAATATTTGGAAGCAGCATAGGACTCACTGTCTTTGTAACACAGAAATTTACACTTTGATTTCCATTAGCAGTTGAAGCACAACCAGGCAAAATTCCTATTTTTTCCGCTTAAAGTTTAAGTGTCTTTTTCTATAAAGATCTACTATCATTCCATATTATAGTAAATTGTCCAGTCAAATATTTTGTCACATAGTACACTTGCAGTCATAAACTGATATCTACATTTCTCAGTTTATGTACATGCACTGTATTTTGAAATGGTCATTTTATTTACCTTGGCCACTGGTTTTAAATTTGGGTCTTTTCAATACAGTTGCTCCTTGACATAGAAAAAAAAATTATTCACTATTTAGCTCTCAAAAAATGTGAAATATGCCAATGCTATGCCAGTTTTAACCATTTTACCATGCCTGAATAAGAAGATTTTAATAACAAGATAAGTGAGGAGTACAGGAAGACCTGTCCAAACAGTTTTTATAGAATCATAGAATGACAAGGTTGGAAAGGACCTACAAGATCATCTAGTCCAACTGTCCACACATTCCCATTGCTACCACAAGCTCCCAAACCATATTTCACAGTTCCTCATCCAGATGCTTCTTGAACACTGCCAAGGATGGTGACTCCACCACCTCCCTGTGCAGGCCATTCCAGTGCCTGACCACACTCTGAGAGAAAAAGTTTTTCCTTACGTCCAATCTAAACCTCCTCCGGTACAACTTGCGACCATTTCCTTGGGTCCTGTTTGTTGCCGGGGAGAAAAGGCCAAACCCCTCCTCATCACAGCCTCCCTTGAGGAAGTTGTACAGTGCAATGAGCTTTAGTCTCCTCCAGACTAAACAATCCCAGCTCCCTCTGCCACTCCTCACAATGTTTTTAGAAGCATTAACTATACTCAAGACATTTTAATTGCCTTTAGTGAACTTCTCTCCAGTCCTTTGGAACTACTTTGAAAAATTCATGGAAGGCAAGTTATGGCAAAAATAGAGCCACAACTGATAAATACATAAGAAACTGAAGTACAGGCTTCTGGTTCCAAGTTATCTGACTTTCACGTAACCAAAACCATACAGGATACTCTTAACCCACCTGGAAATGGACTGCCACGACTCATGCCCATTAAAAACTTTCATTAACAATTTGAATGATACAGAAGCACACCTATAATGGTGCCCAATTATTAGAAAAGGACCGCAGACTTCAAAGTCACCTTGACTACCTGATTAAATGGTCTGAAATCAGCAAAAAATGAAGTCAATATAGGCCAAAGAAAGTGATACATTTCAGAATTTCAGGAAAAAAAGGCATACAATGGGCCAAACAACAGCCCAACAGGACTGAAAACTAAACGTACACGCACAAAAAAAAAGGTCCAATTCTTCAGCTCCTAATAGAAGGAGCACAGATAAGATGTGCATTGCCTCAGCATGATCAATGCAGGTCCTTCTGAATGCTTCCTCTGTATTTATCTACTAATTCTATTGTTCTGCTACCAAAGAAATCAGGCATTCAGTTCTAGATCTCTGTCCACCAATGATGAGTCACCAGCAAAAACTTGTTTGCAGCTAATTTAAAAACATTTGAAACATGCAGTAAACCACAAATCATTTGTTGTTGTTTTTTTTTTAACCTGTGGATTATCCAAGGTTCCCTGGATCTAAACTAGGATTCTTTAAAGAGGTGTTTGCTCTCCCATCTCATCTACATGATCCAATCCTACACAAACTCACTACAGCACATCAGCAGCCCTTGCAAGGATGTACTCAGTACTCTTATCAACCTCGCTGAATTGGGCAAAAAGTGAGAACAGAGATCTTGGAAGAAGCACAGTTTTCACTAGATAACAGTTCGCTTTAGTCATGAAAACTTGACATCTAGCCTCACAGACAAGAATCCTAAACTGAAATGACAGCAAGGCCAAAGACCCTTTCAGAGACTTGCACATAAAAATTTTGTTCTGCTATAATATGATCTATGCCCCCAGAACCTGTTTTCATTTTTTTTTTTTTTTGAGGAGAAATAGGGCTAGATATCTACTGTCAGAAATTTATGTTAAATCAACACAAAATTAAAGAGGAAACAGTCCTGGAAACTATTCCATGAGCTCAGCTGTGGTGTAGCAGTATGCGGTTGAGCAACAGGAACCCTAAGTCACTGCATGAAGACTACCTGACAATTGCACATCATTCTGTTCAAATATGTGATCAGTTAGCTCCAGCAGGGAAGTAAAATGAACAAACACAACCAACAATTGCTGGAAAAAATCATCTTTAGGAAAGGCATTTTACTGAATTCTCACTGCAAATCCAATATCACTTCCATTCCCCTAATCTGTCCCTTATTTCAAATTCTCATCCTGAAGATCAAATTGCAATCTAATAGTCTAGGTGTGCCGCCCTATTTCTCCTTTTCGGTTCCATCAACAGGTTTTCACAGCCAGTATAAAACAGTATAGAAAGGGTGACAGAAGGACACAGCCAGATATACACAAGATCTGAAGCTGAGAATAAAAACATGACTTTCAGCAGAAAGTCAACTGCTCACAGTTCCATTATCAACACTAGCAATCTGACCACAGGCTATGAAGACTCACTGACACACTCTAGTAACACAACTTACCATGGAAGGCACCCTTGCTATGCCTCTATGAAATTTCAACAGTCGATAACTCCTGTTAGGCCTGAGTGCATGGCTAACAGAATGCATTAATTTTTTTTTTCCCCACTTGAGCTACATAGTGACAACGATCTTCCCACTGTTTATCCAGTAAACAGGACAAAAGTTATCTGCAATTACACATTTTACGATGTCCAAGTATACATCCTCCCAAACAATTTGAAATTGTGGAAGGATAGCTGACAGCATTTCATTTTACAGAGTTCTGATACAGATGAGAATCTGACACTTTGCTATGACTCAGATCTCACAACAGACACTTCTGTAAGATTTGCACAGATACACCCTTGCTCCACATTAACTAGCTAACAAGGGTAAGGTCTGTACTTTTGCTGCTCTGTACATAATTATCTTGTCTCTAAAGGCTGCAGAGCAGCAGTGGATTTTGTTCTCTGGCTACTATATTCTCAGGACAATTTGTTTAGGCCATTCCCAATCATCACAGCAGATCATGCTTCAGCTTACTTTTACTATTCCCAGAACAGAAGGTATCTGGAAAGAATCTAAAATCATACACTACCTTCTGCACCTTCCTATAGATGAAGATGCACTTTAAAGCACTGACACAGAATCTGATACCTTATAAGCTGCCTCAATCTAGCTCATATTATACTAGTTCTGAGCAGTAAGTAATAACACAACTGAGAAGTCTTACAGAAGTACAAGGGCATAACAAGTAGTCCAGCCACTGCTGGACTCTACATTGGGGATGGCAGTTAGCACACCCCTGGAAAATTCAGAGTAGTATGATTAAAAACTGCTGGAACGTGAGTAGCTTCTGTTTCAGGTCTCTAAAAAAATGAACAGATCTGCAACTTGTCTATAATAATAACAAAGTAACAGAAGCATCACTTGTGCACTACAATGCCAAAATTCATACATTAAAGCAGTAAAAAGATTTTATGTGAAAGATCACCTCAGGAAAGTATTTACTGGATAGAAAAAATACAAAAAAATTATACATGTTTCTCAGTCTTACTACAATATACCTCGGAGGTTAGACTGAAACCTTAGAAGGCTGAAATAAAAACTGTTGCTGTTTTTCCACAAAAATGTTATCCCCCAAGCACATATTCCACATCAGTTAGTTTTCAGGCTGGATTTTGTTAAAGAGTTTTTAACAATTTCACTAAACCATCCTGCAAGAGAATTCACATACTACTGGAGATACACAGGAGTATAATTTGGAGAAAAGAAAAAGTAACATTTTGTGAAGAACTAGTACCTGAACTTCCATGAACATTACTTCTTGCAACAAGCTATCTAGGAAATTAGCTTCCACATGAGCTGAATTATTGCAACTGGAAGTTTATGCATGGTTTGCCACACAGTCACTCACGCATTTCCCCAGACTCCTAGTTCTTCTACATTTCTATTCCCTTCTCCACAGCTGGGAAGCTCACCAGTCCCTTGCTAAACAAAGTTACCCTCTAGAGCAGCAAAAGTTTCTAGCTTGTACTAAGTAGAACTGACTAAGAAGGACCACTAGAGTATGTCTACTCAAAAAACTCACTGTGCACATTTGATGCTTTTCCACTCCCAGACTTTACACCAAAACAAATTGTCTGCTGCATGATTTACACATTTAGTGTAAATCATGTTCACATTTAGTGAAAAGGTAACACTGAGCTCAGTCACTGACTCAACCTACACAGTAATGCTTTCTTCAATCACTAATGTCAAGTTCCCATCCACATTTCTGCTGTACAGTGAGCTGCTGAAGACACCTCCAGCAACAGTAAGCAAATCTCACTGTTCCCAGCTGCCTATGCCCCTTCACTCCACAGCTCACAGGGACACCAACCAACTTCAGAATGGTCTGCAGGGGGACAATGGGGAACATCCTGTCCCTCTCCTATCTACCTACTCTGGATCTTGACCAGTTTTTATAAACACTGGAATAAATGCAGGAAGCATTCATGTCCACGGAGAAAACTGATATAAAGTCCAACCTTGTTACACGCTTACTTTTAAAAATGATTTATAATAAGTACAGTTATAATCACAACAAGTCATTAGGCATCTCCAACCACTCCCTGATATTTTACAGACTGGAAACCAAGAATCCAACCCCACTGAGCTTGGGAGCCATACGAGAGCCGTGAACAGACCTCACTCCCATTGATACACTTCGAGAACCTGTTGACATTGAAGTAACCTCTAACTTAAGAAAAGCTTGCACACACGTTCACATGGCTGTAATAGGACATTTGTGGTGCAAAGTATGAGAAGCAACACTAAACCTATGGATGTAAATATCAGCTGCAGAAAGCGCTTCCTTCTCATTGTAAGTAAGGAGGGATGAAACAGCAATTAGGGTGCCCAAAAAAACAGAATGCAAAATGCTGTCATTGCCACTATCACGAAACCACTGAACGGTTTGGGTTGGAAGGGGCCTCAAAGCCCACCCCGTGCCGTGTGCAAGACTCTTCCCCACAGCTCAGGCTGCCCAGGGCCCAACAACCCGGTGCTGAGCTCCTACAGGGAAAGGCCGCCCACAGCTCCCGAGTCAGCCCGTTTCTCACAGACACAAAAACCGCTGCTTGCAATTAAACCTGGGACACCACACGTCGCCTACATGGCACTCTCCCACACAGAGTCATGTCACGGTGCACTGAGGAGCTAACAAGAGCCGCGGGGCCATTCCCCTCCCGCTCCCTCTCCCCTCAGCCGCAGGCCCGCCTCTCCGCGCCCTTTGCTCCCAGCCCGCCGCCCGCAGGCCTCAGCGTGCCGCCGGAATCGCGCAGCACCAGGGCGGGCCCTCACCTGGCGGCGGCGGGGGCGGGTGGGCGCAGCAAGGGCCGGAGACGCACGCAGAGGGCCCGCAGGCGCCCGGCGGAGCTCAGCAGGGCCGCCATCCCCGCCGCGCGCGCCGCTAGCAGAGGAACACGTGAGCTGAGCGCCTCTGCGCATGCGCAATGAGTGCGACCAGAATCCGGCGCTCCGCAGCCGACCGGAAGCGGGAGAAACCATTCCCGCGCAGAGAGGGGAGTATCGACCCCGCTCGTGGAATTGGCCCTCTGAGGTACGCGAGCCCTTTTCCGCTTCACGCCCCCTTCCGTTTGTCACAGATCGAACGTTCCACCCACCCCTGAGTTGTGCCGAGCGGCGGCGAACCCGAAGTTGCTCGTGCCGCGAACAGTTGGAAAAAGAGCGGCCTCGTTGCCTTTCGGGACAGGGGGGAATGCGAAAGGGGGCGTGCGCTCCGCCGGGCCCTGCGCGCGACCCCGCCATAGGCGACGGGCGGACCACAGAGCGCCCGGTGGCTGAGGGAGCGCGCGCCCCCGGCAGGAGGAAGTCACGTGGACAGAGCGGTGGGGGTGGCGCGAACAGCCATGTTCCCGCAGGGGTCACCCCTATGGCGGTGGGCGGGAGACCGTTACTGTGCGTGTGCGTCGGGGTCACTGCTGCTGGGGGCGGGGCTCGGCTGTGGTCACCTGCTGGGGTCACCTGCTGGGGTTCGGGTGTGACACGGCAGCGGGTGGGGGGCGGGTAGTGAAAAAAGATCCTTCAGCCTGTGCTTGTCGTAAGCTTCATTTAAACTCTACTACCGTGGCGCCAGGCGTGGATTTTAATCAGTAAGTAAAATAAAGGCCTTTGAAACGTTGTCCTCTCCTTGTTTTCCTCCCTTTTGGGGCAAAAAAAAGGCACGAGGAGCAGAGAATCTTCACCAGATTCTCTACCTGAGCTTGTTTGCACTGCTAAAGTGTCAGTCGGTATCGATGTTTCATTTTAACGTGTGCATTAAGCCTACTTCCTGAAACTTCACTATAAAGCACTGATTTGGATGGGTTCTTAGATGTTAAGTACTTGTTTTCATGGAGAAAAAAAAAACCATGCAATTATTTTTGCATTTTGGATTGCAAATAGTTACTCCAGGGGGCAGATTATTCATTGAAACAGATTTACTTTATCAAGTCAATTACAATCAGCTGTTTTCTGTTAGGCTTTGCATGGTAGGACTTGCCTCCTCACCAAGATTCAGAGGGACCAGTTTCACAGAGTGCTGTAGAAGCGCAGCTGTCCTGTTTTGTAAGAATGTCCTGGATGCTCAGCGTTTCTCATAGTCAAACTTTGAGGTATGAATTAAAGCTGATTAAAGGCAATATTTATAGTGTTGGTAGTTACCATGGACTTTGCTCAAACACAGTATTAATTATATTTTGTAGAATATATCGTTAAGCTTAATAAGGGACTGAAAGATGAACTTTTGAATCAAAACTCAAACCAAGCATACTAACTCTGAGGTTGACTTAGAGACCTGCTTGTGAAACTTAGTTATCAGTAGAGACTCAATGGTTTGGGAGCTCACTCCAAAAGCAGAGTACAAATATGTCTACAATGCTTACGATAAGAGCTGGAAAAGATGAAGTAACTTGGGACCATAGAGACTGGACACTGGCCATCATAATAAATGACAAGCTCTTGTTGCAGAGACTTCACTGCTGCTGAATCAGTAAAGAACAGTGTTGTGTTTTGAAAGAGAACAATTGGGTGGATTCTGACCAGGAATTCCTCCAAGGACAAAATGCAAAAGTGACTAGGAAAATCTAGTAAGTGGGCAACAGCATCTGGGATGGCAGGCTGCTTGAGGCAGAGTTGGCTTGCCTCTACTGAGTGAGGTCACAAGAGATTCTGTTGTGGGAGGGAAGAATACTTTGATGTGAAAAGGAAAGGAGGTCCTAAGGAATCAATTTTAAAACATGGTGTACCTGGAGTATCAGACTTAAGAAATCAGGTTTGCTGAAGTTCACTTAATGAGCACTTAATGTGTCTGCATCAAATTAATGAGGATTAGAAAAATAAAGTAAATTCAGTTGTAACTTTTAGAGCATGGGAGAGTCCTTTATTGCTGTGCTCCCCTCAATAGCCAATACCTTCCCAGATTTTTTTCCTCATTCACTCTTCCCAGGGAATCTATTCTCACTGTTGATAATGCAGGAATGTTCTCCCCAGGGGTAATAATTAAAAGGTGCTAAGGTATGTTCATGGACTCTGCTGTGTCTGCTATTTAATTTCTGTATCTGAAGAAGTTTCAGGAGATGGCCACACTGAGCTGGGAGAGTAGGAGAATTTAAAAGTAAGGGTTTTGGCCAAACCCTGCCTAAGGCTGCAGAATGGTTACTGAATGGTTACTGAAGGTAGTGGATGAGAACAGCCTGCTTGCAGGAGGTTGTGAGAAAGCTTCTCCTCGTTCCATACATGGTGTAATCATAAAGGGGTAATACTTATTGGAAGCATGATGCAGAATTTCCAAACCAAGAGTTACAATAACATGTGGTAATTAGAGCTCTTTTCGCTCGTTCTTCCTTCTTTCAAATAGAAGTCCATATTTTAAAAGTAGCCTTTAAAAAAATAGCTTATCCTGCAGGTGAGTTTTGAAAATCTAAACAGACAAAGATTAATATGCGTTGTAAGTGCATGTTCAGAACCTGAGCACTAAAACCCTTTGGAGTGAATGATTCAAGTTCTGTCAAAATGACTTTGAAATGGCAGAATAAACATTAAAGGATGCACAGCAGTTCTGATGTGTTTGCATAACTGCAAGGTGAAGTGAGAAGCAATGCTGGACTAGGACTGTTGCCTTTAGGCAGTTTGGATGTGGCCGCTGCATTTCAGAGGGTAAAAAAGATAACAAGGATCATGGCTGTTTGCTTTTATCATGTTGAGAGGGTTATGAGAAGCTAATCTTTGGGGAAAAAAAAAAAAATGAACCAATCTCTGCAGGCTGTTCGGTGGGGTTATTCGTGTTTCCCTTGAGAGTCTCAGAGGTGCCCTCTCCTGGTCTCAGCTGTCTGACGGAGTAGGCAAATCTGCCGTGGTGATGTTGACAGTAGATGGAAGCCTCTTGCTGCTAACCTGATGCTTTTGCCTGTCCTGTTACATCCTAGATTAACGTGATCTGCATTAGAGGCTGATCTATGCAGCCAAAACCAGTGAGACAGGAACATCCATCCTCCTGACAAGATATCAATTCAGTGTGGTGCATGGCCTGTGTTGTTCAACAGGGAGAGGCCACGTAATGGCTGTGTGATGGCTGCGTGTGTATTGGAAAATAGGCCTTCAGTATGGATTGCCACACAGAGAATAATTTGGAAGATCTGGGGGGGGCACGGAACTGGTGGTGAGAAATCTATCTGCATTGCTGGTATCAATATTAGGATACCAGTATTAGGAAAATTTAAGTCTAAATTCATGATTGCTGAGGTTTTTGTTCACTTTGAATGCCTCATTTCAACTTCAGTCAGAGAAGAGAAATTAAGATCAGCTTGCTGTCAAGATGAAGTTTTATTGCTGGAGTGTCCATTGCTGTTGGTCTCTCAAATGTCAGCTGTTACCTTTCTCTGCCCCAACAAAAAATCTCCCCTCATCCGTGCTGTAGATTTGCTTACAGTTAAGCCAATTTAGTGATTTATGGAAGCCTGAATGCATAGTATAATACAGCAATATGGCATGATGTTTTCCTTTGTTCTGGATCTGGTGTAATGATGAAATCAAGATGACGTATTGGAACAGAAACTAGGTAGTAAGGAAAAATACCAAAGAGCCAAGTGTTAGGAAAGAGAGGGTAACGTCTCAGTTTCCTGTTAAAATGGCAAATAAGAAGGCAAACCCATGAACTGGAGGATAGATAATAATGCAGTATTTAATGGCAAACTGCTGCTTGAGGGTTCTGTTGATGTGTGCATAAAGCATGTTTGGCTGCTATGTAAACCAATTCCATTCCAACAGCCTGTGGTGACTTAATCTCTAACAGAGAAGCAAATCTCATTCCTTATTCAGTGTACCTGTTAGTTGAAACTTTTCTGTGGGCAAGAAAATGTTTTGTTTTCTTTTTTGTTTGGCTTTTATTTGATCACACCCAACGTCTTCAATGATGTTCTCAGGACTTTTGTAGTTGTACTGCACCATAAAATAATTATTTCCTCTGAAGATGCAAAAGAATTTAGCTCCCTCATCTTCTCAGCTGCGTTAGTTTTGCAAGGTTAGTAGAAAATTTAATAAGTAGCAGAGCCTTTTTCTTTGTAACCAAGTCAGCAGATCTTAGCCTAGCTATCTACCGGGAGTAGATCTGATGAGTAAGAAGGTACTTTTTTTATACAGTTAGTTTTCAAGAATCACACTTTGAAAATGGTCATGACATAACTAGGTCACATCTGAAATTTTTCTATAAGCTACATAAAAAGGGAAGTTGAGGTAGCTGGTTTTGTCAGAAGGTATAGTTAGAACTGTAGTGAATTATATTTGAGAGATTGGTAGATTGTAATGTTACTGAAAACTGCAAACAGTCATGTCTTCAATTAATAGTCCTTCAGCAGTTTATCTTTTGCTTTTAAATAAGAAAACAAAATAAGAATTAAGATACAGATGCACTTGCATTACATTATGTTTCTTCTATTGTTGCCTTTGTTTTGCATGTTGAACTGTGGGAATAGCATACTGCAATGAGTATCATCTCCCAGAGTCTGGCTATTTTGGGTGCTGGAGTGGTAAGAGATATGATGTTTTAGGAATGGTACAACTACTCCAGTAGCTTCCTTGCTAATTTTACCATCATCCCCACTGAACATCTCTGTCCCAGTGGTTAGCTCAAATGACAAATCATGTGTTGATATGACTGTGGTCTAGCTGAAGGATTGTATTTCCAATTTGGAAGGCAGGGCAGAAGCAATCATCTTTTTGTAATTTTATTTTTATTTTTTAACATTTTTTTAAGCGTAAGTAGTGGTTATGTTACAAAACAAAATTTGAAACTCAAGTGTCAGTCATGCAGAAAGTTTTTACATGTTGGATAACTTGCTGGGTATTCTCTTCAAAGAGGAGGGTTTTTTTGGTAGATTAAATTAGTGGAAAGTCTGTATTTTTTTTCCTCCTGACTTTTTTTTCAAAACTTTTTCTCCTGAAGACCACAGCTGCTGAGACTGGGAGAAAAGATGCATTTACCATAGGTAGGAGTAAGTGGTGGCTTTTTCCATGTTTGTCATTTGATGTTGCAGACTGTATCAAAGAGGTTTATTTATTATTTTTTTTTTAAAGAAGCTTCAATTAGGATGAGTGGAGTGGATATCATTTAACTGGGGAGAATAACCTGTTTTAGCAACAAGAGTTGTATTGGTGATATTTTCCCATTGCTGCAACGTGTGAAGGCTGGGCAAGTTCAAGTATTCCCCATAGGGTAAATTTGTCCGGATAAATCAAGATAAAATGGCATTCAAATATATTGAGACATCCAATGTGCATCACAAGTGATCTCTGCAAAGAAAGAAAAAAAATAAGGGTAAAAAATCCTTTTTATTTTTTCATATTTTTTCTAATAAGTCACTTCTTGTGGCATAAAAGTATTTGTGTATTTCTTTAAACTTCTGTGGCTAACCAAAACCATGCAAAAGAGGTGGTATTTTTAGCTGTGTGGAAAGAATTGCTAGAAATGTGGGTTCGCTTTGCAAAATCCTCTGCTTATTGCTGGCAAATATATGTTTCAGTGTAGACACGAAACACTTCTTATTTTATTGCACCAATGACTTGAACAAGAATTTCATGCTTCACTGAATCCGATTTTAAGTAAAATTGGGAGAACTTTTTCCTCATCTATTTTCTTTCTTGATTGTTGCTCTACTTCGGAAAGTACCGATATAAGTAAGTTGCTTATTTTCAGAGGGAAAAGCTTACTGCATCTTTTGCAGTAAGAATTTCTTCCCACATATTTATAATATTTGAACTAAATAAATGTTAGCAAGGAAAAAGCAAAACAGTCAGTTCTTAAATGGTATGGCTAAGTTTGTAAACTTGAAGGGCACACTGAGGCTCAAGGATTCTTCTTTTGCTTCTTTATGCAGAGGAGCCTTGGGCTAAATCAGGTCTCTGAAAAATCTGTCTTCAATCCAAGAGACCAGATGTATCTCTGGATATCCAGTGGGCTAGGTTTGTGGCTTTGGTAGAAATCAAGGAAAGGCAAGGGCAGTGTTTCAGCCAGAGAAATATATGAAAGGTTAAAGGAATATTGACAAATAAGATTAACATGATCCGTATACAGTGAGAAGTGTCTGATCTGTTTGAGACAAGGGGCTCTGTATCGAATTGTGAGGCTATTGTGTGAACAGTTTGGTGTGTGAGGGGGTCAGTTTATTGCTAGGAGCTGAGAAACCTTCTGAGGTAAGTAGCAAGAAGGATGTATTGAAAATGTTTCCCTCTATGTGTAGGTTGAATCTGAGTCTTCATCCACACCATCCTTTTGTGCTAGCACATGTGTTTGCGTAGCTGCTTAGGGAACCAGATGGGCGTATCAGTTTGTGTTAGTTTTAAGCCAGATCATCCCTCAGTCCTGTACACCACACAGACACACAAGTGTTTGTGCCAACACAAGCTGATGAAAAGGAGTGAGTCTTTGCACAGATGAGAAACTTAGAGTCTAATGCTGGCTAATGCCTTGTTTTAGCCATGATGCTATTTTGTCCCATTTAAAGTGCTCATGAAACTACAATTATGTATTAAAATCAGTATTTAAAATGTGATCTAGTGAGATATTAGTCCTTATATAAGCATGAATTCTAGTAGAGCAACACTAAAATTATTGCTAATCCTGCTGATAAGTTCCACTGGTTTATGGTTCTCTAACCAAAGTCATGTCAAGTAGAACATCCTCTTGTCTCTTAGCAAGGGAGCAGCAAGGGAAGTGGAGGGGAGAAGATGGCTGTTGGCTGGCAATGTGCTGGGTGCCTGTAATATCAGAATAAGAATTCCTCTTAATATATTTAGCTTAAACTGAGAGTAAAAACATACTTCCTACAGAATAAGTAGAACTTCACAAATCTTTAGTCTTGTATACTTGGTGGTTCTAATCAACATTCTCTGTTCTGAAGGGACATTAAACACACAAAGAAATCTGGACAATTGTTGCCCAGAGTTGCTTCTGTTCATTGTACAACTTCATTTATTTATTCATTATTTGCCTCTTACAATAATTTCTTATTTGATTTTGACAACACATTTCTTTTACAAATTCATCCTAGTAGAGAATTACTATTACTTTATATGTAATTTGGAACTAAAAGCCCCTTTTTTTTTTTGTATTCTTTTGTTTTATCATAAAATCTATAGAAGGCATTGTTTAATATTTTGAGGTAGGATTAGGTCCCTAAGAAAACTCTTAAAACATGAGTTAGCTTAAGATGAAAATGTATTTTCAGTTAGGCACGGTATAAATTACTTTCTCAGTTACTCAGGTTTAATGCAATCCATATAGCACACAAATCTTACTCTGGCAGTTGTTTAGCCATCCATGGAATCTATGAAGATAAGTACACATGGCTTGCATTTTTAATGAAAACAAAATGTAGAACTTTTTTTTTTTTGTCTTTTGCATATTAAAGAGAATCAAAAAAAGAAGGAAATCCAGTTTTTCCTAGTCCAGTTTAAGTTTCATGGACTTGGTCTGTCATTAGATTTACACTGAGGGTTAATTTTGCTTCTGTATTTTTCTGTATTTTTCTTATTCTATGCTTATTTTCCCACTATAACTTATACTTTCTCTCTATAAGATCCAGTGATATACTATGTATATATATAGTGTGTGTATACACCAAATATTTTCTTTTAAGCATTTTCCTAGGCTTTTTCATCCTCAGCATCTGTTTTTCTTCCTTTCCTCTTACCTTTCTGCTTCTTCAAAGAGAGCTCTTTAAACATTTACAGTTTCAAAAAGTTTCCAATCTGCCATTGCTGCTGAGCTCTTAAAAGAATTTTCCATCTGGAAATGTCTATGTAAGACACTGTTACTTCATCAAAATATTAAAATATTTTTCTAATTACGTGTCAATTTAAATTGTAAAGTTCTTGCAGAAATCCTTTTGTTCAGTGGTTTTCTTCCTCAAATACATTTCAGTGAGAAAGACAAGGACTGTGAGCGTCAGTAAGATATGCCTTCAAACTGTTTAGGTTTGATTGTATTGCATTATAGAATGCTTCATTACTGGTTTAACCTCTCAAAGGCTTTCAGCTGCTGTTTTATTTAGCTATACCGACTACACTGCCTACAGCAACTCCAGGCAATGATTCCCCCAGTGGCATGCATGAGCTGCCCTGCTCTACTGCAAAAATACATTATGGCTGAATTTGCCCTCAGAGTTTGGAAAGATCTAAAGTCTTTAGAGACTAAAAATGTGTTTTTTCTTTGTTTTAGCTGGCAGTATGAGCCTCTGGCATTTTAAAGTGCAAGTCATTAGCGTTCACCAGGGTGATGTTAATATGTCTGTGTTTCAATCTCAGGACATTCTCCAGTTGCTTCTGCCACAACAATCTCTGCCATCTCAGTGCTTTTTAAGCCCCTTGTGAATTAAAGTAAGCTTTGCAATGCCAGTAAGAATCGCTGTAGACTTTGGCTGAAACCAGTTGCTACATGACTTATTCTTTTAGTGGTAGTTGGCATCAAGGTTGAAAGTCATTCAGAGCAACTGGATAGGAGTGAAAATAGGAAAGAGTGAGATATAAAGTAGATATGTTAAATGCGATCAAAAATAAAGCTGGAGGATTTTTGATGGTTTCATTTTGTTTACACTGTCTGTTTGTATTTATTTTCTTTTTAAAGCGAGGAACTATGACTTAGGTTTATAGGAAGACTCAATTACCCGTACAAAAAGCCTGGCCACAGTGATAATATGGCATTCAGAAATAAAAATACAACAAAGAATTGATTGAACTATTCCATAGAGTAGCCTGAGGGATGAGATGACAGCTGATGTGAAGGATGAAATCTGTCAACAAAGTTAATGCTTGTGGGAAATGCAGTAAGGCAGCAGAGAGAGATCAAGGGCCGACCCCTTCACCCAGCGTGTTACAGCTGACTGTAGATGTACAGCATGTTTGGTCAATTGCTGCTTGCTTTCACTGGTAGGAATGTCATAAATACTCTCCCTTCCCTTTCGGAGTACTCTTTTATTCTCTCCAGCTCCTACAACAAGGAGGAAAGTAATCTAATCATAGGATAGGACAGAGGGAAAAGTGAGGTACAAATGTTAAGTTAGCTGAGCAAAGCTAAAAACGTGAACATTTTGGCAAATGTTGCTATTTTTAAGCCTTTCATTCAGTCTTAGAGAAAACTAAGCAGTAGGGTGCCGAGTCAATAGCACCTAGGGTTAGTTCACAAGGTTTTGCAGCTGCCATCGCCTGTCTGCGCTGCAAAGATATACAGAAGGTCTGGAGGATAAGAAATCTGGTTTTGTTTTTTTTTTCTCTTTGTTTTTTCTAATTCATTATTGGTTTCCAACTCAGCCTTCTCAAATAAGAGATCTTTAGAAGAATGCCTTCCAGCTCCAAGTAGAGACACTTTCTGGCTGCTTTTGCTGCCAGTGTCAGAAACTAGTCTTCAGGAAAGGAGAGAAGAGCAGCCTGTACATGTATTTACATGTGTTCACATGCACAGGTGGTTATACCCAACTTAGCTATTGCTTGATTCTAAGAGCTTGAACAGAAGGAGTAATCCTAGATCACACTGTAAATACACTGCCCAGCTCATTTACTGCTTTATAGAGCTGAATTTCATGCTGTGTTTGTGATTAGATCCCGCAGGAAATGTGATCGTGGTATATCAGTTTAAAAAATAGATTCTGTTCTTTTTTTTTTTTTTTAAATGAATAATATTTTAATGATTAATAACCAAAGCAGTTCCATTTATAGTGGTTTTTTTTAATATATATATGTAGTCATCGAAAGTTCTTTGAGAATAACTGAGAAGAGTCAGTATTCTTCCTACATAAATTAAACAGAAATCGTCTAAGAGAAATAGCTACAAGATGTTCTATTTTGTAAATCTATCATTTGTTCAGGTGCATGCTCTAAAAACATTTACAAACAGTAATAAGTTTAGCATTGCAACATCTGGCTGGTGTGAATATTATCAACATTTTTAAAAATAGGAAGGCTAAGATGTAGAGTAATTAAGTCAAAATGCTTCAAGGATAGCTGCTGGCATTGACTTGGGATGCTTTCATTTTCTCTCAGTGTACAACTACTCTACGTTATCACATTGATAGGAGTATGAGGAAAAAGTTTTATGATGCTGTTGTCACTTCTCTACTCAGTTCTGCCTTGGAAGATGAGTGACAATCTATGAGGATATCAAACAGAATCACTTCAGGTTGGCTGGAAAGGGCTATTGTGAACGTTATCAGAAGTTTTGTATAATGTACCCCATTAAATATTATGACAGAGTTTGCAGTGATGTACAATCATATGTGAATGTAACTTTAGGATGAGTTACTGAAACAACTGGTGACATTTTATGTTGTAATGATATGTTCAGATATGATTTTAGAAAATCTTCTCTTATTTCTGAAACGGACAGAAATTTTTAAAAACAAAAATGACTTATTATCTGTGTTAATAGAAGTACTGTATTGCAGCTTACCAATGATGATCAGTTCTGCAGGTACCTGAGTTAGACCATTAATAATTAGTCTCAGATAATAGATCATCCCCCTCTTCCTCCTCAGTGTATTATTCACATGGAATAAGGTGATATATTCTATAAATAGAAAGGCCGGACTTAGTATTTATCTGTCCTGTTCATAAGAGGTTGAATGGTGTCCTGACTCCTGCCTGGATTAAACGTGGTCCCCAGGGGGGTGAAAAGCAAACATTTTTGCACAGTAAAGATTTGTAATTCCAGGAATTAAAACTTGAGAGTGAGTTTGTTACAAACTCTGTGTCATCTGCACTGGAAGTGCTTGCATCTTTACTCCATCTATGCAGCATAAGGTAGCTGAAGATTCCTCTTTCAAATTACTTAATGCCATTGATATCACTGATTGTGAAGTTCTACTGATGCTGAATGCCTTTGATAATTTGCCCAGTGGTTCCTTAATACAATATTACTAATGCATTTGCGTGCATATTACCAGTACTGTGGGCTAAGGACGCTTCTCAGATTTTGGCTTAAATTGTACCTTAGAGCATACTACTCATGGAAGTAGTATTGCAGAGCTTATATTGCTTTGTGGGAGAACTAAAACTAATCTCATTAGTAATATTTCCATTTCTGAAGCAATCACATTTTGCTCTGACATAAATAGCACTGAGGAAGGTATCAGGACTTTATTCCAGTTCAAGGAAAAGGCATTTTAAGAGTCTGATCATGCAAGTGTTTGAACTCCTTCAAATGAAAAGTATCATTTTTAATTCCCATA
This sequence comes from Odontophorus gujanensis, assembly GCA_013399175.1. Taxonomy (NCBI): domain Eukaryota; kingdom Metazoa; phylum Chordata; class Aves; order Galliformes; family Odontophoridae; genus Odontophorus; species Odontophorus gujanensis. The sequence goes on from VXAB01003484.1 coordinate 56,939, forward strand.
GACACCTTCAAGGAGCTGGTAGCTTTGCAAAACAAGCATGAAAAGCTGTTTTTTTTTGGTTTTTTTTTTAAATTAAGTGTACCTAAAAATTACTAAAATAGTGAGTCTGGAATGTGAGACTGAATTTCATGCTTGTCTTACCACTTGTGCTGAGATGATACTGATGGTTCTTTAACAGAAAAACCTCATTCTATACCAACTTGGAAACATTTGCCTTTCCTCTGGTGGCATCACATTGACATTGCCACTCCTCCTCTCATCATCTATTACAGCAGAATCTTACTCTTTACCCTGCTGATGAATTTCCAACTTGAAATAAAGATTTTATTGTTAGTCTCTATGCATGTAGTCTTGCATTTGGTGTTCTGTACAGTTTCTTCCCAGTTTATTCCAGTCATCATGTCTTTCTCCAAGATGCAATGATTCTTTCTGTACTGCTGTATCTTCCAATTGACCATTATCTACCATTGTCATCAGCACACTTTCACTTCTGTGTTGAAGTCACAGAGCTTTGAACAGATTTTGTTTCCAAAAATTTCTTGGAAGACACTCCCTAGTAAAATATCTCCAACTAGAAATGTTAGTGTTAACAGTGTTCAACATTGTTAGCTATTATATCTTCTTTCATCATTTTCTCATCAACCATGATTTTCTTACTGATTACATATTCAGTTTTCACAGATAGCAATTTGTCAAATTTTCATTAGAAGTCAGGTGGATTTTTTTCTTCATTTTGGAGAATCAGAAACCAATTATTTACTTGAAGAAAAACAGGTGATTAGTCAAGCATGATAGACCAGTGATAATTTTTTCTCCCATTTTCCATTCTATTTATTCAGGTATTTATATTATTTTCCGGTCTTTTTTTTTTTTTTTTTTTTTTTTTTTTTTTTTTTTTTTTTTTTTTTTTGTAGTTCTGTTGAAAGTTAGTCCACTGTCTATGCCTCATTCTGTGTGTGTATGATTTTCTTCCTAGCTTTAAAGAACATTATTCTTCAGTCCTCATTTAGACAAGATGTTCAAAGGCTTCAGCTGTCTATTGGAATATTCAGGAAAACCAAAGGCTAGGTCATTGATAGCAACTAAGAAAAATGTTGTGTTTATTACATTTCTCTATTTTTATATCTTTTACAGGAGTTCTAATAAAGGATTAAAGGAAACCCAACTGACAGTCACTTCCCTATACTTTTTATCACATATCCCAATAGAGTGACATTTTTAGCATGCTTTTCCAACTTGTTACATTAACAAATTTGCACTGATTTCTTTATCCTGTCATCTAAAGACCACCTTGTAGTAAGACAGTGAACTTTTACAGCATTCTATAGTTGATGCACTGTCTAATGTCACAAACGTCTGCTCAAATTACTTCACTAAGACTTGAGAAGAGTCTACATTGTGCCTTCCATTTGAGCTTGATTTGACAGAATCAGTCCCTGCGCTAGCTCGTGGCACTTATCAGTTAGTCAGCCTTCCTCAGGGAAGAGAATTTAGAGTGCACCATATTCAGTTTTCAAATCAAGCCCTGTCCCCTTAGGAAGCAATGTACTGCATTATTAAACAAGGTGCCATCAGCCGTAGCACCATGCTTAAACATTCAGTCAAATAAGGGACGACATCATTATGTTAACTCTTTTTTCGCCACGTTCATTATTATTTTAGCACTCTGAAATAAAATGTGAAGACAGAAAATTTTGCTATACCTGCCTTTTAATTTCTCTTGAAAATAGATAAAAAGGGGCAGGAAAAACTGTTTGATATTATAATTATTGAACCTAATGTTATGTGAGGATGTAGGGTTTTTTTCTGAATTAGAAATTCTGAAGTGGAAACTGATGTTCTGTTTATTTTGTTGGTTTATTTGTAGATCTCATATAGGCTTCTCAATTTGAATGTTTTGATTTAACTGTCACAGCTGAACATAAGCAAATTCTGCTGATTGCTTTAACTTCAAATATATTAAAGACAGAAAAATTACTTTTAACGTGTCTTAATGAGAGTAGGAATCTGTCATAAATTTTTAAGTCCCTTATAAGGTCTGTTCACCTGTTATGATACACCAATAATGCACTTTGCAATTAAAGTATGTTTTGGACAAATTACATGAGCAGAATCAAAAACTGTGGACCCTTTAAAGTATTTTATGTCACTTCAGTCAAACAGAAAACCAAACAGAAGTGATTAGATTCGCGATGCATACTTTGAGGTTTGCATTTTAAATCTCTGTGGGTCTTCTTATATTCAAAGTGAGATTTTTGCATCTTGATATATCTTGTCAGACCAGAAATTGCCGGGATTCTCAGAGAAAAGGAAAGATATCCTTTTTAAAGCTTCATGTTGATATAAATATGAAAATGGATTAAACTCTGCTTCCAATTTTCAAACATATGTACTTCAATGAATATTAAATGGTAGACCCATATCATCATCATGACTTATTTACTTTGTAGAGTTTTTATCAAAAAAGGACTGGAGTTTGCTGTGGAGCGTGAAACTCCACTGTAATTGAGTTTAGAGTGGTAAAACCACTAAAGAGGCCATGGCCCCAGAGAGTTCCCTGAAACCCACCTGTCAGCTGCTGTTACATCAGCAGTCCAACAAGCCGTGCCTTCCTCTTCCCGCTAAAGACTTCTGTGGCAAAAAAATAAGATGAAAAAAAAAATCTCTGCAACAGCTGCACAGTGTCAGCAGAAATAATGATCTGAAACTCAGCCTCCAAGGGATGCTAGTCTGGGTCCTAATTCTGTAAGGTGTCATTTCTTTCATTGCAATGCCATTAAGCATGAAAGTAATGGAGAGGACATGAAATATTTTATCATTGAAGTATAATGAAGGAGATGTAGGGTGCTTCAGGATGTTGATGGGGAGAGGTGTCTAGTGTTTCTAAAAGGATAGTCTTAAAGGATGCCTAAAGAAAAATGGCAATTCAATTTTTAATGTTACGATCAAAATAACACATTTTAACATACAGATTTTGAACGTGTATTTTTAAATGAAGATTGAAATGATAAGTGAGTTCTGTAAGTCTCTTCAGGATAAGAGCAATTTTTTGCAGGTGGATTGGATGTCTCAGCAAACTGATCTGGACCACTCCGGAATCATCGATTAAATCAAGTCGTCAGATCAAATGCTCTGCTTGCAGAACTCCATTTATTTCAATGGAGCTACATCTGAGCAGGATCTGACTATAAGCTGGTAGTGACTGTTAGTATTTAGAGAACTGTTCACTAGTCTTTTTTCTGTCCATCAGACATCATAACCAAAGTCCTTTGATACAATTTAAGCACCTGTGCTAGCCATTTTAGTGGATGTGAAGAGCCAAATTGCATGGGATGTAATGTCATTGTAAAGCTCAAGGTGATTCCTGCAAAAAAATAAAAAAAATATTAAAACAAGAAGGCAGAGTAGTTAAAAAAAAAAAACAAAGAAGAAGAAGAAGGCGCATTTATTCTATTTTTGACATGAAAGCAGGCCTAGAGTCTTCAGACTGTCAAGTAAGTTCCTTCATAAAAGCTAACACAAATCTTCAAAGGCAGTTAAATGCCTCAGTCTTATTTCAGAGCTTAGCTCTGCTGAATTCACTACCATTGTGATGTTGGATCCAAGTCTGTAAAAACAAGAGTCCGAATGTTTTGAAAAGATGTAGCTGATCATATTGAGTCCCTTTTTGCAAGAAAGGTGAAGAAGCTGCTCAGTTAGGCTTGGATTTGTTTCAAAGATTTTTGCTGGCAGATGCATTGCTGGAAACTACTTCCACCAGTTTTTAGCTATCATACCTGTATTAATATTCAGTGCAAATGAGTTCTCAATATGGTCTTAGAATGATGACTGTGATCATTGGTGATGAAACTGAGTAAGGATATGATGTTCCTCCTATACCTTTACAGTACATCAAAGTCTGAAATAGTGCTTCCTAAGGAGATGAGCTGTTCTCAGAGCTGTCCTGCTCTAACATGCCTCACATGTATTTGCTGTGAGGAGGCTTACAAACTGTGCCTTGCCTACTTGACCTTGGCATTCAGGGTCACTAAAAGCAGTAACTCTGAACTGTATCACTGCTGAGTAGAAGGCGCACAGAAACACACAGGCAAAACTGAGGACCAGTTTTGGCCCTCTGCCTGTTCCTGAAGGATGGCTGGGTTGAGCACTGCTATTACTGTAGGTACTCTCTTAGCTGGAAATAGGTGTCTTTTCTTGAAATCCAGAGAAGATAACTGCAAATTCACTGTCTCCTACTGTTCCCAATTGCTTTCAGCTTTGTAGTCTCGCGTGGTTAATGCTGAACTGAAAATAACAAAACTGACATTCTTCACTGAAGAAATTGTGCTATTTACCTTCTTCTTAATATTCTGTATCAGGTATGTTCAACCAATGGGCCTTGTGTGGCCTGGACCAGCTCATGATGCCCACTGCTGCCTTGGCATCGTGGTGGTGGCTCTTCCACACTGAGCAGCCTGGACAAACCTTGCCGCTTGGTGAGAAAAACGCAGTGTTAGCCAGTCTACCTAATGTCATCTCAAAAGAAAACTGAACATGAAAAAGGAGAAACTGTGGATGAAGATAGAATGTTGAGCAAAAAAATGAATATTCTTTTGTCAAGACAAATAATTTGGCACTATGCTAAGTAAGGAAATTTGTGTCAGTTTTCAAAGATTACAGCTTGAAAAGTCATTATATGCAAGAACATGCTGCCACATTCAATGCATATCAAAGGATGTTTCATAAGGACAATGTAGTGGAACTGAAAAGGTCTGTCATCTCAACCACATATTTTTTTTTAAGTCACCACTCAGACTTCATTGTAAAAGCTAGCTTGTGATAGCACATCTGTTTGCAGAAAACTCAAAACCATTTTCCAATTGTGAGATTATTAATCCATGTATGGAAGGCATGACAGGTATAATTTGTCCTGTTAACAAAAAAATAAATGGATTTTCCTAAAATCAGTTTGTCTCACCAGTCTATCACCGGATGATCTGAAGATATAGGAAAATCCCTTAAAAGAAATTTGGAGAGTAAAATGGCTAATTTCAAATTTTGCACTTTAGCAATAGATGAAAATACTGATGGTACAGATATGGCTCAACTTGCCATTTTTGTTACTGATTATGTCACTGAAAGAGTGGCTTCTTTGAAGCCATTAAAAGAAACAGTTAACTCTCTTAATTTGTTTGAAGTAGTAAAATGTACATTAAAGTGGTTTTTTTTAACCATTGTCAACATGTCTGGTATAGCTACTGATTGCTTCCTGGTTATGGTTGGTAAAAAAGAGAGACTTATAAGATTAGTAGAGAGGATGCAATTGCTGCCAGCAATTCACATTTTATGAAATATCACTGCATTGTATATAAAGAAAATGTATGAACGAAAGCTTTAAAAGTGAAGAATATCATGCAAATTATCACCAATGCTGTGAATTTCATAAAGTCCAAGGGACTGAATCGTCACCAGGAGTTCCTTAGAAGTGTGGATGCTGATTATGGGGACAACATATGCTTTCTAAAGTAGGGTGTCTTAGTTGGATAAAATACTAAAATGATTTTATAATTTGCAAAATAAAATCAAGTCATGTATGGAATAAAAAGGAAAAATGGTACCAGAACATGAAGATTAAATATGTCTCACAGATTTGTGGATTTAACCACTCTTTTAAATTTATTAAATATGCATCTTCAACGTGAAAACAACTTATCTGTGCTGTTTCAAACTATAAAAGCATTCAAAATGCAAATTTAAATTATGGCAAGATCAAGTTGTGGCAAATAGTTATATGCATTTTTATACATTGGCTAAACACAATCCTGCAACCATTGAAAAATATGCAGCTGTGCTTTCTGTTCTGATAAAGAAATTTGAGAATCGGTTTCAAGATTGCCAAAAAACATCTATTTTCAAGGATGAAGTGCAACAATCTCTGATGAACACCATAAGAACTCACTAATAATTGCTACCACTTCCATCAAATGAAACGTTAGCTTCACAAAAACAAGGTGAATTATCCTACTAGTTTTATGTTTTGTTGCTTTTTTTTTAATGTTTTAATAAAAAATATAAAGAAGTTTTGTTGCTTATATATATTAAATGCATTATATATTTTATTTGTGGCCCGAGATGATTTCTCTTCACGTAATGTGGCCTAGACAAGCCAAAAAATTGCACAGACATGTTCTATGCATTTTTAAGGCCAAGAAAAACTCAGATTGAAGAATAAATATGTTTTATCTTTTAATTTGATATTTGCATGTCACAGTAGATTTTAGTCCTTTTCCCTCATGTGTTGTGCACCTTGAACAGAAGAATTTGTTCTGTAATGGTACGTTCTTCGGTGTGTTTTTTTTTGTTTGTTTCTTTGTTCTTACACTATTTGAACTGTGGACTGCTGCTAAAAGGGTTAATTTTCCTTGAATTATGTGCTGCTCTTCCTGCCCCAGCCTTTGATACCGTGATATAGCAGGGCTGCAGGTTGTCCTTTCTGGTGGTTATCTGATAGGAAACTTTTTTTTCCCCAGTTAGTTAGTTTTCGGTTGGATCAACTCACTGACCCAGCAATATCTGATGCTGTGGGATCACTAGGTCTGACATGAGGAAAGTGGTGGGAGTGCAGCACCACAGGATAGCAGTCTGAATGACTTTTTGGGGCAGCAGTCTGTCTTACAGAGGATAATATGCAACATGAAATCACTTTGCAGTTAATGGCAGGGCTGTTTTATTACACTAAACGAATCTCTGAACTACCCTTTTTTTCCCCTCCATACTCTGTTTTCCAATGTGGGGCCTGCATTCACACTTGCCTTCATTTTAGCAATACCTCAAGAAGATGAAAAGAGATGATTTCCTAAAATAAGAGATCAACACAAAGTCCACAGTATATTCAAGACCCTGTAATGCCAAGTTGGGTAACTGTACTGATTGAAATGTACCACTTGAGTGTTACTACAGAAGTCTCATTATTCTTTGTGTGTGCTTGTTACTGGATGTTGATTAGCAGTTTCCATACACAAGTTGTTCGCAATCTGTTCACACATACTGCCTAAACATGATAGAGGTGTAAAATTATTACCAGCGATTATCCTTGCATTTAATATATGTGTGGGATCGCAAAGTGATGAAGGCTATATTATGAATATTGTAAACATTGTTGAGATAATTAATCCATCTCTTTTGACAAACAGTATCCAACGCTAGATGGCATGCTTAGCCTCAGGATCACAGCCAGTTCTGCATGACTTCGGGTTGCATAAGTGCCTGCAGATTTTGACCTTTTATTCCCTCTGTTTTAAAGTAAGAAAGGAGGTGATATTACAGAGTACAGCTAGGCCAACCTAGCAGAGTAATTCTGCAACTTTTATCTTATGAGCCTTCCAAAGCTGACTACTTTCTACAGAATTTGAAAATTTTCCAAAAGATCCTTTAGCATGGAAAGAAAATATCACTGAAATAATAGTAAAATTAGGGCAGAAACAGAACTGAAAATAGAATACTAAGAAGAGTAATGTTTTAAGTAAGCTGTAATTCATCAATGAAAGGAGTCAGGGGACACAGAACTATTTTCAGCATACATTTTTGCTCTCTATTCCATCTCTATCATCTTTTATTTTTATACTGCGTGATTAAATCATTTAATGTCATTTTGAGTAAAACAAGACTTTTACTTAAAGGCATTTCTTGATTTGATGACTGAATGAAAAATGTATAATTTCAATACCCCCAACGCAAAATGGCACACACAGCCTGTGTGCAGGATCTAGCATGGCACATTACTGAGTTTAAAAGTCAAAATGAATTGAACTAAGGATGCAAAGCCCACACGAGATGAGTTTCAGGGAGGTTACTTCTACTAGCTCTAACCTGGTCCTAAGTTGTATCACCACTGATGATCTCTTGCAGTGCATTCCAGATGATGATAGTCCTTCGGTGTTCTTGGAAATATTGTCTTTGGTGCCACCAACGGAGTGAATAAACAGCTGGCTTTCTCTGTACTTCACTGTGTCACTCAGCTGAAAAATGCACCTCAGTTAGCTACCAGAAGTTTTCATGGAGTACTTGTCTCACTGAGATATTTTTAGCTGTTCTTTGCCTCACTTTTACGTGAAAATACATGTCTCTATGGTATTAGTGCTTCACCCATTTCCACACAGTCCTCATGCTGCATCGTTGCTGTCTGACTCCTGACCTCTGCTCTACTTTTTTAAACCTTCTCAATTCAGCTGAGATTATTATCAGGATATGAGTTCCTGTGTGAGAGTCTTGGCTCAGGTGTCCCTTCTTTATGAAGGAGTGGAGTCAGGACATAAAGTGCAGCTTTTTGTATGAGGCTGAGATTCCAGTCCTGACAAATGCAGGCTTTGAAGGGAGCAAAGCTTTTTTTTGCATTCTGGTACCACTCAGTACCAATGCTCACTCTAATACTTTTAAAGTAAAAGTCATCAATTCTTTCTAAAATTTTCAATTTTAGTCATCAATTCTTTCTAAATTTCTACCTTTCTGTCACTGGAATATAAATAATTTTAATGGCAATATTGATGATTTATGTCAACCGAAGAGAAAAGGAAATCAAATCACTCAAATCTTAGGGAGTGAAAAAGAACTTTGTTGTACTGTCCACATTAATAGCAAATCTACTGATTGTAGTAGTTCAGCATTCTAATTCTTAAAAGTACTGAAATGTCTTCCAGGCAGATAGAAACTGAGGATAGGTAGCCCAGTGCAGCTAACACAAAGTCAGAAATCTACTAAAGGGAATGCAGCATTGGAAAGTACTAAAGTCAACATGTCAACTTAAATCAAATTTGTCAGAATGAAACAGATGAGCCAATTTGTTGGTAGATCAGATTAACACAAATCAAGGCAGTATAGAGGTTATACATTATAGGGATTTGTGACTGGTAAACTTTCATAGTGTGATCAGAGATAGCAATCATCTGCCTGTGGGAATAAAAAGTCAAAGTGAAGCTTAAATGCTGAATCAAAAATCGGTCCTGTTAATGTCTAACACACCGGGGTCAAAAGAGTCCAGCTGTGAAAATAAGATGGGAGCTGTATTAGTTTTCTCAATTCTGTTTCTCACATTTAAGTGTTGTCGGTTGATGAGAATTTGTCCCTTGAGAATTGTCATGGGTTGGTTTAGTCCATGTAAAGTGAAAATTTTGCATCACATAGAGAATCTTGTGAAATTCTGTAAGACAGGACTTCATGCTGAGATTCATAATGGCCAGGAAGGAACAGTAGAAACAGTAATCTGCTACGTGCCCTTATCTAAAAGTGCTTCTTGCAAAAAGAAGGCAGCATGTTTGCACTGTGGAAGCTATCAGTATCTGTCACGTATTTCAGCAGTCAGTGGTATCAATGGATAAAAACTGTTAACCTTAGACTGATGTTGAATGAATGTAAATCCCAATTGGCCAATTTTTTCTCTTTCCTTTCACTTCTATTTCTGTTTCTAGCACTGTATAAAGTTTCATTCTTGGTTCAGAAGTGTTGTGAACAAGCAATAAACTCCCTAGCGGAATTTATGTACTGAGAAAATTTGATTAAGAAAACATATCACATGCAGTTTCTTTAAGACATTTGTTTCATAATGTCTATGCAAACACATTTTACAAAGCTTTTTGTAATCTGTCATTTTTTTTCCCCTTTGTTTTCAAATGATGGAGTCACATATTTCTAACTCCAATGAATTCTAAATTAATGTAAGTTTTTAATATCATGGTTTTACTGAGTGCTCAAGAGGAAGAATCTACATTAAGCAAAGAATGAACTTCAAAAGAAATCAGTGCACTTCTGCTTCTTTTTAAATATTATTTACAATCATTGGCAAATCATTTAACTTCTGTTATCCAAATTCAGACCTATGTAAAAAGCACTTTATTCTGTGTTAGCCCCAATCTCCTACCTTTCCAAAGAGTAGGATGCTAATGAATGCACCTCATCTGTCCATAAGGGATCTATTATGTACTTACAGACTACATTACACAAAATTACTGATTTAAGATATACAAAGGATATATTTGATAAGTACAATTAGCCTCATTTCATAGTTTAGCTACCGAATGATGTAAAGAGTGAGTGCAAATTATATGATCATGAAAATTCTTTTGTTGTGATGCTCTCAATGTAAAGGAATGTTATGAGAATGTTGCTTCAGTTTGATGTGCCTAAGAGCATGGCCTACGAGCCCATTTGTCTCTCCATCTCTGTGACTAGCTACTTGTGAGTAAGAAATGCTATAGAAGTTGGGTGTCACAGTCTGAAACAATGATTTGTTCAAGATAACAATGAAAGCCGTAGCAAAGTCAGTATAAAAATATTCAGGTATTGATGAGGTGGAGAAGTCACAGCTGAGATCAGGAAATGTAAAACTTATTATTCAGAATGGCATTAAAGACAGTGAGTGGCATAAAAACTGAGGGCGCCTGATGTCACTCAGTCCATAATTTCTTCCATTTGATGGTTTTACTGACTATGCATTGTCATGGGATGGTGCCGTAACCTAATGAAACATGCAGCTGATTAAAAAGCTGCTAATGATAAAAAGATCTACAATTAAACTAATAACTAAAGTAATTTACTTCCACTCAGAAGAGTCTCAGTGTAGTTTAAAAATCAGTTATGAGGAGTTTTTTTATGAGTGAAACGAATTTAGCCAATTCAGAAATGAGACAGAAAGCTTTTAGTAGTTTGGAGTAACATAATACCAGTTAATGACATAAAATGGAAACCACAATATACTACTGGAATAAGAGAATGTGCCATAAAATGTAGTGAAATACCAACGTCTTGAGATGTAGGCAGTCATTGCTTGGGAAATTGGAAGGTGAATCTGATGTGTGTATGGCATTAAACATTACAGTGGAAGGTGAATCTGATGTGTGTATGGCATTAAACTTTACATTAATACCTCTAAAAGGAGAGGTGGGAATGGGTCAGAGCCAGGAGCTCTCCATGGCAATTATCAATGGATGTGCAGGAAGACCTGCAGAGAAGTTACGAAAGCAGTCATGGACTCAAAGGGACAGTAAAAATGAAACAATGATAGTTGCTGTGTTAGACTTAGTGTACTCAAGCTGGATGTCACTCAAGAAGTCTGCAAACTCTGAAATGGTCTTGAAACTTATCGCAACTTGCTAACTTTATCTGCTGGTGCTGATGAAGTCCTTCTGGATACTAATGAAACTGAAAGATATGGCATGGGGTGGAAAAGTACTCTTTCCTGCAGTCATCTGAGTTTTCTTGTAAGTTTCCCATCTAAATACTGACCTGATCTGACCCTATCCAGTTTGTGAGATCTGATGAGATCGCAGCCTGAGGTTATGGCACTAAACTAAGAAAAGTGATAACAAAACAAGAATGGCATGATTGACAGGGTAGTAGGCTGAATACAATAAACCTATGGAGAACTGTGTGTCTGTATTCCACTCCTTAATATCCTCTTTGTAGATAAGAAAAATAAGCCTTACCTTGGAGCTAAAATAGTAATGGGATGAGGGCTGCCTGCATTACTTGATGACCATAAACAATGTTATACAAAGATGGATTACTGGAGTGGAAAGTGGGTACTCATGAGATGTTACCTTGAGGCAGGACTGGAGCAAGAGCCGCCCTGTGCCCCTGTGCTGTCTCCAGTTATCTCCTTTTGGTGGCCCTGTGTTTCTCAGTAAGCTGCAATATGACCTTGTATAGTCTGGCTTTAGTGCTTTTTACTTTCGGGTTCACTGGGGCTATATAAGATTATTTTGCTTTGAGAAAAAATAAAAAGATATGCGAACAAGTCACTGAAAGCCTTTACAGATAAAAGAAGTAGTCGACAGAAAGCCGTCTAAAGAGGTTTCTTTTGTAGTGTACCAAAAGCAAGCAGCTACATATAACAATAGAAAAAAATGGCAATACAAGACTTATGTAAGGAAGCTTAGCTTTCTTTTTTGCCCATGTTTTTCACTAATCTTGACAGTTATTGAGACACATTCCATTAAGGTTGTGATGTAATTATATGGAACTCATTTAAAAGAGCTGTAATTACAGGTTTTTCTCTTTGCGTTGAGTTCAGTAAAATTTGAAAGTAACTTCAGAAATTAGGTGAAGTTTTGATATTACTTTGTAGTGTGATTAATAGGGAGAAAGTCCATTAATGTTAATGCAATTGCTCTGGATTGTTAGCAAATACTTGTATGTTTTCAGTGGTAAGAGCACCTATATGTTAGCTCTTTGGAAAACTTGCTATTTTCTAAACAACTCTCACTTCTATAGATTATTTTATGTAAGTTTCTCTGAAAGTAATGCCTCCTATTTATTTACATGGAAACTACAACAGATAGAAAGAGCACAATAACACTATTTGATAGAGCAAATTCTCAACTATGAAACTGTATTTTTCAACACAGTTACCACCATTAGCAATGCATTTTCATGAGTGATGAACAAGAGCCTGCATCACATGCTTGTAAAAAGCTGCACCAGGAAAGGTGCCCAACTGCTGTTGTCACCACCGCTGAAATGCACCACCCACTGCCTCACTGTGTTCTCATATGCTGTTTGGACTCCTTGAATGTTCTGCAAGCATAAATGATGTCAGTGGGTGCTATTTTTTCCACACAGAAGAATTCAATGATGCACCTTTGCTCCATATGCACATCCATGTCATTGTGTCTCTGCTGTTATCTGTTACGGAGCAACAACATGTAATGGAATATTGGTGGGAAGGTTCAACCTCTACTGCCGTACCATCAACATCCACCTCCGACATTGTGGCCCAACATAATACTTTCATAGGGCATTACTTTCAGAGCAGCCTGTATATATTCAAGTTGAAGGTTCATATAGATGTCATGCCTGCTTGGGGGAATTGAAGTTTGTAACAGAGCTGGAACAGATCAGAAGTCTCTGAAGCTTTTCTCTCCAGTACTTCAGTCGAAGATGGGAATTCAAACACACTTTCTAAGAATTTACATTAGAATCTTACTGTTTTAGAGATTTAGAGCAAGTCTGTGATTTCTGGATATGAACTCAATTTTCTGTTGAAACAACTAGTAGAAAAGGGAATTTCTCAGGGAGCACAAGCATCCTACAAGGGAGAATAATTGTTATAAAATTATAAATTAATCAAAGTTGTTGCTAAGTTGTTGCTGATTAAATGCATTATAGACTAGTTCTAGTGAGGGTCTCTCTGATGTTAAGTCTCTGCTAAATTGAATATAAAGGACACAAATGTTTGGTTTATTATTTTTGATGCAACCCTGAATAAGGGGTTTTTCTTTTTTTGTTAAAAGTCTAAAACAATTGTCTTCTGTGCTTTCAGAAGACATGAATTAATCTGGAAAGCAGAACATCATTTTTCTAGTGATTTCAAAATACTTCTTTATTTTCTCATGAGAGGTACTATGAATGCTATAGCCTTACATTCTGTACAAAACTGAAATGCAATAAAATACGTTATTTTAGTACAGTTATCTCAGTTGTTGCAAAATACTATCTGCAGTCAAGTCTGTAGGCATAGTTTTATAAGTACTAAGAAGCCACTTGCTCCCTGGGAATAAAATCACTACTGCAGGGACATCTAAAATCTGGAATACAAATCATTTTATAAAAGGAAAGTGGTCCAACCTCAAGTCTTTGTTACTAAATTCATGTCTACACTTTTCAGGCATCTGATGCTACTTCTAGGGAAAGATGATATTGGACAAATCCATGATTAGAGCCTTTGTAATGTAAACCATCCCTACTGGGCTGGAATTGATTACACACATTTGGTGAAAGATGATTTGAATGGTAAGTCACTTAGTCATATTCTCATTTTCACACCTCATTCAGCTTCCTACTGGCCTTCTGCTCATTCTCTTCTGTATTCTCGCAGCAGTATGCACAGCATGTTCCCACCATTGTTCAGCATATAGTTTAAGATGATATTAAGATAGAATGATCGGTGTAAATGTGCAGAAAAAGTTCCCACTGGAATGTCTAGGCTTCTCAAATGCACAAATGGCTACTACATTTACACATCCCCAAGGAAAACAGGGAAATCTTCAGAATTTAATGGAGAGATGAACTAATTGCTGCAAATAATTATGAAGTCCAGTCCTACAAGTGGCTGGGCATTCTCCGTTTGCCAGTGTAGTTTGAAGGAACTGAGAATACTCAGCAGCTGCATTTCTTAGATTTAACTATATGGCCAAAGAAACTCTGTTTACTACTATGTAGAACATCTGAAGCTGAAAATAAGAGAATTGAGCCAAAATAGTGCCTGGGCTTCAATTCAATTTAATTCAATTCTGCATCAAATGTATCTTTTTATAATCACCAGACCAAATTTCCACATATAAACGTGGTGAAGTATGAGATTCCTCAGATTCTAAAATATTCTAATTGTTCTTTTACAAAGAGAAGTATCATAGGAAAACTCAAATCCAGTTATTACAAGCTCTACAGTTTTCTTTTTCTTTCTGAACTCTTGCATAGAGTTACAACCGGCCTCTCATCCTGACACTTAAGTCACTTAGATGTCAAACATTAAGATTGCTTGTTTTCATTGAAATAATATTGGCTGAACTGCATGACAACACTTACCCTATGGTTACCCAGAGACATGGTTTTAACAGCACGGAGGATTTTTCATTACGGCAAGGCTGACAGCTGAGAATAAAACATCTCTAGCTGACATCAAAATCTTGATTAGAAATATTTATCCAGAGTTTGAAGGTGCAGAGTCGTGGTCCAGAAGCCTTTGCAGCCATTCCTCAATACATATGAGGCATATCAGCACAGCACAGTGCTGTTCTGAATCAAGAAATGTGGGCTGCTGAAATGGCTGAAGGACTAGCAGTATAGCTACATTAGCACAGAGCTCTTCTCAGACTTATAAAGCCTGTGGTTCTTGTAGAATCTATGTTTGGGCACTTGAGCTCCCCATCTCAGCTTAAAATGCAGGTACAAAATTACAAGATGGGAGGATGCAGCAACACGGAGTGGAAGGCAGGCCCACAGAAGTATTGCCTGAGAACACTTTGGGCTAATTGATATGAAAATGTGCTCTCAGCCTGTTCCTTGTAGCTGAAAATCTCCTTTCCAACAACTTTATATAGAGCTGACAGGCCCACAGGTCTATTCATGCTCTCATTGCAGTTGCTGCTTAGATTTCTGTTGAACTAAGGATGAGCAGTACTGCCCCAAACAGTTGGGAGCATTGCAAGAATTTCCTAAACTTGTCAGAGAAGCAGTATGTTTAGAAATCTTCTTGATGGTTGGACTGGATGATATGTAGGCCTTTTCCATCCTTGCTGATTCCATGATTCTATGAAATTTTATCTCAGTAGGAGCTGAACGTGCTGAAGCCTCCCAGACTGGGTATCAGAGGTCTGTGGACCTAAGGAAAGAGGGCCACCTGGTTTGTCTTCTCTTACAATACGAGGCACAATCTCTCCAGTTATCACAGTTTTGTTCTGTGTTATCAGGTGACTAACATATAAGAGGAGAGGGAGAATTGTAACTGCTGTGCTTTGTATGTGATGCCCATCAAAGCCCTGATTTTCACAGTAAGTGGGGCTCTATATTTGCTGTCTTTCGTGGGCATATTAAAAAAGATCTGAACAATCACTCTGCATCCAGTGAAACCACCTTTTAGTAATGTATTCCAGTCCTGGAAAGATTTAATGCATCTGCTGTGTGGACTGGAAGATTCACAACATTATTACTTCCCCCCTTCTGCTTCAGGCAGTGTTCCCTAGCATTCCTTCTTTCTGGTAAATAAATCTGTGCATAAATAAGACTCTAAAAATCTTTCCTTTTTGATAAATTTTTTAGTGAATATTCCTGCTTGCACAGGGCTCTCTTTGGTTCCCCTGAAGCCAGATCTGGCCCATATACAGTGAAAATGAGGCTCTGCTCAACATGCTAGATTCTTTATGTTCTAGCAGTAAAAGGAAAAGGACTTTTCCTTCCTTTGTCTTCAAGCAATGTTTGCTTAGACAGCCACCAGCACACGAACATTTACATAAGGAGGAAACTGCAAAGCTGCTGCCAACTGCCCATAGTGCTTGCCAAAAACAGATGTTAGATGTTACTGCTAGAGTAATGTCTTCTCCAGCCTGACATGTGAGTGCTGCAATCTTTATTTAAAAGGAAGAGTAAAAATATGGCTGAATTAATGAAACAAAGCACACAGCATATGGCCTGAAAAAATTATAATGAAAGAGGAAGTGCTGGTTGTCCAATCACCTAAGATTGCTAGAACTAAGCTGGGTGGGTTTCTTGTAGAGAACTGCTCTGGACTGTCATGTAGCAGAATCTCATCACCTACTAGGTCCGCTTAACTTTTACAATTTTGCTCTCATACCTTCACAGTGATTTTTAAATAGTTTCCAAAAGGCAATTAGTAAAACTGCAAAGCTCTGTACTGACTGAGAGGATGATAAATTCAGCATCCTCTGTTAACAAAAGCCTACATGTGCTAAGCACCAGATAATCTTATCACAAAAAACTGTGAATTGTGCTTAGGTTTTCCTGCCATTTTGGATAAATCCTACAGACTCTATAGAAACACAATTGAGATAAGTATTTTGTGTTTTATTGGTCATGCATTTCATTCATATGTTTTATGGAAAAAGAAAGAATCTGTCTGCAAAGGTGAACTTAGTACAACTTCTTTGTTTACCTGTCTTTCTGTGAGCAGAGAGCTAAACCTCTGTATGGGAACTGTTGAATCACGGCCTGAACCACTGACTGATCACCTGAGGCAAGCTCTGAGTCAGATGCAGGAGCACAGGTGAAGGCAATTCACCTGTGTGACCAGAAGAGGTGGAGTCTGGCTCCACCTCTCCCAGACCCCACTTAAAGGCTGACTACCACTAAGGAAGGATCTCTTGTTGGAGATCTCTTGCTTGTGGAGTTCTGGGTGAGTCTTGATCATCAATGATAGGTGAGCCTTTTCTTATTCGCTGGTTGTCTTTATACAATCTGGATAAGCCATACAAAAGTATACCATCCACCCTCATTATTTTGTGTGGGTATTATTCTTTTTGGATATTCACCCTACAACCTCTGTAGAGCTGAAAGGCTGACATCAGCGTTTTATAGTCAGCCAATATGAAATTTTATATGGATGCTGGTTCTGTGGGGTCAGCAGAACCAATTAATCTTCTTTTCTTTCATTTGTATTTTGAGGCTGAGTTTTACAGGGACTCAATGATAACCAAAGATGGCTAGTTCACTTTTCAACTCTTCTTTTTGGTTAGTAGTCACACTGTTTTGCTTGTTATCTATGACTCTCCATGACTTTCCTGAGTTTCTCATTCCTGAGACTTCTGTTCCTTGCTTAAATACTGTCAGAAGTAGTTAAAAATGTGAGGGGAAATACAGATAACCGTACAGGTACAAGTACTGTGTAATGGCATTAGCACTGTTTCTTCAGGAATCCTGGCTAAGATGGGGTCAAATCCTCAGTTTTCATGAGCTGTGATTTCATCACAGGCACTGCAGCGAAAGCAATTCGCACCTACTAGATGTCCATCCCAGATGACTACCGTACCAGGCAGAGCCTCTTCCTCTCCCACTGCAGGAGTAGCTTACACAAAACACCTTGCAGGGATTGCTCCTGCAGTTTTTAGTGTTTTGACTTGAAACTGTTGAGGAATAGGGAGCTGCCTAATTGCACAGCTTCCTGCTTGCAAGGGCGTGTGAACAAAGTGCTACCTCCTGCTTTTGAAGATAGATGGGACAAGAAAGTGAGTGCCTTGTCCTCTCTACCTTCTTTTCTTCTTCTGGACTAGGAAAGAGGGTTGTCAGGCTCTTCCCAGACAGATTTGAATTAGATTCTTCAGACAGGTCACTGAAGACAGGGGAAGCCCTAGTCCCCCTCTTGTCACACCTGTTATGCCTGTGGCAAGGTCTCGTGTTCTTTGCTTATCTGATTGATGTGGCATTCTGTGTGCATTGTTACTTTCTGTGACTTTGGTGAACCAAATCACCCTAGTGGAGAGTCCAACACATAACAGATCTTTCCTCAGAGAAGAGGAAGCGATGATGTGGTAACGTCTTTTGTTAACACCAATGTATCGGGTTGGTTTAACCGTCTTGCATAACTATACCAACTGTAGGGGAACTATTATCTCCCAGCCTGAACTGATGGTTGAACACCTAGTGAAGGGAATGGCTGGCCCAGGGAGGTGTCCATCCTTCCCTGGGCTCATTTAATGGCTGGCCTCCAAAGGGAGAATGTCTATTGGGTGTATGCTGTTTCTTGACGAGGAGTGTTTTATCACTAGATAATCTCTTAGTCAGATGAGTCAACATTTTCCTATATGTATTATGGATGTTTTTGATGGTGCTTTGCCCAGTATTATAAAGAACTTACCAGGAACAGTTTTCTGTTTCTGAGGACCAATATCAACAGACTGCGCTGAGGCTTGTCACTGAAGGAGAGTGATACAGATACTACACTTTGCAATATGCTTTCAAAAACTCTTCAATAATTTTGGGTTTACTCATCCTGATTCTTTAAGCATTTTTAATCTCTTCTCTCAAATTACTATCTGTTTCTCCAGTGATTTTTTCCGGTGGGGCTGGAGGAAGGAAAAAAGTGAACTTGGCTGATATGACTCTGCAAAAGGTCTGCAACAACAGCACTGTGATGCAGAACTTCTGCTGGATGCAAAATGCAGTGTGATTGGCTGTTGAGCCTCTTTCTTTTGCATCCTCCTATCTAAAGTAGTATTTGCAAGAAATGTCAGTCACTCTGGAATTATATGATAGTTTATTATCTGTGAAGAATGACTTGACCCTATTAATTATGGATCTCACATAAGGAAAAGTCTGACATATTAGGCGCATTCTTTTTTTTTTAGCCAGTGAATTTGGAACTCATTGGTATAAAATAGCAATAATGTATTTTTGCTGAATACAGATTGGTGACCTCCAACAAAAATTAGGAAAAACTTGTGTCATTTTATCTTATTATGAACTACTAAGATGTCAGGCAAGATCAGTTGTATTTTCTTAGGCTGTCATGCAAAGGGTTAAAGCTGATGTTTATCACATTACTGTTTGTAGTCAGTCAAGGATGAATAAGGCTTTAATGTATGTGGAGTCAAAAATAGCCAATGTTAAAATGCAATCACAAATAAAATACACTGTTTCAAGGAGACAGTTATAACATCATGTCTAATTAAGTCTTCACTTAAACTTGTGTGTAATTTTGTTGTTCGCATTCATGTATTACCTTGTAGAACCTTTCTTGCAGTGAATTATGGCACCTGGTTTTATGTTGCCATTTGGTAAAAGATATTGTGAGACTTTTGTTTTGCGGATGAAGTCAGGTGTAAATGAAGTCCTAGGAAGTTTTCTGGGTTACTCAAGAACCATATACATCATTAAGAAAAACTGTACTTCAAACATCTGCCCTAAGTATTGTCAGTGTGCTTTCCTTCCTTCTTGCACTACTGAGCACCTCCTATGAATGGCTCCAGAATACAGTATCAGTATGGTAAACTTGTTGGAAGTTTTCTAAGGGAAATAGCCTCTTGGCTGCATGGGAACATTATTCTGATATACCAACAAAATATACAACACCACCACATATAGGGGTTTCCTAGTTTCTAGACATGAATGTTTGCTGTAGCATGTGGGTAAAATGAATGGGCAACCTGGATTTCTTCCTGGGAGAAAGTAGGTCCTGGTAGTTAAAATAAAAGCTGAAGGGAGATTTGGAATTTTTGTTTATTTGGAAAGTTGTGAGTAGCATCTAGCTGTTATGTTTCTGTCTTATCAAAAGATTTAGGAGGTTGGTTGAAGGAAACATGAGGACACCTCAAGGTATCTAGCTATCGTAGAATTAAGTAAGTGCTGAAAGCATAGTGCAAGACCCTTGTGTCAACAACAGGGATGCCCCTCCCCGCCAGCCCTCAGGATCAGGACCCTTTGGGATAGAGAATGATCCAGCAAGAGGATAAGCTGGTGTGGAGTTTTATTCTGAGAAAAAGAAATATATGTACATACTACCAGGTTCAAGAGATGTACTTGCTGTCTTTCCTGTATTAGCATATGTTGCACTACTGAGTCTAAAATGTATCTTTATCAGGTTGAGGAGAGATGCTGCAAATGAATTCACTTCATTGGAAGTGTCCTGAGTTTTGCAGAAAAAGGAGAGTGCAAACCATGCATTCAAAATGACAAATCCATCAAGATTTTTTCCCCTGAATTAATGCTCTACTGCTGAACAACTTTCTTGGATAAAATCGGTGCAGGCTTACTTTTTGTTCATATATTTTACCACTGTAATAATACATCCATTGTTGCTTGTAGTAGTGAGCTTGTGACAGAACTTACTTTCAAGAAATAGTGATGTGGTTGGAGTAACTTAACATTATAAAGCAGATGACTGTCAATTTTCAGGCAGTGGTGTATGTAAAGGAAATAAACTGGCACTTTGTTCCAGTTAAAATTAAAAACAAATAGCAAGAGAAGCAAAAAAAAAGAAAGCTTCTTACAAGCAGGGCTTTGTGTTTTGCACGTATTTTTAATTTTTTTTTTTTTTTGCTGGAACTGTCCCTTCATCTTTCCTACCAGTTTCCCAGAGAAGCAATTGATAAGAAAGTAAGATTTATTAGTATATTCAGAAAATGGGAAGAGTGTCTCTCAATGGAAAACATATGCATTTGTAATAAGCACTAACATGTCTACTTCTGCTTAAGTTTCAGTTTCACAATGTTAGAGTATTATACTATATGTAAAATTAAATTGGAAAACTTAATTTTAAGTACTAGAGTGATTAACAATAAGGTATAAGACTCTGAAGACAGAGGACAGGCCTTGCTTTTTATGAAGGTCTAAAATTCAGTGGTTACCAGTGATGTTTTATTCCCAAGAATCTTGCTCAGGGTAAAGTGTGAAAAGGATGTAAGACAGGTTTCCTAATAAAGGAAGGTACATAGTGATCCCTGAGCATAGTTCACATACAGTTTCCATTTAATCAAAGACACACAGTTTATAATGATGTCAAACAAGTTATATTTCAAGAGGGTATATGCAGGAGTATTTTCCTTCAGAACTTGTTCAGGGATTGATTCAAGGAAGCTTGTAAACCACTGATTTCTATTTCTTTAATTTTTTTCATGAATATTCATCTGATTAATGTCAGACTGTTGGTAGAACACAACTGCATACTGTGTCATAGTTGGACTGACACCTCTGCAAACTCTGAGAAGTATCATGGTAAAAATAAGACCAAGCAAAGTATCTTCTTAAAACAGTAAGATGCCATTTACTTTGTCAAAACTTACTTATTCAATGACCCATTTTTGTGAAATGAATATCACACTAGTGTATCAGGATCTCAGTCTGCAATTGCTCTGAGGCTACATGCAATTAAATCCAAGGAGATGTTCATTTCTCCCCTTCTCTTTATTTCTTCAGGAGAGACATCTTCCTTATTAATTTCTGTTTTTCTTTGCTTCTGAAGCCCATTGTAAAACTTGACAGAGCTTCCTAGAGAAGCAAAATGTATTTGATCTTGCTAAATTCAGCAAGGAATTAGTCTGTTTGGACCTTGTAAATAGGTGATGAGTTTGTATGTTTAGTTGTAGCTACAGGGCCCAGAAGAATTGTACATAACTGTAAGATCACACACTGCATGCATTTTCACTACTGTAATGTTGATATTTACAGAAGCATTGAAGTTCACAGCTGTCTATCCTTCCATGGTTAACCACCAGTACAGATGCATGATATATTGATTATGCATGTCAAGTAACAAGTCATCAACATATAAGCTATTAAATATTGTGCGCTATTTATTTTTTGTTGTTGTTAGTTTAAGAGTTGTAAATCTATTCTCACAAAAAAAAAAAACACAACAGAAACCAAGAAACTCGATGTAGAAATCATAACTTGTCATTTTTGCCTCTGGTCAGGAAATATTTATGGAGTAAAGAGAGAGCCTTCCCTGGTAAATGTATAAAAATCTGCTTGGTCTCTAAACCAGCCTAGCTGTCACCAGCTGACAGATCTGAAATATGAAAACCACTTTTGACGTTTACTGATCTTAGTCTACCAGATGGTGCATGGCACTTTCAGACCAAGTGACAGGGAAGACAGGAATGGATGGAAAGCAGAGCAGATAGCAATTGTGAGCATCTTCTTCTGTAATTCTAACCATTTGCTACTTCATAAATTAATCAATCCGATTTCTGATGTAAGGTTACTGTTCTACTGAAAATTGAACTAGCACAAATGGATCCTATTTTGCATCCCAGAGGAAGATAAAGATTACAGGAGATAAGCAGAATTATGCGAGACTCTGGAATCATCTCTTTATCTCTGCAGGTTCCTTTGTGATGTGGAGATATTTATGGTCTAAATTAGTGTTAATGTTTTGCAAGGCTTAATCCATACTGCTAAACGACTTTGTGATAAACAGCTATTACTGCAAAACATTGCAGTTCTATTTCCCAGACTATAATTCTCTGCAGCAGTAGAAAGGCATTAGTGTTTGTTTTGACCCCTGTTCTGCTAAATAGGGGCATGTTTTAATGCATGTCTCAATTTACCAAACTGTGTTCTTCTGGAATAGTTCATTGATTTATTTTCAGATAACAAAGCACGGGTGACTGCTGATGATCTGAAATCTGGAATTGCATGTAACATCCAGGAGCTTCCCTCAAGATGGCACTACTGAACTGCTTCACATATTTCTGAACCCTTATGCAATCTTGTTTATATAGCATCAGGGTCATTTTAAAGCTAAGATCACACGATGCAAATTTGACCAATGATTTTCACTTTCATTTTGGCAAAATGCCTTCTTTATGTCCAGACACTGACATTTAAAGGCAGTATTTTTGTGCAAGTTCTGCCAATAGAGTCCTGTAGTCAAAGAACACTTTTTAAAAAATTGCCAGGATTATACTTTCCAATTTGTCTTAGAAACTATGAACCCCTCTGAAATCTGCATGCAGATCTCTGCATGTCAGACTTAGAGACCTCTTTTCATGTTGGCTGAAACTCCAGATCAGTGCTGAACTGAACATGCAACATCCAAATTTAAAATGATGATACAAATCACGGGTGGAACTGAAAGACTTTTCTGAAATCTGTGAGTAGAGAGATGCTTCTGCATGCAGCTATCACTATTCTCAAGTAGGAGGTTCTTGCCTTTGCACCATCCTACTATAGCTCCCTGAAACACTGAGTAGAAATGGGAGGTCATGTAGTACCTGGAGATGAAAGTTCAGGAGCAGTGCTCATTGTTCCTCCTCTCATTTCAAGCTTTGTGAAAAATATACCCTAAACTTTCCTCATGCTTTCTTGGCCTTTGTACGGGCATGTAGCTTTCCATATTGTGAGTTATTTACAAAAAAATCTGGACTGTGATCAGTAGAGTCAGTCCTTAGGAAGCAAATGCCATTTTTCATCTTTCCTTTCATGATTTTCTATAGTTGTCCTCCAGATAGTCCTTTCTAAGAATGTAGTTCTCTCAAATAATGTTGTAAAAAATCCATTTTCTTTTAAAAGGTAATTTTGTGATGAATTTCTATGTAGTTTGGGATTACACACTGAGGAAAAATGTTAGAGGAAACTGAGATAGTATCACCTGTAATAGCAATCACCTTGTCACGGAATTGTATGAACTGCTGGAAATAGTCTGGCTAATCTTTGAGTGATGTAGGAGTTATAATGAAATTACCCTCATTACAAGACTGAAGAACCTTGCTGTGCTATGCCTTGAGTAAGTGGTTAATCATAGCAAAACCTTGTCTGTGTACCCATGAAATGACTAAACAATATGCAGTCATGAAGATGTTATCTCACAGTGAAAGATGGGTAGTGTCATAAACACAGTTTCCATTTGAAGTGTATTTTGTAACTTTTGAATATTTCTTGAGTGGTTTAAGGGTAGTTGAAATTCTACACCTGCATGTTTTTGGAAAGTGATTAGACTTTTTTCCTCAAACTGCAGCAGTCTTAAGAAATGAAAAGACTTGAGTGAAGCCTCCTTGCTATGTGACACCAATGCAGCTCAGTCAATGCTTTGCTAGCACAAAATAGCTTCCATCCACATGAGCCTTCTAGAGCAAGCTATGTTGGACCAAAAGCTGCTCTACTTTTTTTCACCTTTGTCAGCTGTTTTGACAAGATGCATCACCTCTCTCTCAAAGCTGTTACCTTCCCAAAGCAATGCTGCCTTTCCACAGGTTGTGAATTACTGTGATAGGAGCTTTGTGATGTGCATGATGTTATAGCAAGAGGTGACCCTGCCTGTTCACTGTGGAGGAAGAAAGGACAGTTTGCCTAAGCAACACTCTGAGCTGAAATGGCTCAATTTAGTAAATTGAAAATAGAAATAAATTTAAAATAGAAAAATGGACAACCCTGGATAAATTTTCATATGGTGTCATGCTGAAAAATGATTAATTAGGAAGAACTCTGAAGTAACAGTTGAAGAAGGTAATATGAAGTAGGCAAGTGAGGCCTCTACAGAAGAGAGTACCCATGTCGGTGGAATGCCATCTAGGGTGCTGGTCAGTTAGATGCTGTATTCACAGAGAATGACTCTTACTTAAGCTCCTCAAATTGATATTGTATTACACAAAGGAAGAAAAACAAAGTTGTATCTTCAGAATCTGAATGTGTGCGAAGATGTGGATGTTGTCCATCATGTGTTCAGCAGAAAGGTTTATTTATACATTTAACTAGGTTTTGTAGGTCTGGTGAGGGAGTTCAAATCAGACTGTATTTGTTTTAAAACAAAGCCCCCAAACCTCAGTTACTGTGCTGAAAATACACATTCTAACTTCTGGGATTTTTTTTTTAATTAACTTTCTCTACTGAAAAAAAAAAATACCTGAAGAAACCCTTTTGTCATCTTCCTTGTGTGGAAAAATTCAGTATTTCTGTGTGATAGTGATAAGAATCACTGCAATTAAAAGGTCTAACTGAAGTCATTAATAGCTTGCAGTTTATTCAACAGAGCCAATGGTTGAATCCTGAATTCTTGGAAGCTGCTGTGATGATAAAAAGCAGTGATGAAAAACCATACAGTCATGCTACGCCCTGAATGTAATGAACAGGACTAAAATAAACAGTACCCTACTGCTTACTGGATCTCAATCCTGAAAGCACATATGCATACACTGAGATTCACAGTCATGGACTTTCTGACTAATTTGTGCAACACAATTTTGTGGGAGTGTTTTTCAGATTGAGACCTTAAGCTGACTATTGCAAGAGGGGTAGATGCTGTCCTTAAAAGGCTCTAGCCCTCCTGAAATGTTTAATGGCCTGAAAAGGTATGAAACAAGCTATGGATGGTAAGGGAGTAAGGCTGATGAAACATGAAAAGAAAGCTATATATGTTTCCAGTCTTACAATGCCTGCTGTGCCTTTTGCTCTGGCAGGCTAGGGAAATTATTACAGAGTGTTTCTGGCTCTGTGAATGAGTAATTATTTCACGGGACGCAAGAGGAGACTCAGAACCTCAGCTAGAAAATGACTTTTTGAGAGTATTATTAGTATCTAGAATGAATAACAAGTTTCACTCCTGCTGATCTCGTATCCCTGTCCACTTTTTTCAAGCTTTCTACCTTCCTACTCCTTAACATTCATTGCAAAGTTATGATTTAATAGCTTAGTGAATGGTTCCTCAAAATTGTACATGCTTTTAGAAATACTATCAAAAATTATTCCCAGATTTAATGAGAACAAGAAGCAGCCAGGTAGAGAAAGGAATGGTCCAAGTAAGTCTTTATATCTCAGTCAACTTTAGTTCTGACCACAAGTGTAGCTCATAAAAATGACTCACTTTTAATATATTGAACAGTTTCTTTTGCTTAGAATATAGTAGATGCCAGTGAAAGACGCACGGAAGTGAACTTCTGATTGCTAAGTCTGTCATAGCCATACATGCATGGACTGTCTCTGCTTTCATACAGTGCAGCAGTGATGCATGAAGTAATACTGTGACAATTTCTAGAGATTAAATGGACAAATAAATGTATGATATGGCACTTGTTAATAAGAAAGCAATATTCATATGTACAAGTAGAAGGAAGAGAGGAACAACTAAGCTGGGCTTTCACAGAGAAGCAGCTACACTGCTAGATGGAATCTAATCAATGCAAGCCTGCTTACAGCAAGGTTGGCATCAAAACACAACAGCTGAAGTGTAGCAGATGGCTAGATCTGAAGGAGATGTAAACAGAGGCCGAATAACTAAGCATTGCATTCTGCAGATGTCAAAGTTTCCAGGCTGTAAAGTTTAGTCTAAGCGCACTCCTGAAAGCTCTTTTTGTTTTAGGTTACCTAAGCCCCTAACTCTACCCCTACTCTTTCAGATACCATGTGATATCTTAAAGGCATCTGTGTTGGCTGTTTTCTCAGACTGCAGTGGCCATAAAGGCCATAAAATGCACTTATCATTTTCCTTCTTCTTGTATCCTGTCAGTATTTTGTCCTTTTAGAATTTCTTACTCAGTAGTGAGAAGACACTGCGGAGGTGAGAACATTGGCATCGATATAGTTGAAGGACAAAGAAGCACAAGGACACTGTGGTTAACCCATCAGATCAGCAAGCTAACAGAAACATCTTAATTCTGTTCTTTTCTCTCTTTCTTACATATTTCCAGCTAGCTCATAGAGCCTGTGTATAAAGAAGGAATTCCATACCTTAGAGAGTGGCAGAAAATCAGGAAGGAGGGCTACATGTAGGAGTTGATTGTCCACAAGGCAAAGAGATTTTGCTGTAGCCCTGCAAAGAAATAAGACTGAGAAGTTGTGAGAGTCAACCCTGGTTTGTTCCATGCATTTTGTGCTGCCTACTTCTTTTGTCATCTTCCACTTGTGACTTGAACTTTTCATATCACACCTCTACTTAGAACAGGATGCTACTTTGCAGATCATAAGCACCATTCATCCCTTTCAATCTTCCCTTAAAACACACTGTCATTGAAAAGAAGAATTGTGAGATCTCTTCACCAACAATAACCAGCTTGTGCAACACATTCTGCAAGCGAGATAGTGAGTTCTTTATTCTCAGTGTGTTCTGTAAAGGGTATGCGTATACTTGATGCTGTATACACAGCAATATCTTCTGAAGTTAGGTAATTCAAACTTGTGGGGCAGATGTTGTGACTAGTCTTCAAAGAAAGGACAGCAAATGACTGTGTAGAGGGGAATAATAGCTTATATCCTGAGCTGCTACCTGGAAACTGATACTGAGAAAATCACACAGGGAGCGTGTTACTTTCCAGCTTAGGAGTAGTAAAGATTGAAGTTCAGTGGAAAAATATATTTAAAAAATTAAGTCATTTAAATGACTGATTTTAGTCTCTTGCTCTTATCTTTAGTGATTGTAACTGTTTTTGATGGGTAGATGTATCGTAAAGGTGTTTTTTTTTTTTAATTGCCTGATTTCCACCTCACTGCAGGAATTACGGATTTCTTAACTTCCAACACTGGGCTTCCACCAGCAGTGCAATGTAATTAGCCCAACAGGCCTGTGCCCAATCACTAGCAGTGCCATGCTATGACTTGTACAGTTCACTTTCTTAATGGCTGTCAAGCAATATCTCCAGTTTATACTCATCAGGAATCTTTCCCAAGTTTGGAAAATACTTGATTTTAAGGTCTTCCTTTAGATTCTTTTGTCCTTTCACATGTCATGAAGATGTGGTTGTTGCCTAGCATTTTGTAGTATACTGGATTTACATTCAGGATTCCTCCCTAAACTGACTGAATAAAGGATGTTTTAATAGAAATTTTAGCTGGTGCAGATGATCTCTGCACTGCAAGGGTATTTATAGTACTGAAAAAGGCAGACCTTACAGAAAGAAAAAATAACCACACTTCAGCTAGCATTCAGCTTGCAGTATTAAAGTGATTTGTTTTGCTTTGGCAATAAAGTTTTATCTAATCAGAGTCCAAATGTCATGATGGAATGTAACTGTGAATGACATTGGCCAGTTCAATGACTTGGATTGAGAAATTACTATTAAAGCTGACAGTTCAGCTCTGGCATGTGGAAAGCACTATGTTGCAGGCTGGACCACATATAACATAGGGAGATGAAAGACCTGGTCCCTGAAAATATAATCACATGTCAAAGCTGTGCTAGAGTGTGCAAAGACTATGGGTTCGTGTCAGCTATGGTTTTAAATTCAGATCCACATGTAGATGTTGTAAGAATTAAAGGTCTTCTGTCTGGATGTCTGAGCATTTTTAAATTGTAAAGGAAATGTGAAGTAAAATTCAGATCCAAATTGAAATAAACTCTTTGTGCTAAAATGTGGGTGTTCAAGATGAAGTTGAGCCTCATATTCAACTGTAGTTGAATGTTCTGTCTTCTCTCCTTGAAAGGGAGAAGACTTATGAATCATATAATTAAAGATTTAATAGAGTAAAAAAGCGATGACTGCTTTTATTGTCTTTGAAATTCTGGCTGTTTTCAGGCAAAATGCTTGAAACTTCCGGTCACTGATAAATTCAGTACTTCATTGTGAGTAATCTGTTTCACTTCTTTTTCCATAAACATAAAACTTCACTGAGACTTCTGAGCTTTCAGGCTAGTTAAGATGCTACACCAATGGACATCAATGGATTTGAGCCTCTCAGACATCTTTACAGCACCCTGGTGGGAGTTCTGCTCTATCAGGTGCCTCATGGTCTCAGCTGAGGCATGAGAAGTGAGAGTTGCTGTTCATGAGCACTGAAAATATTAACTCAGTTTTTTGTAAGATTTTTTTTTTTCATAGACAGGCCAGATCTCCCCTTCCTTCCACTACCATGGTGTGAGCTCAGCACCAACTGGTTTCTATCTTTTACCTT
The DNA here is from genome assembly GCA_013399175.1 of Odontophorus gujanensis. Taxonomy (NCBI): domain Eukaryota; kingdom Metazoa; phylum Chordata; class Aves; order Galliformes; family Odontophoridae; genus Odontophorus; species Odontophorus gujanensis. The sequence goes on from VXAB01003484.1 coordinate 85,736, forward strand.
AGAGAAGGTGGTATTTCATATTATGCTCCCTATAGACATATTTTAATGTATGTTTATGCCTGTATGTATAGATACATATTACAACTTGTTCAGAGTCTTTTGGAGTAAATACTGCTTATTTTCTAAATTTAAAGTCTGACTATTTGCCACACACAAGAAAAATGTTGTGACTTTTTTTAGTCAAATAAGGAAGAATTCCCAAACTGGTCAAAAAAAATCTGGGATCTGACCCTGGCCAATATCAGATGCTTCAGAGAAAAACATAAAGAATTCTCCAGTGTGTATTTCTGGAATAAATTCTGCTATTTTATAGAATAAAGCAAATGTTGCTGATGCAGTTATTAAGTGAATATTAACCATGTGTTGTTAGAACCCTAAGTGATGTATGGGGTTTAAGGAATTAACCATAACTCGTTCCAAACTTTCTGCTCATCCTATAGAAGTATTGTTTGCTTCAGTACAGCAGCAAGGACTTCACATACCTGTCTCTAAGAGAATTGCAGGGTTGTTTGTCTCTACACGGAGCTGTTTACAACTGAAGCTTTCATATAAATTCTCATAAATCTTATCCAGTTTGTCACTCATCCACTTCTTCATGGTGATTTTCTTTTCAGCTCCTGGAAGTCTACTGCAGGGAAGTTTCTATAAACAAGTAATTGGATATCTGTATGTGTAATGTATAATTAACAATAGCCATGAACTTATCCTCTGCTAAACATCTTTGTTTTAATATCCCTCCAAGAAAAAGTGATGGCAGGCACATAGTTTAGCTCAGAAAATGGGGAATTCTCTGATAAATGCCTTAAAATCATGTATTTTCCCCAGTATTTGTGTGACTTTCTGTGAGCTTAAGTCTTCATATCAGAAAGTATGTAATGCCTTCCAAGCTTCTAGCTCTCCTACTGCTGGTCAGACACTGTGCCATTCTCAGTCAGACATTGGTTCAATTCTCACCCCAAATGAATTGGTGTGTATTTTCAAGATATCAGCTCACAATGACTAACTTGATGGATTTCACACTGCCCACAGAGTTCGTACAATCATACCGTTAACTAGTCAGAAAGTCAATTCAAAGGCAAAGTGTGAAATAAGTCAAAGAGGACCATGAGAATCTGTCCTTGGTAAAGCTGTCTGTCTCACATCAGCTCCTTGTTCTGTTCATGCCTTAACATCTATTCCAGGAGAATCCACTCCATGATCTTCCCAGGCACAGATGTGAGTCTCACCAACCTGTAGTTCCACGTCTTCATTTTTCCCTTTCTTAAAAATGGGAGTGATATTTTCCTTTTTCCGGTCACCAGGGACTTTGCCTGACAGCTGCAAATTTTCAAATACAATGAGAATTGGCTTAGCAACCACATAAACCATTTCCTTCAGGACCCTGGGATGAACATCATCCAGCCCCATCAACTTGTGCACATTCAGATTCATGAGGCAACGTCAGACTTGCTCTGTGGTAGGGATTTTGCTCTCCTGACCTCCATGTCGTGCTTCAGGGACAGGAGAGGCTGAATGACAGTGAGAACAGGCAATGAACTCTCTCAGTAACTCAGCCTTCTCTATGTCTGTTGAAGCCAGTTCTCCCTTCTCATTTAACAGAGAGGGGATAATCTTTTTGGCTTGTCTCTCCTTACCAGTGTACCTATAGAATCCCTTATTGTATTTAACATCCCTCACCAAATTTAATTCTGTTTTTCAGTTTAATTCTTGTCTTTCCTGATCTCATCTCTGTGTGTCTGGACAGCATTTTTTACAATGCTGAGCTGCACAGTCATGGAGTGCATTTCTCTTTTTGGCTAGCAGAGGAGAAAAAGCACAAACATTCAGCAAACTTTTCTTGTGCCCAGGCCCTGAGACATCCTGTTGAATGCACAAAAACTCCTCTTAACTAGGTAGAATTGCTATTGAAAGAGTAGCTGTGAATAATAACTCCTTTTTACTGAAGAAGTAAGAAAACCAAGTTAAAAACATGGATTTCTTCTTAAAAACAGATCTACACCAAATCCAAAAATCATCTTTATGTTCCATTTTGAATGTTTGGAGGCAATTCTGAGACAAGGATCTAAATTTAGTGAAGTGATTCAAGAGTTTCATTAGCCTACATGATAGCAGCACTAACTTATCTGGTAGACAGCCAAAGTTGCAGGGCCAGATTGAGAGGTGCAAGAAAGAAGACTCTTAAGCAAATGCTAGCTACTTTTATTCTCCTATGCTTGCGTTACTTGACTAAAATATGTGGAGAAATAACATAGCAAATAGCTAACAACAAACACTGTCCGTTTCTCACTCAGTGACAGTCAAGTATTTTAAATACTCTACAAACATCAGCTTGTAGTTGCAGACTTCATGTAGGTAGGACAGATGTCTGTACAAATAGGTAACCTGTAGTACAGTAAAATTAGAAGATTTGCCCAGTATTTCTGTATAAGTGAATAAGTTCTTTGAAAGAATGAAAGGTTATTCTAAGAAATTAACTTTATTAGAAGTTAAAGATATCTCTAGAAATCTTTAGTCACAGTAGAAATTTTGTGTGACAATTCATTTATGTCTTCCTCTGGCCTATTCTTTTTCTTTATAAAATTATTATCTTGCATGGAATTGTGGCCTTCTGAATAGCTTTTTGATCAACAGATTACTCCTGAAATTTGCAAGGCTTTATGAAATTTTCCCTGTTTCATCTCAGCTGTAATCAAAATTGTCAGAGTTCAAGAGACACTGAAAGTCTCAGTTCAGATGTTCTCGGTTCTCATCTCGTGTCAATGAACACTTTCAAAAGCCGGAGTAAAAGATTTCCATCATCATAACCCTAGTCCTTTTCAGTGAGATATCAGTGTTGTTAAATGACTGCAGCAGTCCCACTTCCTGCATTTTGTAAAAGGGTGCATAGTGCTGGGAAGACCTGGATGTGCAGCAGGACTGGCTTCCTGGTTCTGGAGGGACTTCAAATGCTGAATGGGCTTTGTAGCACACCGCTGCGCCCATGGTTGTACCAATCCAGTTATCAGCAAGGCAAGCCATTAGCATTTCTAATTCCAAGGCACTTTATCTGGACCCTGGGTACCTCACTCTATTATATTATTAATTTCTGTCCCAGCTTTGGACACTTTCACCTTCTGGAGACTGTGTTGTTTTATAATTGCTTTATTAAAAGTGCAGATGAAAATCCGTTAAAACTGTACTACTGGCTGCAAATGAATTTGACTTAGAAGCTATTACAGCCACCAACCCTAAATTATCCTCATCCCAGCTGGAGTGGTGCCTCAGTCAGCAATTCACCTTTTAAAATGTTCTTTGTGTGAATAAATCAGAGGAAAAATAACCTAATTGGCCTTTCTTGTAATTTTTATTGGTGCATTTCCAGTGGATCTTTTTGCTTAACATTACAACAGAATAAAGCAGAAGTTCTGTGTAAATCAAAGTAACCATTTGGGTTAAAAATGCTGCTGCAGAAAATGGAAATAAACCCTTGAGCTGTATATTCAGCCCTTGGTTCTTGCAGAAACAAGTCATGCAAGAACTGGCAAAAGATGGTGCTTTTCCTAAATTTCTGATAGGTTTTCTGCTCTGACTGAGGCAGCTATGGTCACATTTCTGGTCTGGGATTCTGGATGCCTTGGTCCAGGCATGCATTGCTGCTGTGAAGTAGCCTAAGCGTGTCAACAGCTGTCCAAAAATACCTTGTGCTGACTCTGCCAGCATGTTATCCCCATTTCTCCAGGGTTCTTGTTGCTCTTCATACGCAAGTAACTTTTCTACAGGCTACGCAAGCACTTCTAGAGACTGCTCCTGGAGGCTCTTTGCCTATGGTTGGCCATTCAAATCTGAGGAAGCTAAGGAATGCTGTGCTGAGTCATCAGAAATAGGTTCATAGATTCATAGATACATTAGGTTGGAAAAGACCTACAAGATCATCTAGTCCAACCATCCTCCTATCACCATCCCTACTCACTAAACTACTAAATCAAATCCCTTAGCTCCTCATCTAAACGCTTCTTGAACAGCGCTAGGGATGGTGCCTCAACCACCTCCCTAGGCAGGCCATTCCAGTGCCTGACCACTCTTTCAGAGAAAAAATTTTTCCTCAAATCTGATCTAAATCTTCCCTGGCGCAACTTGTGGCCGTTCCCTGCGGAAGGCAGCTCCATTCCTCCCTGTTCTGCATGTGTACAATGAAGAGTAAATATCTGTACCCTATGATGCTCACTAGTGCTAGCTGCAGAAGATGCAGAGGTGCTTAAATTTCCAGTGGTCCAGTGAGTGTCCAGGATACTCAAAACTTAAGGAGTGGTTAAAAACTAGAAAGTTCTATTGCTGCTATCAGACTTTCAGGCATGTGCTCTCTATTGCTTATAGAGGTGAGAATAACTTAAAGAGCAAGAAGTACAAAGAGAGAAGGTTGAGATTTGGAAACGCTTTATTCCATAGCCTGTTGGAAGCTGTTCTCTATCAACATCTGTCTGAAAAGTTTCAGAGGGGCTTGGAGCTTGCAGTGTCTCTGTCACCTCAAAATAGGGAATAGGTGTGGGAAACACTACAGCACTCCCAGAATCACAGAATAGCAGAATATCCCAAGTTGCAAGGGACACACAAAGATCACAGTGTCCAACCCCTGGCTCCACACAGCACCACACAACAGTCAAACCCTGTGCTGTCCAAAGGCTCCCTGAATTCTGGCAGCTGTGCCTTCTGCCCTGGGCAGCTTGTGCCATGCCCACCACCCTCTGGTGCAGAACCTTTCCCTAACCCCCACCTGACCCTCCCCTGATGCAGCTTCATGCCCTTCACTCAGGTTCTGTCGCTGTCACCAGAAAGCAGAGCTCAGCTCTGCCTCTCCACTCCATGTGAGGAGCTGCAGCCACCATGAGGCCTCTCCTTATTTTATGTATATAAATATATGTATGTCCTTTTTATATTGAGGTGTCCAAACCTGCACACAGTGCTCGAGTTGAGGTCATGATAGCACAGAGCAGAGCGGGACACTTGTTTTTGCTTCCATGTCTTCAATAGCAAAACATCTAATTCACAAAATAGGACAGTTGTAGCAAAAAGAAAGAGGCAAAAAGATCTGTTAACTTGTATTTAACTAAACAGCTGACTAATAAGGTTGATGCTTTTTGAAGGAATCATATATTCCTGGCAAGTTTGTCCATGCTTTGAGTGAAGCAGACCATCAGCAGTTCTTCTCCATGGAGCAGTGGAAGGAAAATGGCTTGCTACACGGAAGTAGATCTAAGCTGTCCAAGAAAAATCACTCTTTGTGGAGACTTAACATATCAGAGTCAGAATAAATATGTAGTTGGGGTGTGGGCGCAGATTATCATTTCAGTGTAATATATCATTTTATTGCTTTGTTAAATGTGTTACTTTATCTTCAGTTGTTCCTTGATTTTTATTTGTTTAGATTGGCTCTTACAATGAGATTATTCTCAGAATGATAGCTTTATGTGACACGTGGCTACTAATTTCCATATCTGATTACTCAGTTTACCACTAAATAAATGGACCTTGTTTCTGTATGATCTTGTCATATAAATTTCATACTTATCATCATTCATGGCCTCACTGATCTTCAGAGACCTTTGAGCTACGATAGTTAAGACAGACTCGCTTCTGGCACACCAGAGAGCAGTGTCACTAAAATCTCATTTGTCTATTTTTGACTCCTCAGCCCAACTGTGTGTTTACTGTTTTGAGAGGAGACATTCTTTGGAACAATCTCAAAGTCATCCTCGTAACACCCTAGCAACCCATTTTAACCACTCCTCCACTGTCCTCTTATGTTTTCCTGTTACCACTTAGTTTAACGTGAAGCATGTTACAATCATATGCTTATATACCAAGGCATTTTTCTGAAATACTATTTGGCAAAAGGCCAAAACCACATGTCTAACAAGAAACTGAAACTGGGATGCTCACTGAGCTGCTTGGTTTCAGGTGTTGGCATTTGTCTGAATGTATAAAGCTTCTCTGAATATTTTGATGCCTTGACAGAAGCTCCTCTCTCTATATAACAAATCCCAGCAGAGAGGGCAGCTCCTTACCTTATTCTTATTAAAGCCCTGTTTTAAAGGCATCAGCTGAATATTATCATCTGCGATATAATTGCATAATGTCATGTCTAAATACAGATATTAGGAAGGCCGAGAGGAGATGCTGGGTACTGTCATTTCTTTTTCATCCTTTTACCTATCTCCAAACAACTCCGACCTTGAGGAAGGAGTAGTAAATGTCTGTCTTCTGCAGCACTTTTGGATGGCTGTTTTACTTCAAGCTGCAGAACAACAGGTCAGGTGAACAATGTAAGGAGATTTTGCCTTTCAGAGTATCAATTGCAAGCATTAAAACTGCTCCCTTTAGGGGTTCCTTCAGGCAGGAACCAAAATCTTGAAAGCAACTGGGTTTCACCCCAGATTCATTAGCATGTACCTCTTCTGGCTCTGCAAGATTCCATTCCCCTGAACAGTGCTTACTATCAATAGAAAGCTGGTTCCAGCAGTAAACACTTTCTCTGTTGGAAAACCTACACATTTCAAGTGCAGTAGTTTTTATCTCAGAAGCACAGAGGAAGTCATCAGTGGCATAAGATTAGAGGGAATTTCTCTTTTTTCTTGCAAGAGACAGAGGGTCTATCTGTCTTCTCTCTACCTCCATGTCAGGACCACTCCTTGACTGCATGAATGCTTTGGTAGAAAAAAGCTAATGCTAAGGCTTCCAGAGGTATCTGGTTAGAAGCAGGGTCTCATAAGGCTTTTTCCTGCGTTGACTCAAGAAGAAAGACAGACGTTCAGAAAATGCATCAGACCTGAGGTGGACTGACTCAGTCTGTCACTCACAATAGACTCTATACAGACATGAAGGTTACTACTTACGCTTCTGATCGAGTCAGTGATTTGCCTACAGCTCTGTGAGGTGAGCCCAGACTGAAGACATCACTCAGTTAACAACTGTCCAAACTCAGCCTGGATTTCAAACTGAAACTGCAATCTTTCCAACTCTTGTGCTATTAGTGACAACAGAAGTTCTGTCGAATTATTCTTCTGCTACACCTGTGCATGGCTGGTTTCTGTCTCTGGTTAGGCTATATAAATCCACTGAAGCTACTGGCTAAATGAAGTCGCAAAAGCATAATTGTGTATATCCATATACATAGGTTACATGCAGCATAAATAATAAACAGTAGTAATTCTCTTGGTGATGCATGAAACAGAGGAGAATCCAATTCATTTGTATTCTCATTGCAGTTTTTCAGAACTGTGTACAAGTAGTCAGTGATTAATTTTGTAATGAAACAAAGTGTTTACAATATCGTATACACTAAGAACAGGTCTGACAAAAAATGGTAGCAGCCTTAAGAAACTAGTTTCATAGCAGAGTTATGTTAGTCTGTTAGTCCAGCAAGGAGACTTTTTCAGGACATTTCCATTTATGTTCTTAAGACTGACTGAGTTGTACCATACTTGCTATTATACCTGAGAAGATGCATAAAATTAACTGAAGGTGAATAAAAGTTTTATTTTTTTCTGCAATGGGCCAATGTTTATATGAACAGTTCAGTGCTCAGTATATTTCCACAGTCTGTGTATGTATATGTGAAAAAGTAACTGGAATTAAGATATCCTATTGTACCTAAAATAGATTGGACTACCAAGGGAAGGTGTCATGAAATAACATTTAGTAAAAACTGTTCTCTGTTCCACAGCACTGTTCCCTGCAGTGTCCTTCATGCCAGCTATTGATTGGATCTTCACTCAATGCAGAAAGCCTCTCTGTGAGCCCATGCTTCAAATGTAATAATAAAGTAGGTCATTGATTGACTGGAAGTATGACAGACAACTCCTCCGGTCAGGTCCTGATGTACTGTAAATCTTTGGGGAGGAAAGCAAATGATGAATCAGTGATGTGAGATGAAATAAAGCTCACAGGTTTTAGTCTTTTGGGAGGACTTCTCTCGGCAAAATAGACTCAGCAAATCAACAGCTTTGTGAATTTGCGAAAGAAGCATTTCAGATTTCCAAAAAAGAAAGAGAAAAAGCAAATGTATGAGATAAAATTCTCTTACCAAGGAATATTTTTTAGTTTGCAGACAACTTATACAGGCTACTCCTACTCATTGCTCTGTACGTTTAGATATAATGCATATAATTAAGCACTGCACAATTAAGCATTTTTACATGCATCAGTTTCCTCTGCACTGTCTTCTGGCTAACCATCCCCGTTCCCAGGTCCTTTTAATGGCTGCCCACTCTGTCCTGGCCTTGAAGTAAAGCAGCTATCAGCAGGAAAGCATGTGCCTCAGGGAAGCCTGCTGGTTGCTCAGTTCCCACGGTGCTGTACAGGACAGTCCCACAGGCAGTTCTACCATCCCACACACCTTATTGTCTCAGCCTGCAAGCAGCACAGACCTCCACTTATCCCATGCCCTCGCACTTTCTGTACAAAAATTGCTGCACAAACAAGTCTTTCATTAATGGGTTTGACCCATCAGTAACATCTAGGAAAGGATGGTGCTTATACCACAGAGCAATTCTGTGTCAGACTGACTGGGAAAAGACGCAGGATGTGGCTTTGAGCCAGAGCTAGCCTTACACTAACCATACTGAGTCACCAGTACCTCTTCCCCATTGTATTTTTTTCCCTCCAAAATTGGCCATTGTGTGCTGCAGCTGGAGTTGCTGGTTGTCAAATCTGCTCATCAATCAGTTCAGAGAGCAGAACAATGTTGGCTCAGCACTACGCACTGGGACATGCAGTAGCTCATGCGTGCTCATGTTGGATGCGATTTTTTTCCCTGAGCGTATGTAATCTGCAGTTTCTACTGCTGCCTCCTCAGCGCCTCCTACTTGCCAACCCAGTAAAAGCTCACTCAGCTGCTTACGTCTTTTTTATTTTTATTTTTTTCAAGACAATAGCACGGCCCACAGACAGTCTATGTGAACATATTGGTGTGCAGAAAGTAAACTAAGCAACTGGCGTGTATTTAGCTGTCTTTCAGATACACCTGTGCTCAATGGACCTCATCATCATCCCTGCATCTCTAGGCTTTCAGTCTCATGTCCATCCCTCCAGTGCCCTGCCTGCTCTGTCCCTCTGCTTTCATCATTTTTAGCTGCAGCAGCCTGAGCTGAGCCATGGTTAACGTCTTGGGCTTCAGGGCGGAAATTATCCATGTGAACTAACTCAGATAACATCAGGTACTTTCAGTCAAACCTGTGTTTATTTNGAGAGCAGAACAATGTTGGCTCAGCACTACGCACTGGGACATCCAGTAGCTCATGCGTGCTCATGTTGGATGCGATTTTTTTCCCTGAGCGTATGTAATCTGCAGTTTCTACTGCTGCCTCCTCAGCGCCTCCTACTTGCCAACCCAGTAAAAGCTCACTCAGCTGCTTACGTCTTTTTTATTTTTATACAGACAGTCTATGTGAACATATTGGTGTGCAGAAAGTAAACTAAGCAACTGGCGTGTATTTAGCTGTCTTTCAGATACACCTGTGCTCAATGGACCTCATCATCATCCCTGCATCTCTAGGCTTTCAGTCTCATGTCCATCCCTCCAGTGCCCTGCCTGCTGTGTCCCTCTGCTTTCATCATTTTTAGCTGCAGCAGCCTGAGCTGAGCCATGGTTAACGTCTTGGGCTTCAGGGCGGAAATTATCCATGTGAACTAACTCAGATAACATCAGGTACTTTCAGTCAAACCTGTGTTTATTTTTTAAATCAGAATTGCGTGCATATATATATATATGCATACATTCAAGTAAGTTATATGTACACATAGACCTGTAAAATAGTCAGACCTCCTGCCTTACATTTGTATTTGTATGGTCACTGTATTTGTGCAAGAATGCTCAAAGTAATATTAAATATTGTCAGGGTAAAAGATCAGTGACAATGATCAAACTTAATTTGATTCTGGCATTGTTCATTTTTGCTTTTAGAATTTATTTTTTACCAAATAAATAAATAAAAAAAAAAGGGATGCTAAACGATAATTTAACATTGTGTGCTAAAATAGATGGTTTGCATAGCACTAGTTAATGAAAAACTTTAGCCTGATCTGTTCCTCTGGGGCTTGCTTCCACCCTTTCATTCTCTGTCTTTTTTTGATTAGAAACAAACACTTGTACCTGATTTTGACAGTTTGTATCAAAGCTAGAAAATGCAGCAGTGGGTCTGCATGGCAGAGCCAAATGTTTGATACTATCAGCAACTCAGCTAGTGATTACCTAAATGCTGCAAGCATGAAAATGATGCTCTAAATTACATTAAATGAAGCAGCATACTGGAAAATGACCAAGATTACTCAGCATTTTCATCTTAGGAAATCCTCCTGGTGCTAGAGTAGAAAAAGCCTTTACCAGCCTTTCTCTAAGAGGGACACAGAATACAAAAATACAAGCTAAAAGACCTGGATGCAAGTCCATCTCACTCCTTCAGATGGCCTGAATGAGAGTGAGTGGAGGCTGGCTGCAGCTCTCATTTATTGCTCTACCTGAGCACTCAGGGAGATTAGAACTTTCATTCCCAGAACAGGTGAGATACTGAGAAGGAATTGTGACTCTTTCATGTGGCAGAGAAATTCACTGCTTTTCAATGCACTTGAAAGCATTTAAGGGAGAGAAAAAAAACAGCTGTGGTTTTCCCACTTGTAAACTCATTCACTGAATTACTCATATTGTCTCCAGCTCCATAGGTCTAACACCTTGAAGTTTTCAGGAGTCTGTACACATCAATTTTGAGGTTTCTTCTGGGATTATTTGTGGTGAAAGAAAAGAAACAAAAGGAAATTCCATGTACCTCCTTTGGGCAGTGATGGAAGAGGAATCCTCCTATAAAGGTATCTCAAGAATTGTTTATTTTGTCATCCACTTCAGCCAGATATTAAATCATCTTTGTCAAATCCTCTGCTATATGGTTACCAGAGTGAATTTCCCCTAATTTTAGCAAGTCTGGACATAATATCCTTGAAAATTACATATATGTGAGGTTCAGTAGCTGATAGCAAGCATAAGGAGATTGGGCATTTGCCTTAATTTTTATAACATAAATTATTGCTCANGGGATGCTAAACGATAATTTAACATTGTGTGCTAAAATAGATGGTTTGCATAGCACTAGTTAATGAAAAACTTTAGCCTGATCTGTTCCTCTGGGGCTTGCTTCCACCCTTTCATTCTCTGTCTTTTTTTGATTAGAAACAAACACTTGTACCTGATTTTGACAGTTTGTATCAAAGCTAGAAAATGCAGCAGTGGGTCTGCATGGCAGAGCCAAATGTTTGATACTATCAGCAACTCAGCTAGTGATTACCTAAATGCTGCAAGCATGAAAATGATGCTCTAAATTACATTAAATGAAGCAGCATACTGGAAAATGACCAAGATTACTCAGCATTTTCATCTTAGGAAATCCTCCTGGTGCTAGAGTAGAAAAAGCCTTTACCAGCCTTTCTCTAAGAGGGACACAGAATACAAAAATACAAGCTAAAAGACCTGGATGCAAGTCCATCTCACTCCTTCAGATGGCCTGAATGAGAGTGAGTGGAGGCTGGCTGCAGCTCTCATTTATTGCTCTACCTGAGCACTCAGGGAGATTAGAACTTTCATTCCCAGAACAGGTGAGATACTGAGAAGGAATTGTGACTCTTTCATGTGGCAGAGAAATTCACTGCTTTTCAATGCACTTGAAAGCATTTAAGGGAGAGAAAAAAAACAGCTGTGGTTTTCCCACTTGTAAACTCATTCACTGAATTACTCATATTGTCTCCAGCTCCATAGGTCTAACACCTTGAAGTTTTCAGGAGTCTGTACACATCAATTTTGAGGTTTCTTCTGGGATTATTTGTGGTGAAAGAAAAGAAACAAAAGGAAATTCCATGTACCTCCTTTGGGCAGTGATGGAAGAGGAATCCTCCTATAAAGGTATCTCAAGAATTGTTTATTTTGTCATCCACTTCAGCCAGATATTAAATCATCTTTGTCAAATCCTCTGCTATATGGTTACCAGAGTGAATTTCCCCTAATTTTAGCAAGTCTGGACATAATATCCTTGAAAATTACATATATGTGAGGTTCAGTAGCTGATAGCAAGCATAAGGAGATTGGGCATTTGCCTTAATTTTTATAACATAAATTATTGCTCATCGACCCAGTTTAGCTGTGGTGAATGCTGAAGAAAGACTAATGCATCAGAACACTGAGAGTTGCTCCCAGTAGCATTTGAAAATGACTTTACAAAAATAGGCACTGCTTTACATTTTTGTATGAAGTAAGTATTTAAATATGTAAAGTGTATTGAATATGGACTTCTTGTGGAAGGGCTCTCTACTGAGAATATGTTCTAAAAAGGTATCTATGTGTATGCAAGTGTGTACTGCCTACATACGTACCTACAATAATCAGTTTGTCTGCAGAAAACATTTTCTAGTTTCCACTGCTAACAGCAGCAATGTCCTACAAGAACAGTTGGAATAAAACACTGATTTGACAGTGACTTGGGTTGAATGCTGAAATGTTCAGTCTGTACGTGCAAAATGGTACCCCTGATTGCCCAGTGAATAAAGAGTGTAGATAACTAGCTAAATGCGTATTTGAATTTGTCACACTTAGAAACAGGAAGTCCAAACCCAACACAAAAATGCCTCTGACACTAAATCCTTTGCCCTCAGAGCTTCTTGTGAAGTCTTCAGAGAGCCTCTGCCTTTTTGCAAGGTGTGCTTAGGGCTGCTTATCCTATCAACAGTAATTCACTCATGAATTCAAACAGATTCACAAAAATAGCATTCCTTCATCCTGCATCTCAAAGGCCATGGTTTGGTAGACAAGTTCAAAATACAATGAATACCTTAAAAAAAAACAACCAGCGGCAGCAGCACAAACAATTGTACCCTCATTTAGTGTATGAGCTAACATAATATGTAATTCAAGAGTAATAAACACACAAGTTTTTGATAAGACTACTACCCAAAGTAACACTGTATGAATCACTATACTAGTTGTTTGAAATGTGAGCAGATGATACATAGACAACTTAGCTAGGAAAAGATTTGATTAGTGAACCAAAATGCAATGGTTAGGGGTAAATCCAGGAAACATCCTCCCTTTGAGATAATGAGAGGACAAATTCAGAATGCATTTGCTAAGCTATTGGAAGAGCAGCAAAAAAAAAAAAAA
>VXAB01003484.1:104433-138518 GCA_013399175.1 Odontophorus gujanensis
TATTTATTTATTTATTTATTTGCCGTTGAGGGGAATCAATCTTCTACTTTTTGTAGGGAGTTTATTTTTACCATCATTAGTGGCACTGGCTTGAGGAGAGCTGAACCCAAGGGCTCTCATCACAATTCTAATTTCCTTTTGCTGGAACAGGATGGAGTCAGAGCACTCGCTACCTCAAAGGAAGTGCACAGCATACTTAACGTTGATGCCATTATTATGATTGGCATATTTTGATCATCTTATTTTTCTCTTTGATACTGATGTACACTGAAGAGTGAACATTATCTTTAAGCTGCAATCTGATCTTACTGAGCTTTAAGTGCAGCGAAGGGCAGTGGATTTTCTCTTCAGCAACAACACAAACAGCAGGAGTTCTGGAAATTGTAGTGGCAACAGCAGCTTCTGTTGTGACAGTTCTCTTGTGGGTCACCATGGTGAGAATATATCCTAGTGTTATTTTTTTTTTTCTGTCCAGATGCTAGCATTATTTCTAAAAGCCAGAAGAATACCTTATATAAACTAATATTTTTAACATGAATAATCTTAATGTGTATTTGCTCATAAAAAAATGCACACATTTTCTTTTTTAGGACAAATTTAATGCCTAGACAAAGAAACAGTTAACAACACTTTCAAAACTAAATGCAGCATATTTACCTTTACTGAATGAATAACAACATGGAGTCTGGCCTATATTCTGCTTTGCTTTGCTCGGTGAAGATTCAATATAGATATCTTAATATTGAAAATCTTCATTTTTGACCTGTGGGTACTGAAAGATAACGCAGAGAACTTACTTGTATTTACCATAGAGAAGTGTTAGCTCTCTTGTTGAGTTCAATTGAAGTGGCCATGTTGAAACAAATAATCAGACATGAGCCACTCTGATGGGCAGGGATAACACCCATCAAACTATCTTATAAAAATACAGAAGAGGAAGAATTAACTCTTTTTTAACAGTCTGGGGGGAAGCTCCACTTGGAGTCAGCATGACCCCTCTTCCCAGTCCAGCTTCATAGTTTATCCAGTGATGTGGCGAGCAGGCTGTTGATGGGTCTGGTGCTGGTGACTGAGTCACACTGAGTCCTGCCATTAATGAGCCCACAGCCAGACATGCCTGCAGCCCCAGCCTGCTGGGCCACTTTTGGGATTGTGCAGCACAGGGGCTGGATACTAGGGAGCATTGCTCAGGTGAGAGATGTGAGACAAATGGAGGCTTTTCTCTTGCCGTGGGTTTACTTTTCTTGGTTTGTTTCATTTCTTGATGCTTTTCTACTTAGGAAATTAACTTGTTAAAACCTGTATTCCATGTAAATGAAGGAAAAAAACACAAAGATAGTGCTTAACTCATTATTATTACGGTTCTTTTGAGAGACATTTTTAAGACAGGAGTGTTACTGGGTAAGAAAAGTTAGCAATGGAATTGCGTAGATCTAAGTTAAAAGCTGCACATTGTGATAATAATCTTTTCAATTTTTTTTTGTTTGTTTTTGAAAATCACATTCAGGCTTTGAATTTTCAGTAGAATGTTCTCTACTATAGAAGATGGCGTCCATACAACATTTGAAAACTGAGAGGATGCTGTTAAAAGAAGTGGGGGATTTCATGGAGTCAAAANATGACCCCTCTTCCCAGTCCAGCTTCATAGTTTATCCAGTGATGTGGCGAGCAGGCTGTTGATGGGTCTGGTGCTGGTGACTGAGTCACACTGAGTCCTGCCATTAATGAGCCCACAGCCAGACATGCCTGCAGCCCCAGCCTGCTGGGCCACTTTTGGGATTGTGCAGCACAGGGGCTGGATACTAGGGAGCATTGCTCAGGTGAGAGATGTGAGACAAATGGAGGCTTTTCTCTTGCCGTGGGTTTACTTTTCTTGGTTTGTTTCATTTCTTGATGCTTTTCTACTTAGGAAATTAACTTGTTAAAACCTGTATTCCATGTAAATGAAGGAAAAAAACACAAAGATAGTGCTTAACTCATTATTATTACGGTTCTTTTGAGAGACATTTTTAAGACAGGAGTGTTACTGGGTAAGAAAAGTTAGCAATGGAATTGCGTAGATCTAAGTTAAAAGCTGCACATTGTGATAATAATCTTTTCAATTTTTTTTTTGTTTGTTTTTGAAAATCACATTCAGGCTTTGAATTTTCAGTAGAATGTTCTCTACTATAGAAGATGGCGTCCATACAACATTTGAAAACTGAGAGGATGCTGTTAACAGAAGTGGTGTATTTCATGGAGTCAAAAAACAAGCTTTTTTACCTTGTTAATAACTTCAGCTTAAAAGATAAAAACAGAAGTACTTTACAGTTGATATGCTTAAACTTTGAAACTCTCTAAAAATATTTTAATCTCTCTTAAAATGCTTCATTTAAAGGGTAGAAAAAATAGTCAAAGTCCTGATAGTCAGTGAAGAACCAGAGCAGTAAAAATGATCAAGTCGCATTAAGGGTGACAGGTGAGAATACTGTAAGCACAAAACTGGTATTCTAACGTTGTGGTAAAAAAAATCAGCAAGATTTTAGATGGCAAAAGGAGACATTTCAGAGCAAAAAGTTAATAATACTAACACTTCCAATGTACTCTGGTGTTACCTGCAGTTCTGCACTGAGCTGTGAGCTCCCTGTTGTGTACATGAAAAGCACAAACACAGGTTCACAAGTGATTGAGTTACCAACCCAACCTATTGCTTTTCAAGTAGGACGCTGCAGCAGAATATTGTAGCTTAAACTGGCACGTTACTTCAGCTGCTGGACAAGCTGAGAGCATGCACACAGGCAATTATTACATCTTGTCTGTTGAGCAGTAACTTATTAAGCCATGCTAAGCCATGGCTTAGTTACAAACTGGCTTGACAGCTTGTGGCTGTCTGTCCATACCCATTTTAACAATGTGAACAAAGCTCAAATGAAGGCAACAGAAATAATCAAGGCTCATCAACCCTTTCAGTTTGTTGCATCTCAGAGCCAGCTCATGGCTGCCTGCGTGAAGCTTCAAATAAGCACTTGCACACTGCTAATTAAGTGCCTGTAGGAAGGCACCTAACTTGTCACCAGCCATGTTTAAGATTGCATTTGTCATTCTAATGCTGAAACTGAATAGCATTTCATACTATGCTCTAATAAACAGCAATATTCTGTCCTTCTTCGTGATCTCCTTGAAGTGTTAAGCTCCTAGTTGCTAGAGGAAATGCCTGATATTAGTCCCCAAACATCTTGCTGTTAAACTCCTCAATTTATCTGTATTTCAGTTTCTCCATCAGTTTAACTGTGTATGACTTCCCAGTTCTCTTTACCAATGGTGCCTCCTAGCACTGGGCTGTTTACAGTTTTATTTCCATCAACTTCTTCTGTTGGTGTCATTGATGAAAATATCTAGGTTTAACCCCAACTGACTTTTTTACAAAATGAAAACCTGTGCTCAGATAGTTTGCCTCTGATCATTTATGTATAATCCATCACATACATTAATCTCTGATACTACTCTGCTAATCCCCATTATCTCTTCTTTTATCTAGGCAGTGACTGATATTATAAGAAAGATATTAGGTTAAACTGGTAAGGCCTACCTTTGTAAACAGACATTACTCTTTAATTATTTATTTAATTATTACTATATTTAAAAAGCTTACTGTGAGACAAGTAATTTCCTTTGACGTTATTTCTCGACTTCTGGAATGGGCACTATCTATCCTTTTTTGCCTAGAGGCTGCAGTCTGATACCTAAGGCTTCTTTCAAATTCTAGATTTCACTACACAAGCTGACTTTATTGCCAGGTTCCTTCATTTGTCAGTCTTTCTGACACGGATAATGTTCTACTTTTTCACCCTTACCTTTCTTCATACAACTTCCCGTCACCTGGATGTTACCCACAGCCCGGCCTTTGATGATTTTTGAATCATCAAAAAAAGCTTTACTTCTTAAAGGCTTGGTGACAGTTGGGAAGAGGAATTCACTGACCAGCAGAAAATAGAACGTCTGTCCCTAGCTCCGAGTAGCATACTTTCCCCAGACTACTAATAGGTAATAATAACATTACTGGGTTTTGTCAGTATCTTTCCATTTTTCTTTGCCACCCATTTTTCTCTTGGTGAGCTAAACCAAGGCAAAATGTTACACGAACCTTTCCAAACTTTCTTTACTCATTTCTTAATATGAAGAGAACCACATTATTTGTGGTTTACAGATAAAAAATGTCTTTTGTTGCCTGTGTGATATGATGTATGGTATAGAAGTGTGTATGAAGCAAGGGTGTGTCACTGAATTCCTCCATGCTGAATAAATTGCACCCATTGACATTCATTGACACTTGTTGAGTGTTTACAGAGACCAAACAGTGGATGTGAGCATGCGAGCACAGTAAGGCAGCGGGTGGTGTGTTTTAGCAGTGGCTACAGTGACAGTGGGTAACCCTCACTGGTGCAGATTCTTCCAAGCCTGTCATGCAAGCTCTTGTTCGTTGCTGGTGAAAATGCATAACTCATGGTGGTGACTGTGTTGGAAAAATGTGCTTTGTAGCTGACAATCAAATAGTGTTATTGTACTCTTTGTATCAGTTGTAGATTCAATGGAAATAAATAGAAGACATTACTTTCAGAGTGATCTATGTACTTCCCATGTATTAGTTAACATTTCTGAAGTTCAGTTATTTTTATCAGTGCTCAGAATCAGATAAACAGTGTATATATATGAAAGCACTCTAATTTGGGCATGCATGCTATACTGTAAATCCAATACATATACATCCTCCCAAATACTGAACTTTAGTAGTCTTCCACAAAGCTTAACTGAGGCCAGCCATGAAAAGCCACAAAATCCCTAGATTAGCTGTTAACTCTGCATTGCCACGTACAGCCATTATTTCACCTACTTATTACTTCACCTCAGTGCCCTTGCTGCCTGCTGCTGTGATGCTTGCCTCTTGCCACATACACCTCTTGAGCAATGACAGTGCTTTGTTTTAGCTCACAGGAACCAGCCAGATATGTACTTTTTCTAGTGATTAGGAATGTGCTGTTTATATTGGGTTAAGGGCTTATGTGCACGGTGTAGATTTTTAGTTAATCTCTAACAGTGAAGCAGGTTATGCTTGAGAAACAGCAGGGGATATGATTTGTTACATTAGAAAAAATGTTAAGGTAGAATTTTTTTTTTCTTTTCTTATTCTTATTTTTTTTTCTCAGAGAGGTTGTGGATGCCCCATCCCTGGAGGCATTCAAGGCAAGGCTGGATGTGGCTCTGGGCAGCCTGGACCAGTGGTTGGTGACCCTGCCCATGGCACAGGAGTTGAAACTAGATGATCTCTGTGGTCCATTTTCAACACAGGCCATTCTATGATTCTATGATTTTGAGTAGTCAGTTCTATAAACTGTTGAACTGGTACTGGGATGATGTACTAAGGGAGCATTTTATGTATTTCTGAATGTGTTATAAAATTATACTTGCAGCTGTAGTTGAAGGTGAAGTGAAGGGGATAAGAACAAAAGTGTTGAATCTAGAAGCAAGGAGAAAGGCGGGGTCAGGTGCTTTGAATGACAACTGAAAAACTTTTCTCCAATATTTGTGAACATTTTGGTTCCAGTAGCCACTGTGTGAAAAATGGCTGCTACAGTAAATTAGATGGAAGAGTCTGTATCAGCTGAGTATATCTTCCTCACACTAGGCAGGATTATCTAATGCTGCCTACAGTATCTCTCTGGCAGGTAGCCAAGAAACAAAGTGGAGACTGTAAACAGAGGCATGATAAAATTACAACCCAGATCTGTACCTGCTGAAATCTATGCTAGGTTTACCGGCAGCTTCAAGAGCGATGGGCTCTCCAAAACTTTCCAGTAAACCAGCTGGAATACAAACTGCTATTTCAAAATGCAGTCCAGCAATTGTCTAGGCTGAATGAATTTTGCGTTCACCAACCAAAAGACACAGCAGTTTTTAGCCAGATGTGTCATTCCTCTAATAATACACAAGTTGTATTTAAGCGACTACTAGAACTAAGCATGAGGAACAGCAAAAGCCTCCTCCTCCAAGCTAAATGTATGAGACTATCTTGAGGTCCAGCTCTCGCAGATACTGCAAAGCTAGCTAGGTTGATTGGCAGCCAGGTCTGGGCACTCAAATTAGCTTGTCTATGAGCAGGTCTTCTATGGCAGAGGGCAAACCTCAGTGTTCAGTCCATTTCCAAACATGTGAGTGTCTGCGCTGGGGCCATAGAGGTTTCACTCGAGCACTTCTGTGGCCAGCAGAGCTGTGGGGAGCAGCCCTGGGGCCTTCCCCATCTTCTCCTGGCAGAGCAGGTGCACAGGGAGCTGAAGAAAGCAGAGCTTCAGCTGTTAACTCCTCCAGAGCTCTGGGAAGGATTTTCTAATGCAAGTGGTGCTGTTGATGACCTTAAAAGCTGAAAGCTGCACAGTACCTTCTGTATTGTGGATATAACTCTGAAAGAATAATCCCATTGTGTGCCTAGATAGAAAACTGAGCACGTCCAAATGGAAAGTTCCAGGCTTTTCATGGGCCAGCTCCCTTACAAAGGCCGCAAAGAGATTGACTGATAACTAAAAACGCTAGGTAAGCTGTGGTTTTGACCTCTGGTCCCAAGGCCCGCGTACCAGAGGCTCCTGCCCACAGCACGGAGCAGGATGCAGCTCGAGGCGGGGGGACCATGCTGCTGCCTGCCTGCCGTTTGTACTAACGGCACGCAGCGCTCAGCTGTGCGGCGGGCACCGCTTCTCTGACATTTAACTCGTGACCCCGCATCTCACTGCGGCCAGCAGCGGCACGGAACAGGGCCGCAGCTCAGAGCCAGCCTCCTCTCCCAGGCTGAGCCCGAGCCCGCTCAGATACGGAGACAAACCCGGCGGCACAACGGCCCCGACGCAAGCCCCCCCACCAACCCCGCTGCAGCCGCGCCTCCTGATTGGCTGCCGGTGATGTCATCGCGCGCACATACGGGCACTGCCCGCCGCCCCCCGGGGGGCCGCGCACCTTTCCCCTCCCTAGCCGCGATCGCGGCCAATCGCCGCGCGGAGCGGCGCCCGCGCGCTGCGGCTCCGCCGGGGCTACCGCCCCCCGCGGGATTGGCAGGGGCGAGGGCCAATCGGTAGGAGGCACCCGCCGCCCGGGTCACGCCCATTTGGAGCGGCAGCGGCCGGGGCGGGAGAGGCCGCGCGACTGGCGGCGCCGGGAGCCAATGGCCTGCANACCCGAGCCGACCTAAGGCGGGTCGGGCCCTAGCCGGGCCGCCCCGGCTCCCGAAACGCCGTGGGACGCCGGCGCTCCTTCGCCGACAGGTAGCGGGGTCAGGGCCTGCCGCGGGGCCGTGGCTTGGCTGGGTCAGGCCGAGGCGGCGGAGGGGGGGCCGGAGGGGCTCAGGCGCGGGCGCTGCGGAGCGGGAAGGCCTCGCGCGCCGCGTTGGGGGGGGGCGGCCTGCTCGCGTGGGGCCGACAGGCGGGCAGGGCCTGCCGCGCGCCCGCCTCGGGCAGTGGGGAGATACCGCGCAGGCCCGGCCTCCGTCTCGCCGTGCCGAGCTCGGGGCCGCGCTGCCGCTTCCGACGGCCTTCCTGTGGAGACGAGCCCGGAACGGGGCCCGTGGGCCGGGTGCTGCTTTCGGGCCCGGCCCCGCGAGGGTAACGCGGGGAGCGGTGCACGGCGAGGGAGGGGCGGAGGGTCCGGCCAGCCGGGCCCTCGCACGTGTATTGGCTGCGCCCGGGGGAGTGGCGGGGCCACGGCCGGTGGCTGCCCGGGGGTGGTAGCGCGAACCTCGGGTCGGAGCGGGCAGCTGGCGGTAGACCCGGGCAGCGGGGTCTGCGCGGAGGAGCTGCCGGCCCGCCCCGAGGGGCAGCGCTGCTGCGCGGGTCAGGGGAAGAAGTTGAAGGGCCTCCTGTTGTGGTTGGGAGGTTTGGGGCCGCTGTGTATGAATGTGGGTATGACTTAGTTGCAGATTATGGCTAGGCCGAGAGTGGGAGTCATTGTGATGGACTGGAGGCAGCTGTGTGTGGGGTAGGCTGAGGGGCATGTTTATAGCTGTGTTTATACTTGGGAGATGCAGGTGGTGGGTTAAGGCTTATAAATCTAGCAGTGATAGGTGGACAGGCCTGTGTAGGGTGTGAGAGGTAAAGGGATAAGCTGTGTGTCCTTTGCACACTGTGGAGGAGGGCAGTTTCGTGTGGTAAGCTGATGTGCTGGCTCCAGGGATGGACACAGCAGGTTCCTACAGGGTTTTGAACTTGTTTCCTTTGGTGGCCAGTGTGGTTAGCCACAGTGTGTAGGATCTTCATGTCTAATACAAGTTGGTATGTGGACAGGGAGGCATGCATGGTCCTAACTGTGTGCAAGTTGGTTTGCCTGGCACATGTAGTGAGGGCTGGGGGACATCTGGCTGTCAGCATCTGGGTGAGCCCTGCTGTTGGTGCTGCGAGGCAGGCTGGGGCAGTGAACAGCATGGTCTGTGTCCTGGGAACATGTCAGAAGCTGTGAACTGTTGTCATACCTGTGGTGACATGGAAGGCCTGGATACTGCGTGTTGAAGTTCTGGAGTCCAAATTTGAAATGTTGCTGTGTGTTGGGGCTGCTATGGCACTGTTTGGAGAATAGCCTACATGTGTGCTAATAGAGGCTGTGGAAATAGGTACCTGCATTTGTGACAGGTGTTAGGGATTACGTGTTTCTGTCTGTGAGAGCATCAGCGCACTCTTCTTGTGTGTAAATTATTTGCGATTACTGTAGATTATGAGGATGTGAGGGGGTTTGGCCTTATAGTTAGAAGTAGAAATGAACATCGGGGTCTTTGAAAGGTTTTGTTGAGGAAGGGAGGTGGGATGAGTTGGTGTGGATTGTGCATCTACAGGGTGAAGGTTATGTTAGGCATTGTGTACATGTGTTTATCAGGGGAATGGTATTGGTACAAAAGGGAAACTGGAATTTTCGTGTTGCTGAGTTAGTGGGAACTGTAGTCTGTATGGAGAGAGGAGGCAGGCTTTTATTACTGTGAATTTGAAAAGATGAAATGGGGGTGAGGGGGGTGAGCAAACAGGTTTGGAGTTCTAGCTCTGTCCTGGATAGGTTACAGGTAGTGGGTTGTCCTGCCTCCCCTCAGTGTGCACAGGAGCACAATATAGTTGAGACAGCCAGTGGAAACTAAAACAAACGAATGAAGATGAGGTGATATTACCTGATTAAGGGAGTTTACCAAAATTGTTCACGAGGTTTCTCTTCCAGGTTTTTTTTTTTTTTTTTTTCCTCCCACTTTATTTTGTTTTGTTTGTCCCAGTAGGTAAATTGTCCATTAGCTTAGTGTAAACTTTTGCTGAAACATGCTTGTAACAGGCTTGGCAGACGAGCAGCTAACTAAAAGCGCTGTGGTACAGACAAGCTCCGTGCATGTGGACTGAGGCTAGGCTGTGCTTGTGCATTGCATGCATTACATAAACCTTTATGCTTATGTTGACTGTGTGTCAAAGGTACTGGCTGTAGGGTTGTTTGAAGAGGGTATAGTGCATAAACATTTGAGGGCCTGAGATCTGTGGAATAGTGATTCACAGTGGGAAGTTGTTTGGCTCAGGTGGAAATGGAGAAAAATTGCATTTGTGTATCCTGTGTTCTGTAGGCTTGTGGTAGTATAAATTATTTTTCTACACTGCTCTTCATCTCATGTTTGGTGTGGATGTTTGGAGGAGGTTATATTATGGGATATGTGGTTTAATTAAGGTGCATAGCATCAGTGTATTCACATAGTATGTAAAGGGCTGTATGTAGTGTGA
Source organism: Odontophorus gujanensis (assembly GCA_013399175.1). NCBI lineage: Eukaryota > Metazoa > Chordata > Aves > Galliformes > Odontophoridae > Odontophorus > Odontophorus gujanensis. The sequence goes on from VXAB01003484.1 coordinate 114,189, forward strand.
GGCTGACAGCTGAAGGCCTTTTTTTTTTTTTTTTATTTTGAAGAGCAAAGTGATTGAAAACCATGTGGAGAACCTAGTTTACTTTTATTGCAATTGCTGTGAGGTGGTCAATTGAAAAAGCAGAAGCTGGAAGAAAAAAAAATCTCTTGTAGTTACCATGGATTATCCAGGGTGTTTCCTCATCGCTGGTATGGAATTACCACTGGATGCTGGTCCACATAAATTTTTTCAAAGGTCGTTTCTAGTATGTGCTTTTGACTTCCTTTACTAAGCTTGCGACCACACCTTACATTGGTATAAGCCATCACAATTTAAGTGAAAGCTTGTGGAATGACTGTGTTTAACACAGTCTTTTAAGGTGCTGGGTGTAAAGGACTGTCATTCTCAGGGAAGGTGATTGGGTGTAGTCAGTACTTCTTAAATGAACATCATGCCTCTTTTTTTTTTTATTTTACTCTGTCCCCTGTTGTATTAATTCTCTTCTAATATTTGATCAAAAAGAAAAAAAAAAAAACAAAAACAAATCCAAACAAATATTCTTTCTCAATCTGAAAATTCAGGTTTACTGTGTAGTAGCATCTTGGATCATCATTATAGTAGGAATATAGATGTGTCACATAGGCCTGTTGTTGGCTTAGTACAGTGTAAATAGCTGCTCTTTTCCAGTCAGCACTGGAAGACAGCTAGCTGCTGGTTTTTGTGAGCACAGTGTCCCCCATGTCAATGGGAGGCCTTGGTAAAATCATCCAAGTTCTAGATTCAGGGCGTGAATGCTGGAGAGTGATTAACAGTTCATGCGTATATCTGTGTCCATTTTTCCCCTCTAATACTGATCACCTCTGCCTATCACCTTGTATGCTCTATTTTTTATTTTTACTTCTTTCATTTCCTATCATGTTGCTCAACAAACTTTTCTTATCTTTCATTTCACTGTTGCACTCCAGTTTCTCTTCACCTCTCTGAAGATAAAGGTGCATCCATTTGATCTTGGGCCTTTAAGCAGCCCAAGTGCTATGATCTTAATATTGATTTTCTTAGCAACTCAGAGGAAAGCAATGCTGATTTCTTGAAAAGCTGTTGAAGTTCTTGCAACCTGGGCTCTTTCAATGTTTGTCACCTTCAGTCTGTGCTTCAGTTATTTATGCTTGATCATCTGCAAGATTGGGCTTACATATGTACAAGGTGTGAACTGTCTTGTTTGCATCCTGTCTTAACCGCTTGTGCTGCAATGTAGGAGATGTTTTATGAAGCTTCAGGTGTGATTTAACCCTGGCTCTCAGTGTATCTAGTATGCATGTAATCTTCAGGGAGTTTAACTGCAGTATCTGGACAAGTCATTGCAGATTCTTAATTCCAAAAAAAAAAATAAAGCGTCAACTAATCAGACTGTGGAAGTTTGGAGAAGAGGAATTGTTTGCATAGACAGTGAAAAGCACGTCCTTGATGCAGGAGAGTGGATGCTGAGTTTCCAAAAAGCAATCAGAACTCTTTCTATGATAGATAGCCTTGCAAACTCCCCAGCTATTTTGCTAATGCCTTTCAGGCCTGGGTAGATATCTAGCATAGGAGATTTTGAGTCGAACAAGTTAAAATTTGGCAAATCTGTCTAAGATTGATTTGATTGTATTGTGAGAGTTTGAACCTTGCATGTAAGTGCTGTGAGTTGAAGACTGTATGGGACCTATAGTGTTTGAGGAATGCACCTGAGCAGCATCATGTGCTAATGCCGAAGATAAATTCTTAAGAATTAATATTGCAAAGAAAACTAGTCTGAGAAGTTTTGCATGAGCTGGAGATTGCCTCTTGCAGCTTAGTTCACGTCCATTTCTTGAGGCATTGTCATTATACTGAAACGTAGGGGTTGCTAATAAGTGTAGTTTTAAGTTAGTCTTCTGGCTTTTGGGAAAATTTTTATGGGAGACAAGGCAGAAAGGTGTTTTTAGTATAGATATTGATAAAAGCCCCACTCCTCAACTCAGCTGCTGCAGCCATTCCTACAAATTCAGGAGGATTTTCAGGTCCTTGTTCTGCTATGAAAAATAAGTTGTCCTCACTGTTCCCCCCTGCACCATTACTTTCTCAGTAATATTCGTTCAGTTCATGGTCTTACAGTGTTACTGCATTGCTGTCTGATGCTGTAGATTCTCAGCTCTTTTGATGGAATGCAGTCTTTCCGTTGAGTTTTCTTTCATACAAATGATATATCAAAGTGCTTACGTCTGTTCCTCGGAGAATTCGGCTCAGGAAAATAGCTGGTTCACTTAAGGATGTTTCAGAGCAGGCTACTGAAGAGCTTGAGATGGCTCTTTGGTGTGTTTGGTAATGGCAAGTTAATGACCACGAACTTCCTATTAGGCAGCAGAGGAAAGCAGCAGTCTGTCTTGGTGGTTTTCAGGGGAGTAGTGTATGTTAAGACGAAATATCACGTTCAGTATTTCGGTAACCCCAGTGCAGGAAGTTGACCTTTACTGAATGTAGGACAAACATGGTTCTGTGTTGTTAGAGTGTGAACTAATTGATTTCAGCAAGAAGGTAAAGAAATAAGATAATGGTTTATTTTAGTAGAAGTGGTTATGTCTTGTTGTAATTCTTATGATCACTGTGTGTGGTTTGTACAATATTGCTTTGTCCTGTTCTCACCAGTTTTCACCTGTCTTACCAATGCCAGGTATTACCTGTTTAAAACTCATGACCTTGTATTTAAAATCTCGTATGGCAAAAGGAAGGGTGACTAGAGAGAAACATCTTAAATGATAGGACTATTTGTAGATAACTGATACTTGATCCAAGTGAAAAACTGAAATCAGTAGCAGTTATGATAAATTCTTTTAAATATACTCAGAGTTCATCAGCTTATTCTAAAATTGCCAGGATGACTTTTTCTTTTTTTTTCTGGGCAAGTGTGTTGTTTAAGGTGTTGGGCAAGTAATATGAAGTGTTACAGAGCACGTGCTTTGTTCCCTACCCTGAGCTAGAGTGGAGCCAATGATGCAGGTTATTGAATTGTGTTTTCAGTGTTAAAACGTTTTATGTTACAGTAGATGTAGGGTGATACATGAGATGTGTAGATTTTGAGGTTTTCATATTTAATAGGAAAACTTTCCTAGGTGTATCTCACCAGCTTTTGATAATCATATCTATAATGGAGTGGAGGCAAGAGTAGATGAGTGCTGAAACACCTGTGCAATGGTTACTGCAGAGAAAGGTTCAAATCCACAGTGCAGCTGCCTTAGGCCTAATGAGGTGATGCGTTGGTGACTCTGGTTTAGTTACTGCTGCTTGAAGGTCTTTTAGATGAATGGACAATATCTACCATATTGCTTATGTTTATATCTTCAAGCACAATGGCGTAATTGAAGGTGATCTGTAGAGTGGAACAGTAAGTTATGTGGACCCAGTGTATGTAGTATACCATATATGCAATTTGTGTGGTTGTATTTTAGACTAGTTGTAGTTTGGTTTTGAGTACACCCCAAACACTGCTGGGTATTAGGTGTTCTCCAGGAGTTTCAGTTGAGGTTAATTTCAGAGATGTCCAGATCATGCACTTAGAAACTACTCAGAGGGTGCAGACTAAATCACAGTAAATGGGATGACTCAGATTTCCTAAAAAAGTGCACTACTGGTCCAAATGGAAATCTGATGTGGATGTTCTGATTGAGTCTTGAAGCATCTGAGGGCATTGCAGAGGGTGTTGAGCAGTGCATGGGTCTAGATCCTCCATTCTTCTGCCTCTTGAGTGCTGTTGTCAGGCATGGATGCTCTCTAAGTAAGGCATTTTGTCTATCTTGAAAAGTATCTGAATCTAAATACCTAAATTATTGTCCCTAGTTCTGAGATTTAGCATTAAAATTACTAGTACTCGAACAGCAGTACTGGAGAGCAGTTCTTTCATGGCTTCAGTTAATCGAGAATGAAATGAGTGTCTGTACAGCTTTGCTTCCTGTGGCTTGCTGTCTTATGGTTGGATTTTTTTTGAGTGTAATATTGCAAGTCAGCTCTGAAAGTATTTTTGTGTTTGGGGCACGTGTAGTGTATGTATCCTGCATGGCAAGATGCTGTCAGTAACACAGCTGAGCCCTGCAGTACTTGTTCTCCAGAGGCACCAGTTTGGATGGGATGTCTCTACTTAATCCAACTATTTATTACCACGAAACTCACAGAACACAGTTGTTTGTTGAGTATTTACTCTTGTGTTAACTTATGAGTTGTGGTGAGTTTGTGCAAACTGCTGAGAGAGGGGAACCAGAGCTTGGCTTTCTATGGTTGCAGTTGATCTGTTTGCTCATGGTAACTCTTGCTTTACCTAAAGCTTGTTCATACTTAACACTGACTTATAGTTCTTCCATAAGAATAATTTTATCTCCCTCCAGTGTTTCAAGTTACTTACTTAGAGGTAAGAAATGGTGCTCCTACTGGTGGCATCTTTTCTAAACATCTCTTCTCTACAGGACAGATAAAATTATTGAGGACACCCAACATACTTAAATTAGTCCTAAATAGGTGGATGTAAATTCCCTCAAGTGTAGCCGTTTGGAGACTAGTAATGTACCCTGGTATGTAAAGTAGTTTTGGACCGTGAACGAGGTGTTTGGTTTTTTTTTTAAATGAGCAGTGTATTGATGCCTGGAGTGCTGCTAGATTTGATTCTGAGGGTGGTAGATGAGTATTTGGATGGGACTTTGGTTTGTGATCGCTCTCATGACCTTGAGAAGCTGCTGAAACTCTAATGTGCTTTGAAACCTGTCAGACGAGGAGTACTGTACTTGGGTGCTGTGGAGTGTGGATTGAATTCTGAGTTTTGTCTTTAGTGTATAAAAGCTGAATAAATTGTTCCTTTTGGATCTATTTTAAGTGCATGAAAACCCAAAGCATTTTTGTTTATTCCAATTTCCAACAGGAATCTCTCCCAGTTGAAAGGTACTCTACATGCTGGTTTATGCACAGATCCTCATGTCAGGTAGGGCACTGCTGTGTTGCACTGGTGCCTACTCTCTGGCACCTAGTTTGGTTGACCTTGGGCCATTTGAGAAAGAAATGTTCATAGCTCACTCTTCAGTAAAAGATTGTATTTCTTTAGTGTGTTTGTATGACAAATGTGAAGAACCTTTCTTATTTCAGCTATTGTAATACTTGAATCCAGCCCTAACAGTGAAGTACAGGGACTCACCTTGGTAGCCATCATCTTAGAGATGCTCCCTTTTAGGAGATAGAGAAACTCTATCCATCTCAGTAGGGCCCTGATGGACGGAACATTGTTAGGATCTGAGAGCATCTTGTTTTTTGTGTTGTGAGTCAGGTCTGAAGCGATACCTAAAGGGAATTAGGTGTCTCATTGCAGGTGGAGTTTATAGGCATCACTAGCAGTGGCTGTTATACAGTACTTATAGGACTGGCACCCATAGTTGCATCAACCTGACTCTTCAGGTGTGCTGTTCATCTGCTTGCTAGCTTATAATGTTTTCTTTATCTTTACATTTTTTCCCAGAGATGCATCATAGGAATGAACCTTGTTTCGTTTCTTTTTGTTTTCTCTGAAAATGTTTTTTTGATGTGCTTTTAATTTTTTTAAAGAAACAAAACCATCATTGTATTACTGATGATGATGATAAAATATCCAATGCTTGGTGTGGGTTTGTCACCACCTTTTGGTTCCCCTTCTGTTGGTTTAGGCTGGTGGAGACACTTGAGGTCTGAGTTATGATTGTTACTTGAAGGGAGTTAAAATGTAGCACCTGATTGTGGGTAAAACCAGACCAATAGTGCTCCTGTACACAACCAAAATGATCTTGTGAAAGCTAGAACTAACACTTTTTTTGTGAAACTTATTTCATAAATCCTCTACAAGTGTGCCCTAATTGAATTGCTATTTAAAAGGGGACCTAAAGATTCATTGGCATTGTCAAGAAGAAGATGCTTTAACAGGAATGATGGCTTGCATTGTGAGACATTTTCCAACCGACCCTTCTTTTCAATGTCTCTTACAGTAAAGTAACTGAAAGCAATTTAAGTGACTACAGAAATGATTATTTGCCAGAGTCAAATAGCTATGCATTCTCCTCTCCAGGCAAATCTGAGAGCTTGTTGGTTTTTGAGGAATGTTAAAAGCTGTAGTGTAATGTTTTCTCTGAAGTGATAATTTAACTGGTGTGTTAGGTAGGAAAAAAAAAAAAAGCATTGTCAGGACTTTGCTGTAGTGATGATGTTTTGTATCCTACCTTTATATCATAGTGAAGCAATATAATTTATTTGACTTCTGTTTTCTCTTTGGTATGCCTTGTGCTGAACCATATCTACGCTTCGGTATGTTTTGGTTTGGTTTTAGGTTTTTAGTTTTTCCCTGCATAAGGGTAAACATGCGATGCAGGCAGCACCTAGTTTGGATGCCACTATCTGTCTAGTTTGTAACTAAATCCAATAGGATCACTTCTCAGTTACACAAACAAACCTCACCATCTCTAGGCCAGAGAAGAACTCTGAAATACTTAATGATCTCAAGATAGTAGCTGTTGTTAACCATAACTGTTCACCATATGTTTTTGACTACTCTTGCAGGACTTTAAGGAAAAAGAAACGGTGTTAACGTAAAATACCTCAAGTTTTGCAGGAGAAGAGATAAGGTTAGAGATTGTCAAAACATCGTTCCTTGAAGTGGGGCTTACTGAAGGAGCCAGAGGGGAAGAAATGAAATTGCAATGTAGTTTAGGACTCCTGAAGTAAAATTGTGTGCTGATGTTGTTCATGACAGGGTAAGGAATTTATCGTGCTTAGAAAAATGTCATGGGAGAAGTGTTCTGAAACTGTATTTTTGAAACCCTGTATTAATTTATTCCCAGAAGATACTGTCCTTGAAAAATACTTCATATTTGCAGCTGTTTTTGACTGTTACTTTCAATCTAAACAGTTCTCCTTATTTATGTGCGAGTGCAGAGGGAAAGCAGGGCTCCATCCAGAAAGAACACTGGTTGCTTGCTGCTTGGCTTTTTTTAACTCCATGTTGTATCTTTGTTTTGTTCAGGGTTAACAGGCAAATGTTTCATATTAGCAGAAGCATAGAGTAGCAATTCCAGAGCTGAAGTAACCTTTTTTTTTGAGAGAGAGAGAGACAGGCTGCTCAGATTTGAAGCCTGTTTATATTGCCAGTTCCAGAGAGAAGATGGAACTAATGTGGAAGACATCTTAATGTGTCTTAACATACTGTCCCTTTTCCATGCATCTGTTTGTTAGTTTATTTGGGGTCTGATTAAAATGGAAGCTCTTGTGTAGGAAGCAGATGTGACAGCTTAGGTCTGTCATGGATTGTCTTATTTCTTGAAGTGATGGTCAGAGTGATCTGTTGGAATTTCCATTGCCTTTTCTGCTACTTTCCATTCTAGTGGTCACATTAAGCTGTTGCTAGTACAGAAAGAGTCAGTGGACCTGGGCTACCTATGAGCAAGCTTTCTTCTGCCCAGTAGTTTTTGTTATGACCTTAGAACTGTTGATTGATTCCACTTAATGCTTATCCTTTCCTTTCCTAGGGTAGAAGTGTGATGCTGTTGCCAAATGAAACTAACACCAAGCAGGAGAGGAATTGAAAAGTAATAGGTGCTTTTAGTGCAGAAGCAAAGAAAACTACTTTCCAAAGAAACAAGTTCACTGTAAACCTCTACTAATGCAGAGAATGTTTGGCTAGGCAGAGCGCTGTCCATTGAGAAGTATTCTTCCTCAGTACTGTGTGTTGTATGCGTGTCTGTTTGTCATGTGAAAGACTTATTATTGGCAGAAAGGCAAGATTTTATCACCAAGTGCTAGCTTGTAGAAGTTAACTGACTTGTGTGCTGCCGGTGTTGGGGAGGAGCTGCTTTGTATTTAGCTTTCATTTTCTCTCCTTACCATTGTGAACGTGGTTTCTTTGAGCTCTTTTTTTTTTTTTTTTCTTTCCTGTTGTGTTCCTTCTTGAAAAGGGTTTGGGAATGGGGGTGGAAGCTTCAATCTGTGGTGCTTTTTCCAAAGTTTTTTCATTTTGAAGAGCGTTTTAAAATGGACAAAAACCCAAGTCCTACAGGTAGAGGAAAACTTAATACGTGATGAAATCTCTTGTCGTTATGTGTGTGAAGTGTTACGGAACTGATATACTTGCATCTCTGTCTGGGGAAGCAAAAATGCCTAGAAGGTCTTTTGGAGACTGAAGGAATCTACTTGGATTGAACTGCAGTGTTCAGAGAAAACAAGGCTGAAATTCTCTTGCCTCTTTTTCATTAAAAGGGGAAAAGCAGTCAAGCTTGTTTGGTTGCACTGCGCAAAAGTGTAGTGCTTTTGAAATGTTACGGGCAGGACAGAAGGAAACCCAGCACAGTTAGAGAAATAACTCATATATAATTCAATCAAATCTGCCTGTTTTTGCTATGAGTTTCTTCTAGTTAGTAAGTGTGCTGTTGCCTCAGTGGCAGTGTGGGGCATTAGATATATCAGAAATATCTGCTCTCTAGTCAACCAGGCAGATATTACTACTTCACAGCTGTTTAAAACAGTGACTGTCAAATTTTGGAAGCTGGCTTGCTTGTCTGTTACTTGGCTTAATTTTCTTTCAGTTGAGCTTATTGGAGCAGCTTGCTAAATGAGGATGTGAAAGCAGCTGCTAGTGCAAAGGTTGGAGTAGAAGAGTATGGTTATTGAGAGCACTGTCAATTTAGCTTAGGCAGGTTGTTGTAAGACTGCACCCTGAAATGTTCCAGAAGAGTTTTTCCTAGGATATACTTAGAACACTGCCTAAATCTAATACTTTGGGTACTGTTCAGTACCTGATAACCTGTTTTACTGGTGGAAGTTGTAAATTTGATTGAAATCTTACTGCAGATGCATTCTTGACGACTCAAAGTAGCATCCATTTTCACTTGGCTATCACTGTTTTGCTGAAGCTAACAAGTCCAGGTAGAAACAATGCAGATTATATCATCAGACATCCTAAATCTAATCTAAACTAAAAATGTGAAGAGAAGACAGTACTGGAAATCATGTCAACTGTGACTGTGTTAGCAGTGTCACCAGCTGTATTGTGATCCTAAAGTAAAAAGAACTCGCTATCAATATTTAATGTTAAAACCTCCATTATAACTAAATAATGAATGCTCTTTTGAATTTTCCCCAAATGTGCTGCACGTGATGACGTGACTCCCTCCGTGGTGGTCATTCCTATTTAATTATCAACACTTGCTGACAATATCTTTATTCTGTAGGTGCATGAGAACGCAGCAGAAACCAAAACTTTTTTGTAGTGGAGGACATGGTGAGGGGTTCCACAAAACAATTCCTGAGGGAGTTGAGCTGTTTGTCTTCTGTCAGGTTTGCAGATTTCCCTGGGGGATAAGAGAATTGCATCTGCTCATCTGCTGTGTTAGTGGTGCTGTACACTGCTTGATATGGAGCTAGAGCTTATTATCTGCTCCATGCTTTCACTGCAAGTTTTGAGGGACTGTGGAGGAACTGAAGTATTTTGGGTGAAATTTGAGTACTGTCAGCACTGGTATTGACTACAGTGTGTGGTTACTTGTGGGGCACTGGATGCTTTTGCTTTTGTTTTCAGGAATTCTTGAATTTGTTCAAGTTCAGAGATAACATTAAAATGAGTTTGCGTTCAATGTGATATGGAAGAAATTTAATTACTGCTTTATTTTGATAACATTATAAATGAGTAGTTTGCCAACCTATAGCGGAACACTTCTGTGCCCCTGGAAATAGCGACTGAAGTTGCCATTGTGGATTTACCATGCAGAAATCATTGCCTGACCAGTTAGGCTGCCTACCTTGATGAAATGACTAGATCTTGGAATAAAGGGAGAGCAATGGGCGTCAGTTACTTTGACTATAGCAAGGCTTTACACAGTGTCCAACAGCATATTCTTATTTGTAGTCTGAGTAGAGGGTTTACTGTACAAATTTGGTTTCAAAGGGTATCAGTTAATCATTTGTACTCTGCCTGAATACCAGTTATGAGTGGAGTTTGTCAGTGACATGTGGTGACTTGCACTTTTTGATGTTATCTGCCTGGAGGAGGAAATGGGATGTACCCTCAACAGGTTTGTGGTGGACATGAATCAAGGCAGCTCAAAGGCTGGCCCATCTACAAATCTTCAGCCTAGAAGGGTTGGGCCTCTAGGAGCCTAAGACACATGCCAAGTCCTGCTTTTAGAATGGAAAATGCTCCCATAGTGCTGCAGGCTGGCTGGGTTGTACTCCTGCTAAGAGTAATCTGCGTCTGCTGAGTGTTAGGCTAAATGCAAGTCAGACAGGGATGTAGACCAGCAGGTTTGTTCCTCTTTACTCCTTGATGTTTTTTCTGTGTGTCCCCAGCCTGCATTTGTAATGGTATTTCTGGTTTTGATCCCCTGGAACGGTGGTGACCTTTTGGGATCTCCAAAGCTTGACACCAAGAAGGTAGAGATTAATCTCTTTACTGAGAAGCGCAATGGGAAAATGAGACAGGGTCTTACATTGAGAATGACATTACCCTTGTAGAGATTTTCAAGACTTGAGCAGAAAAACCCTAAGCAACTAGGACTGAGCTCATCTTTGACTGCGCTTTGAGAAAGAGACTTACGTGGAAGACCTCTTAGGTCCCTTCCAACTTTAAACAAAAGAAACTGTTGACTAAATGCTGTGTGTGGACAGTTTGAAAATGGAGGGCATCAGCTGGACCCAAACTACTGAAGTTATGAGCTAGTATACCTGGGCATAGTGGGTTTAACTGTGATAGTTAATAGATTTGCATGAACCCCCTTTAAAAATAGGTGCAAATGATAGTGGATTTTTTGGCAGGTAGTAGCCATTGAGTGGTTTATCTTAGATTGCGTTATACCTTTCATCTCTGGCTGAAGGCCACTCCTGTAATCTTCTGCTGCGTTACCTCAAACAAGTACGGTCTTTTTGACTAACTTGTCCACTTCCAGTCGTTCATGTGTATTCTTGATTCTAGTCAAAAACTTGCTATAAAGCAGCTCTTGAGCTATGGATTTTATGGAATAATGTGTTGAACTAGGGAAGAAATCGGTCAATTATGCCATCTTCCTACTTTCAGACTCACAGGCTCTTCTGCTTTATTCACCCTCTAACGTACAAGAAAGAGTCTCTAAACTGAATCTTAATCAGAAGGACAAAGATCTGGAAGAAATTTGATTTTTGCACAACGTTCAAGGTAAGACTTTCAAAATTGCCTGTGACCAGATGGCACAAAGCATGAATATCAAAGCTTGTGAAATGGAACTACTTTTCATTTGTCAGCTTTCTTGTGTATTATACTTAGCCTGGAGCATATTATGAATATTTATTAAGTATTAAATGCTGCATAATTCTTTGGATGTGTGCTGTGATCAGGTGCATACGATCTAGCTGTGTCTGCATTCTTTCAGTAAAACAGTTAACCAAGTTGTAACTCGTAACTAATGTTTACTATATCTTTTGAGTAACATAGATGTTCATACCTGTAAAATTGTTATAGTAATGTGCATGATATAAAATGGAATGTCTTAAATTGTGTGTCAGTAACTATATTTGGTTTACCTTATAGTCCCGTGCTGGTCTTGTTGGAATGTTTCTTGAACACAGTTATAGCTGGAGTGCCATGCCCAGTCTATCAGGTGATAGTTGGGGAATTAGAGGGTAGGACTGTTAGATTTTGAAAGGTGTGGTAGGTGTGTTACTTTCAGTAAAGCCATTGCTTCAAGCACCTGTGCAGTTGTCATCACTGCAAATATGAGCACCAGACAAGTGGTAGGAGTCGTTAGAATTATTTGGCAAAGTGATGATGGTGCTTTCAGCTGCCATTCACAGATTAACAGAATATTGAATAAAATGTTTGTTCTAGCATTCCTAGCTTCCAATGGAACTATAGAGAGTCTAATTAGGTTTGGGGTGATGAAACCTGTAGCCCAGCTTGTGGTTTGCTTTGATTCCCTGCCCTTGGAGAGTTTATTGGTGAGCTACACTATTGAGTGGATAGTATATGTGGTTTTCCAAGGGAGGAGCTGAATAATTGGTTCAGGAAAATGGAAACACATTGATATCCCTTGCAGACAGCGGGTTGTGTGAGGAGGGGAATACAAGGACACAGTACCAGCCATAAAACAGATGGTGGAGAATTTCATGTGGAGTCAGAAGGACACAGGAGGTGTTTCGAGGACTGTAAAGTGCAAGTTGCAGTGCATGTGCAATGTAGGCAGCTGGTCGCCTGGTGCTAGCCCTTGTGGGGTTGTGAGGGACTACTGACACTGGCACTTAATGTGCTGAATTCAGCACTTACTTGAAGGTTCAGATCATCAGTGGATTTCTATTCACATAATTTTTAATTTGTTGTGCCTTTGTGATTTTTTTTTTCCTAATAGTTTATACTGAATTATTTGCATAATCCTCAAGCTTGTTTATTAGCTTTTAAACTGCTAATTTCATCAAGTTCTTTGTTATCATTCTGCAAAGGCTTGAATACTTAAGAGTATCCTTTATGAACTCTGCTTGTTTTTTTTAATGTACTTTTATAGTTATAGGTTTAACTGTCTGAACTAAACCAAGTACAGCATACGTACTGTATGTTTTAAAGCGCTAAGACTGAGATCTGAGCTTTGAAAGTTTGAGGTTACATCACTAAGGCATCTTGATGTGTTGCCTGTATAAACAGTGACAGTGTGGGGTGTCTTCGCCCTCTCTGCAGTTAATGTGTTCTCTTGGTACATCATCTTCGCACCACGATGTCTCATTGCCGTTCGCATTCTTCAAGGGGATGTCTTGCAGCCAGCAGTGTGTAGGAGCAGTAACCTTCTGTGGAACTAGAGATGGTGTCTTAGAACTATCTGCTACTGATGTCTGACCTGATGAATAGCATAAAATGAATGTTGAATTATTAACATGCTTGCTTCTCTGAATCTTTTTTCCTGTCAAATCTGTGTAGACATATCATAATTGCATTGACTGCTTGTAAGCCCTTGAGCACTGTCTCTTGTGCTGATTTTTTTGTAAACTGGCATGGTCTTTTTGCATGTTGGGTTTAACATTCTTATTGCTAAAATTGCCCTTTGAATTTTTGCAGGTATTTTTCAACATGTATTGTAGTAGTAAATAGTGGCAAAATTAAAATGGTTGTTATCTCAATATTCGGAACTTCAGCATTTAAATATTTTGTAAATTGGAAGTATTTAAACTGTATTGATTAAAAGCCAGTCAAGCTGATCTTTCTTGTCATTCTGAAGTTGCAGTAGTAATTGGACAAAACTATTTGAGTATTTAAACTTGGGAGTTGCCAAATGGCTGCTTCTTGCCAAGTACTCCTCTGTTTAGATGACAAGTGAAGCAGTTCAGATAGCCTCAATGCAGACACCTGAAAAAGATTCCATGTGTCCAGGCAACGATATTGGAGACTGCTGCCAGAAAAAAAGGTAATGGAAATTTGCTTTGCTCTGCAGATCCTAGAGGTAGTAATCATTTAGTCTTCAGATTTTTTTTCTTAGAAAACTTCTTTAATAGTTAAAAAAAAAAAAAAGTAGAGCGTGATACAGAAGCACAGTGAGCAGTACTGTGTGTGTCTCTGTCATAGTCAAGCTATCTGTGATCTAAAACCTAACACATACTGTGCATTAAATAGGATATATCCTGTGATTACATGTGTAAAGATTGTGCTGGAGTATAGGAGTATATCACTGCATATCTTGTAGAATCAGCTGCTTCTCTTAAGTATCTGGTTATAACTAACTTCTTAAAAGTGCTTTGAGATATTCCTTATTTGGAGTGATCCATTTAAATGGGTTAAATTAGCAAGGTGTTTAATCTGTTTTAGTGAAGAGAGAGCATGTTTACATTTCTAACTGCTTAGTTACATATGCTAATACAGTAGTGTTAATAAAATAGTTTTGCTAATATGTATTAAGAATATCTTGGTGTGGAAGAGACTAAAGGGAAAAAAACATGAGGTTCCAGAAGTGATTGCGGTATAAAAATAACTACATTTTTATGATTCCTATTTGAGAGCTTCAGTTTCTATATTAAAGTACTGAATCTGACTTTAGATCTTTTCCAAGATTAAGTAAGTGTGTGTGGGCTTTTAGTTGGTGGAACAGATATTTGAATGCTCTTTCCAAGTTCTGTGCTTTGCTGTAAGCACTAAAATGTATATGGCATAGTAAGCATTAATATGTTGTACGTCACTGATTCAAATGTTCTGGTAATTTTGTTATGGTGTTGAGTGACCTTTGCATCTGAATCCTTTTGTGCATAAACCTGGAAGTGGTAGTAGGACTGTGAAAGCCACAAATAGTTTCAAATGGTTAAGTACTGTGGCAGAGAATTTATTCTTCCTGTAACAGGTATGTCAGTAGTGTTCAGGCTATTTCCTATCTGCTCTACTGGCTCAGTTCTAGTTCACTTGTATGTGAAGACCTGCTCTCAAGATGAGGAAGAGTAAGGACATCACTTCCACTCTTGTGGAGAGGGGAGTCCTCCCTCTAACCAATGATACTGTATATGTTTAAGAAAAAAACCACTCAAGATCCCTTATAAATCTGATACATTTGTTTCTCTCATTGTCAATCACATCAACACAAGTGAATTTTCGCTGTTTTCTCTGTGGTGCTAACTGAAGTATTGTTATATTGCGATCTTGCTCATTTCTTACTCTACTTTGTGAATTTTGAAGTCCTCCTAAGTGTAGGTATACTTGTGGTCCCAGTTAAGGCCATGTGTATTATACACGTACGGCAGGAAAAACAGGATTTGCTGTCAAGATTATAGTTGTGATGGCTTAATTTCCCAGCAGGCAAATGCAATGCTGCTGTGCCTTTGAGAATTCTTTGTGGGAAGTTTGTGCAGAATGAAGCGTCTGTACAGAAAGACGTTGTAAAAACAGAGTTCAAACTTTTGCTGTTAGGTGCAGTGGTAATGGAAGCTGTAGTACTGAAGATAAGTAACTCACCATTACTGCACTGGTTGTAGTAGCCCGATTCTATTCCAAAGCTTTCTTGCTCTCAGTGCATTGCTAGCCACTGAGTTGGTGAGATTCTCTACAAAGACAGTAATCAACTGTGGGAACCTTAGTTGTTTTCCAGCTTGAAAATAACTGAAAACCGATCATTGATGAATTAATCACGATAGTTGTATGCAGAGAACGTTCTTCCACTTTATGAGCATTTTCTGTGAAATGTTATTAAGCCTTTGAAAACTGTCAGGCTTGCTGACTATATCTTACAGCTAGAGCATCTTAATACTTTGAAGCTCAAGTCACCTTTTGAATCCTAGCAGTAAGACAAGACAGTTATGTCAGGTTTCTATAACTCTTGATCCTTCTGTATTTTGAAGCCTGTAACAGTGGGATTTCTTTTCAAATACGTGCATTTGGATAATTATTTGTTGCTTTCTGTATGTGTTCTTTATGGCCTTAGGTATTTTCTTGAATGGCTTAGCAAGAAAGGGCCAAGCTGTTCCTGTTTCATAATCAACAGTTTTTATTTCCAAGTTTACTTCCGAATTTGAATAACGCTGTAGTTTACTTACAGCTTATTTTTCTGTGGGGAGAGGTATGACAAACTCTGGATGTTCTTTTTATACTGCTGTAGTAACTAGAATGGGTGAGACATTCCACTTCCTTGCAAAGTGAGGAGTGGTTTAGGGACATGACACTTGAGCCCAGGGGACTTCAGAATGGATAGATATACTTTGTAATGCTATCAGATGGCAAGTGGGTGCCTTCTCTCAGAGTGTTTGACCAGTGCTCATGTTGAGATTTCAACTTGTTAGAAGCAGGGAACTTCTGTTTACAAAGTTGCAGTGATCTGCCTGCAGTGACTGTATTTTTTAAACATTTATCTGAAGGCCAGATAAGCTTGAGTAGATGGGTAGCTTCAAACCGACTCATTACTGCCTATCAACGTAACTAGCAAGATGGTAATAAATTTGCCTCATGGGGATGCGCCATGGCAATGTGTTCAAAAGACAGACACTTTGCTAAGAGTAAACATGATTCTTCTGCTGCCTGTGCAAATTGCTGTGTCTGAGCCAGGGCTTGGAATCCCAATCAGGAAGATGAATGTTTGCAGACATTTTTGCAGTTGCCTTTGCAATTATAAGTAAATAGATTCAATTTCAAATCGAGGCAGTATGAGCATGTCTTCTGTGTATTACTCTTGAATTGCAATGGGTGACATATTGCATATCTAGAACTTACACTGTATCTGTAATGCAAGATATAATAACACCTACTAAGGCTCCTGTAAACTCTTCTCTTGAATGTCCTAGCAACCCCAATAAATGTTTATTTGAAGAAGTCACCTACTTGTGATTATTTTTTGTAGATTAGTTTTGCAAAGAAGGCGTACTAGCATATAAATGCAGTACATCTCTTAACTCTAGAAGATCATCTGTTTTCTTTAGTCTGATAAATATCAAATATTTGACAATGAAGGCTTTTTATACTTCAGTATTTTACTGAAGTATGTTAGGTGGCCTTTTTCCTGAGCTTTTCCGAAACTGGATGTGGGCATGTAGACTGTGTACAAGTGTTTGGGCTAGCAAGGATGACTTTAGTGTTTGTTTTTCTGCTTGTATCATTCACCAGAGGTTCAGTTACGTTTTGACTAGATGAACAGTCTGCTTCAGGCATTCCCTTATACAAGCCTGATGGTCTGTGTGGCTGAGCAACAGGGATTAACATGGAAGCAGGGTTGAGCTGCTGAGAGCAAATATTACTTAAGCTGCCACTGTTGCCGGGAAATCTATGTAGCCATAATGTGAATTTAGCAATGTAAAACTTCCTCAGAGGACAATTACAGAGAATTTGGGAATGGGAAGGTGTGCCTTACAAATATGTATCAAAGATCTGCAGAAAAAAAGTTCAAAATAGCTTTTCTACCTATTTTCCGTGTGTATCAAATGTGATGTAGGTTTCCGATGCTGTGAATGAGCCCACTGAAGTAATAAAGTGTTGTAGGTAGACCCACACAAAGCAGTACTGAGTCTTGCTGAGCTTTTAACTAGTGTGAAATATTGTGCTAATAGTGTGTTCTCATTGTAAATTCAGACTTGAATGGTTCGGATGATTAACTTGAAATTAAAACTTTGAACAACCAACTTCAAACTGCTGATCTATATATTCACCAGAACCTTGAGCAGATTTCCAATGCAGAAGTCTTGAAATAAAACAAACAAATGAACTAGAATTTTACTTCTAAAATGTGTTGAAAAGATAACGGTACTTTTTGTAAAAACCTGGGTATTTAATTGCTTTGAAACGCGTAAAGCACTTGACTTGCTTAATGTACTGATAAAACTATTCAAGTTTCTGCTCAACTGTGATTCACAGTGTTGTGTAGACCCAAGAGTCGCTCAGCAAATACAGAGAAAATCCCATTGTTTTCTTATTATAAAGTATGAGCAACTTCTGTAGGGTGGAGATTCTACATTGCCTCAAGTAATTGCACAGCCGTTAACTTCTGTTTTTTGTTTGTAGGTTAACAAGAAACTACTGCATGAACTTGCACAACTAATTCACTCTCTCGGCATATGCTCTTATTTTACTATAAAATCAAGTAGCCTAATGACTATGTGAAGAGGGGGATGGAATACTTTACATTTACTGTATGTTTACAACATGCTGTTAGGAAGTTGCAGCATACTGGCAAACCTGCACTGAGCTTTCAGTTTTGCTGTTTTCCTTCTCCCCCTAGCATCTCCTACTTCTGTAATATCTTTTACTATTTCGTGACCCACACTTTGGAGGGTTGATATCGTGATAGTATTTGATGCCACGAGGTCAGATAGGACACGTAAGATTTCACTTTGTTTTTATTGGTGGTGAAGGGAGTGGATTGGTTGGTTTACTTTAAAGCAGCAGTGATGTGATTGTCCTTAAAAGGTCAGAGTTGTTGTTGGTTGTTAAAGAGAAGGAAAATTGTATTTCTGGTGCTTTTTTGTTCAGAGTCTGGAAATTTGCAAAGGACCTGGATGGTGTAGTGGTTTTTGTTCTTTTAATGTTAGGCTTCAGCTTGAGGTTCATTAATGCTTTGCTACTGAGTTGAATTAATATGTATTTAATTATCAGAAAGACTAGTATGTGATACTTAGTCTTCTGTGAAGTGGTAGGGATCTTCAAATTTCTCAGGGTTCTTGCCTACATAATTTGCTCACTGTGCTTGTTGTTGAATGTTGCTTTTAATTTTTTTAGCAGTGATGGGAGTTGCACTTGATGATCCTTGTGGTCCCCTTCCAACTTGGGCTATTCTGTGATTCTGTGATTTACTTGCGATGCATTTGGCTGTTGCTTCCATCTGAAGAAAACACTTTTAACATGGTGAAATGAAGCATATTCAGGAGTAAGGTACTCTTAGCTCAAAATGACACTCTTGGAATCCATCATAATGTAAGCAGTCTGTCTCCAGGCTAGACGTCACCCTCATCTAATGAACGTTCTCACATCCTCTTAGAGTAGTATTGGAATGAGTCGAACCTTTTGCTTCTGGGAAGCATAGAGCTTGTCTTTCCATCTGCTTTGGTGAGTCAGCCCCTTCCAGAGGCTACGGAAGCAGCATTAGAAGGACTGAGACTGTCAGGCACTTTGTGTAAGCGCCCTGCAGCCTTCTGGTTAAGGAGACCTACTGGAGATGGGATGCTGTGTGAAGAGAGCTGCCTTGTGGTTGTGTGTTTGGTGGTCCTGCCTCAGTGGCTGGTGTACTTAAGCAGACGGAGAGTTATGCTCTTGCCTGCAACTGTGAATATGTGTCTTTTGAGGTTTTGTCCTTTCATTATTATTATTCTGAAGTCCTCAGGTATGGAAACAACTTTTCCTGTTCAATTTTTTAACTTTTGAGGAGAAGTCTTTTGCAGTGTAATCCAGTACAGTGATTAGAATATTTGCTGTCCAGTTCTTTCAGAATACTTCTTCAGAGTTCATTAACAATTTAGTTGGATGCTGCTTAAGTCATAGTTTCACAGTACTCAGAACAAATCTGAATAGGCAGCAGCTGCTGGTTCTGCATTTCTGGCACTGGCACTTGCCTGAAATGCATTTTCTGAGATGGTTTAGAGAACTAAACTGGCAGAACATAATTGACTTTTTCTGGCTTAGCTTTATTCATTGAACCATTCATCCTGTTGAGGTGCCTAAAGACAAAATGCTGGGGAAAACAGAGTTTGCAGCAGTGTGATGTTACATGCATGAAACTAACTGAAACCTTACAGTTCTTTCAACTGTAGCAAAGTGTTCCTTCTTTCGTACAGCTTTTGCTTATGTGTATCAAGAAAACAGATAACTTGGATGTCCAGGTCTGCCACATGTCCCATTTATGCCTCATTCAGCTGAGCAGTCAGTTTATAATTGTCAGTGTTACCATAAGACTTGCATTTCCCTCGTGCCCCAGACAAAGCTGACTGTTAGCCAGAGTTCTTTCTACTACTATATTGTCACAGTAACTTCTGTAAGATGAGATGGTTTGTATGATTAAATGTATAGTCTCTGATCTGTGAAGGAACTTGGGTGTTTGCATCCTGTTGAAAATAATGGGGTTTTGGTGCCTAGATGCTTGTGTAAATATGTACATCTGAATTGTGAGCTACCTGTTAGTTTTACATTTTAAGTTGAATTTATGATCATTTCTATTGAAACTACTTTTAAAGTTGTAACGTGATCATTTCTTCTGAGGAGCTGTAGTACTTTGAAAGAAAAGCAGTAACCTTCTGTTGTGAAACTACCGTGCATTTTTACATCTGAGCAATCATAGTAAAGAGTTGGCAAATAAGGCATGCTGCACTTGATGGATTTCACTTTTGTCAAACTGTTTACTCGGCCACTTAAGCAGGTGAATAAAATTAAGTAAATAGCACTTGTGTTAGCAGATATGCAAAAGTTATTCCTTCTGTAACTGAATTTAGGGACTTGAATGTCAGGTAGTAGGCTGAATGACTTTTCAAGTGCTCGCGTGTGCTGGTGAAGGAAAAAGGAGAGAAAAATGTGGATTTTTTTTCAATTTTTTGTTGGTATGAATTCTTAATATGCTATTTAGAGTGTTGCTTTCTGTAAAAAACTGAAAGATCTAATGACAGCCAGACATAGCTTTGGTTCAAGCTCTTCTGTTTTTCAGGAATACTGCTTTTTCCTAAGTTCATGTACAAATCTGTTGTATACCATCTGGAGTAGCTAACTACTTCCTTTGTTTCTTTCTAGGAAATACCAAAATAAAGCAGATGTTGTGTCCCGTGCTGTTATCTCAAGGTTTTGCAAGTCATTCTGTTATGTGCTCCTTGGCAGCCGGAATGTAAACTAATTCTTTCAACACAGAACTAGAACCTTGACAAGGTTGTGATTACAGGTAAGAACAAATTCTGCCTCTTGGAAATTTATGGAACAATATCATCACTTTGACTGTGTTTTAATTCGCAGCTTGTAATTGACTAAGACTTTCTCATAAAGTTGAGAACAGATTGGATAGAGAATGTGTTTTTCTTCCTTAATTGCATTTGAGATTTGCTTAATGTTATTTTAAATAGGGAGAAAATGGCCTCTCTTTACTGCTCTACAATGCACAGTTAATAAGTGAAAAAAAAAATAAAAATAGTAGTTTATCAACACCCAAATGTGTGCTGAACCGTAATTTGAGGGAGGTGTTTTCTCACACAAAAGGTTGTCTCGTGTCACTCAAGGTCAGTCAAAGTCATGAACTGTTTTGCCACCACGAGCTTAAATCAGCTTAGTGTCTGTGTGGCTTTTCTTCCCTTCGAGTTTCATATTGTCTTAAATGAGCTAACAGCAGCAGTACTGCTTAAGTTACCCTTCTTAATCAGTTACAGAAAACTTCTAAATTGTCCCACTGTAGATTCAACATCTGAATGACTTTTTTCAAGGGGAAAGGTTGTTGTCTTTTTCCAGGTCAGTGAAAATATTTTAGCTTCTGGTTTCTTATCCTGACTTCAACTGACAGACTGAAATGTGATGGCAGTAACTCTTGTCCCACTGTTCAGTCACTATCTTTTCAACCTGTAGATGGGGAACTAAAAATTCTGTATTCTTCTGATTTCTTTTTAGAAGTGGTAAATTAAATGCTACAGAACTGTGTTATTAAAAAAAAATGTCAAACTTCATCCTCTGTTTTGTTTTCTGAATAACTTAATTCTGTGTTTAAACAAGGAGTACCTGTTCTGAAGACTGTCCATGAAGTTGCTTTGTTGCATATGCTGAATCTGCAGAATTATGATGAAGTTAAAACCTTTTTGGTCTCGATTTTACATTTTGGTGTCCCTGCCAGGATGAGTCATTTGTGTTAAAGTTGTTTGCCTTGGTCTGCAATGGTGGAATGTTGATTTCAGGCAGTCTAATATGTCATACTCAGAAGGTGGATGATGCATAGGTCAGTGACAGGTTTGTGCTAGGGAAGTAACACAGTTCTTCTGTGACAGTAGAAGAAAGGTTCAACTGTTATTTGTTTTGGTTATACTTTGGTTTTTGTTTGTTTTTGTACTGTTGTATTTTGGTTCAGTGTTTGTATTTCATTTGCAGCGAGTAACAGATTTCAGAAAGCCACAACTCTTCTTACACTGTCATAGACTATTTTTTTTGTTGCTGGATTGGATATGTATTCCTCAGATTTGTGTGTGTGAATCAACAAGTCACTCCTCAACTAAGTTTTAAAAAAGTTCTGTTTTATTGTGGTTCTGTGTACTTGCTGCAGAACAGTTACCCTGGTCTTTGAGACCTGGTTAGGAACAACTAATTGGTTATGAGGCACTCGTTTCTACCTTATTTTCACAAATGCATCTGAAGTTTTTCTTCTCTCATCTCTTTCAATGTTTGTTTACTAAGTTGTATTAAATGCGTGAACTTTGGGTAAGGGTGAACTTATTCTAGTGACATGTTGCTTTATGCCAATGAGTGCAATGATTTCTTCGATTTTGATGTCCTTTGTATATTAGCTGTATGGTGACCCTCTTTACTTGAAGTTTTGTGTGCTATTTCTTTAACAAAAACCTGTCTGCTGGTATTTTGTAAAGGAGCAAAGTTAAATTAACTCATAAAATAGCTGATCCTCTGAACTTAGGGAAGCAACAACAACAGCAAGAAGACTGTGTAGACAGAAGTACCTAAACTTTTTTTAGGCAAGGATCACTTCTATAGTAGGTCAGTGCTTTTTAGTGTCCAAAAGCTACACGTGTACCTCTTGTTTTGAATTGTCTGCAGGAAACATGACCCAACATAGGCAAATGAGAGGATTTTCAGTAAAAGCAGGACGGAAAACATCTTAGCAAACCTACCATAGTATGATCAGTTAGAAGAAAGTAAAGGAAGTCCACTGGGTTATGCCACACCTTGTCGCAGAGTTTCTATCAAGGGCAGGAAGTGACTTCAGGGTTGAAATGCTTGAATTGGTCGTATCTGATTTAACTGTCTCAATCAGGTGCCTGTGCACTAAACTGCTTCAGGGTGGCACAAGGACATGGGTACTGGTTTGCACAAAGCTGTCATGGCTTTCAGACTTGAGCCTCTGATGTTCCCATGGAGGTGGTAGAAGCAATAGTGAGTTTACTCTGCACTTGTCTGGGCCCAGAATTACCTGGTGACCCAGCCTGGGTATTTGCATCTTACATACCACTTCTCATATAGTTAATATGTAACATATAAAACTGGAGTTTCCCAGTTGGCAGTTGACTTTCCCAGCCTTCATAATATTTAGGTGACAACCTGATAACATCTGAAATTGTTACCTGGAAAACTAAGGCAAGTGGCATGGAATGAAGAGAGTTTCTACTGTAGAGTATGTCTTACTGAGAAAGATATTTGCATTCCTCTTCTGTGATTTCCTCGCTGAAGTGCTAATATGAATGGACAGCTGCTGGATGTCAGAAGTCGCACTAATAGCCACAGAATTAAGTGTTGTTAACTAGGAAGAACACTGTATGTTTTAAGTTTACATCGTGTCACAGAACTTCATGGGTGTGACCTCTGCTGTTTATTATGATGCTGCACGTACTGATGAAGGCTTGTTAACACTGAGATGAATCAACCTGATCACCAGTGGTGACTTTGTACTGTTTGCAGCGACTGCAGAGATACGTTCCTCTGAAGCTCATCTTGGACATCTGAGACTTGATCTCTTAACTTTGTACCTAGCAAACTGCATTCCATATAAATAAGAAGCTACAGCAGAAAAGTGTGCTAAAAGTGTGATGTTGTCACATCAGCTGAACTTGCCACAGTTATATACACAAAACCAATGTACAAAACGAACTTCAGGAGAGACAGATTCCTACATAGTCATTGCTCTATGTGGTGCATTCACTAGTTATGTCATGAGTGCTTAGCCTGCACAGGTGTTTTTTGTGTAGTTTTACTTCTTAGCAGTTTTTAAACTTAGTTTCTCAGTAGTTACAAAATTGCGTAAGAGTGAGCATAATTTTTATAGGTTTTTGAACTGCAAATGCTATGAAAATTGCTTTTAGAGGTACTTGTCTTTTCTGGCACTGTGGTCAACTGCTCAAGTCAATGAGCAAATTAAGGCTTGTGTGTTTTTTAGTTTCTCACTTCCAGATTTTTTATTTTTTTTTTCCCCCAAATCTTGGAAAACAGTTCATGGTTTTCTAGTGCTTAGGGTGTTATATCACCTTCTGTGCTTAGCTCTGTTGTGTTTTGTTAGTAGCTTAGTTTTATGTGCCTTGCACCTAATTCTGAATGTTCTCCAAAGGTTAAACTCCAGTGTTTCAATATAATGATCTGATTATTTGGTGCATTACCTGCCTGATGGTAACTTTAGAACCACAGTTTCTGATGTATCAAGTCATCTAAAATTTATCTACCACTTGGAACACAAGCATACGTGCATGTCTGATGTTAACAATCTAGGTAAAAAGGTTATAGGTCCCAGCCTAACTCCTGGTGTGCCTTTTTACACAATACCACGGTCCTTCCTGCTGGGGCTTACCCCTGTATTGAATTTGCTGTCAGAGCTATTGGCTTCTAAACTCACTGCTGTCAAAGTCACATAGTTCTAAAATTAAATTAAAGCTAATTTTGCACCTACATAGTGAAACATTTTAAACAGCAACAGCAAAAACATCTCAGCCAGCAGTTCTGAAAGAAAAGAAATTGCTGGTGCGATGTAGTGGTGAATAACTGAAGCATAGCAAATCGTATTATCAGGTATTGCTATGGACATTGGAAACAGATGTAAATCTACAGCATTAAATACTGCCTGTGATTGTTTTGTACCTTCAGACTGCCTTGAAGTAGCTGAAGCACATTTTGAAATGTTACCTCTTTTATAACTGGCTGGTTTAAATGTGGTTTGATGTTTCCTTTGTGTATTTCTTTCTTTTTTTCCCTTTGGCCCCCTTCCC
>VXAB01003484.1:138569-212152 GCA_013399175.1 Odontophorus gujanensis
GGGATACATAAATTCATTTCAGAGTTATAGCTGCAGATTCTAGGCATATTTCCTAACTCATGATGGGGCTGACTAAGACATGTTTTGAATATCCTCGTTTAAAAGCCTGTTGGAGTTGTTTAATGTAACCTTGTCAGGATAACTTTTTGATAGTAAATTTAATGTGTTATATTAAAGACCAAACTTCGAGTACAGCTATTGCTTGAAATTTCAATAGCTCTTTGCCTAATGTAAATTTATGTAGAACCAGTGTTTTTTAAGGTCAGTAAGTAAAAAATGATCCCAAGCTTTCTGTCATTGAAAATAGCAAATTATTGCTTGTGTTCCGGGTAAGATTTGTATCAAGTAGGAAACCTGAGAGACAGATACGTTTGAACTTAAGATAAATAATTCTTGAATTAGGTTTCTGCCCCAGGAAAGGTATATCAGCTTTTACTGACAGCGCTGAACTGTCTTGGAAATGGCTTAGCAATTGATTTAAAACTAGAGATGAAGGCCATAAGAGGGCTAGAGTTACTGCCAGAGCGGCGTATTGCTGAGTTTCCTTTGAAGGCCTTCCAAAGGCTACTGTTAGTGATTAACTGTACTTTTCAGGTACTGGTTTTGGTTTTTTTCTTTCCCAGAAGTGGGAGAACTACAAAAAAGGGAGTCCTAGGTTTCCATTTTTCATCTGAAGAATGCATGCTTTTTGAAAATAGTCACTTTTTCTTTGCTCACTAACACAGTTTATTTCTTCAGCTGATCTTCAGAGCAACTGCTGCTTTATATAGCATGCGTAAACAGTGAGATAAAGAGTGTGCTTGGTGTCTTCTTTATGACCAACCATAAGCTGGATACCTAGCCTTAATGTTTTATTACTGATTACAAGTCAATCTCAACATCTTTTACTATTTGTAATTTTACAAAGTGTTTGTAATTATAAGAAGTACATATAGAATATTTAAAAATATAGTAAGATTTCTTTTTTTATTCCTTCTGAGCTGTAAGAAATGAAGCTACTTCAAAATAGCTAAAGCTAGGATGTGGAACACATGCTTCCATTGTTTTTTTTTTATTTTGTTTCTTACATTTTATGATACATATATATAAAATCAATGTTTAATGCTGTGGTCACAGGCTTTTGCAATTAGATGAGTTTTGGTCTTCATACAGCCATGTGTAGGTCATTCCAAAAGTAATGCCTCCTATTTATTTCTGTGGAAGCTACAACAGATACAGGGAGCACAGTAATACTGTTTGATATTGTACACTGTCAGTTACAAAGCAGTATTTTTCAGTATCGCCACCACCATTAGCTGTGTGTTTTCACCAGCAATGAACACGAGCCTGCATGCAGTGCTTATGGAAAATCTGCACCAGTGGAGGTGACCCACTGTCACCACTGCTGAAACAAATGTTCTCTGTTTGGTCTCTGTTGTGTTCCACAAGCAACGATGGGTGTCAGTGGTGCCATTTTTTCCACGTGAAGGAATTCAGCATCAAACCTTTGCTTATTGTGCTCTTCTGTGTCAGACACCAGTTTGTCAGACTGTCCCTCAGCTGTCATCTGTCACATGGCAACAACATGGAATGGAATACTGGTGGAACAGCTGTGCCACCAACATCCACCTTGTGGGCCTGCACAACTGAATAGGAGGCATTACTTTGAAAGCACATCTCAGGTGGTTTGAGAACATTATCTGCTGAATTGAAGTCAGTCTTGTTTTTTTTATATTAGTTGTGCCAGTTAACTGTCACTTGAAGTGGATTGTTGAAGTCTGAGAACTGTTTTCCTGTTTCTGTTGAGTAAAAACAAATTGACATGAGCTTTTGAATGTCTTTTGTGATAATTTGGTTTTACTTTAGATTCTGCAGCTGGAGATATGTGCCTTGTTTAAATGGAATACTCATTTTGGAGCATGTACAAGGCTCAGGATATCTAGTGCCACGTGATTTTTTTTTTAAATAGCTCTTTAAGACTTGAACTTAGAATATAACATGGTACTTGAACATAAGCTATCTGAATTCTTGTATTTCTTAGTTGATTTGGCTTTCTTTACTTTTTCTTTATGATGTTCACAGCATGTTACAAAACCTACAGTACTGCTTCTGCATAATATTAGTAGCATTTGAATCAAAGAACATTAAGCATGAATTAAGAAAGTAAAATTATACTTCTTAAATGGGATGAAGAGTTGCTTAAGTATTTGGAGACATTAGTCTGAATTTTTTATTAAAAGAGAGTTCAAAAGATTTATAGCTAGTGAGCAAGCCTTGGTCTGTGCAATAAGCCTTCAGCCCTTCCCATGGAAGCCACTGGAGCAGAGACATGCCATGAAGTTTGGATTGGCTGGATGACAGTTCTAAAGTTACCCTGGCAGGATGGAGTGAGGAATCCAACTGGAAGCTTTTCTTCCTGTCAGAGTAAGCTATGGATGCTGAAAATGACTTTAATGGAGGGGAATGACAGAACTGAGGAATTCTTAAGCACTCCTTCTGACCTAGTAACAAATTCTGAAACCAGATTATCACGGCTGCAGGCTTGATGCGTGCTGGTGTATGAGACCCCTCGTGACTGACTAGCTCAGGATCAGTTGTGGCAGAATTATCTCAGATTTTTGCTGGGTGAAAGCTACTGTCACAACCAGTCACTGAGAGTTTCATGGGGCAGTTGTTGTCAGTGTGACTGGAAGCTGTCTGAGTTTCTGAAGTTCTCAGAAAGGTAGCGTGGAACCTGTGGATTAAAGATGTCCCTGCTGTCTTTGTAAAGTGAAAGTTGCTTTCTTCAGGCCTAAGTAGAATGGCCTGGTCTTGTACAAGTGAGGAAATCCAAGTCTTTGAAAACTTGCTTATAGATACTTGTATTGTACCTGCAGACTTACTCTCTGGGGGTGCTTCTTACATATTTTGAAGCAGATCTCCAAATATACATGAACTAACTTTCTGTGGACCTTTTTTTCTTGTAGGTAGCGTGTATGTTTTAATTGGATGTGTTTTAAGATAAAGATTGATGCATTTCCAAACTTAAAAACATATAATTTAAGATAGTATTGTAAATTTTTTTCTTGGATCAGAGTGAGATTGACTTCTTACTTCTTCAAAAGTGCTGTAATCATAATGTCCTTTGGTATAGAAGTTTTCTGTTCCTCTGCTGTCAATTTTGCCATGCTTTACAAGATTACAGAAGTGGTGCAGTCCATGCAAAGATAATGAGACCAGCTGGTACTTAAAGGTATTAGCTTTTCTTCACTCCTCAATGGAACTAGAAGGGAAATAGAAATAATATGGGTGTTAGTTTTTCAGCATGATTAGATTTTGACAGAGAATGGCAAAACTGGCAAGGCTGTAAAAGTATGTGAACTATGCCTTCACTGAGCCTTTGTGTGGATAGCTTTTTGCACGTTTTAATTTTGATGAAGTAGATCTTAAAGAGAAGCAAAACCAAAACACATCTACACAAAAAAGGCAAACGGGTCTGTAAGTTCCCCTTCCATTAATGTAATTTATTAATTACTCTTCCCTTTACAGCTGTTGATTTTTACACGTGTGCATGGTTTGTAACTACTTCTTTAAAGAAGAAAGCAAAGGAAAAAGAATGCTGAAACGAACTTGGAATGGTGGATTTGTAAATAAGACTTTTCTTGTCTTTTTTCCAGATTCAATATTGCATAAACATGGGTGCATTTTTGGATAAACCAAAAACTGAAAAACATAATGCTCATGGTGCAGGGAATGGCTTGCGTTACGGCCTCAGCAGTATGCAGGGATGGAGAGTGGAAATGGAAGATGCTCACACAGCTGTTGTAGGTATTCCCCATGGCTTAGAGGACTGGTCCTTTTTTGCTGTCTATGATGGTCATGCAGGATCTCGTGTTGCAAATTATTGCTCCACACACTTACTAGAACACATCACTAACAATGAAGACTTTAGAGCGGCAGAAAAACCTGGATCTACTCTTGAACCTTCAGTGGAAAATGTCAAGAGTGGAATCAGAACTGGCTTTTTGAAAATTGATGAGTATATGCGCAATTTCTCAGACCTCAGAAATGGGATGGACAGAAGTGGCTCAACAGCAGTGGGAGTTATGATTTCACCTGAGCATGTGTACTTTATCAATTGTGGTGATTCACGCGCTGTTCTCTATAGGAATGGACAAGTTTGTTTTTCAACACAGGATCACAAACCTTGCAACCCGAGGGAGAAAGAGCGAATCCAGAACGCAGGAGGCAGTGTAATGATTCAGCGTGTTAATGGTTCATTGGCAGTTTCTCGAGCTCTGGGGGACTATGACTACAAATGTGTTGATGGTAAAGGCCCTACAGAACAACTTGTTTCTCCAGAGCCTGAGGTTTGTGAAATTTTAAGGGCAGAAGAAGATGAGTTTATCATCTTGGCTTGTGATGGAATCTGGGATGTAATGAGCAATGAAGAGCTCTGTGAATTTGTTAAGTCTAGACTTGAAGTATCAGATGACCTGGAAAAAGTGTGCAATTGGGTAGTGGACACTTGTTTACATAAGGTACGTAACTGTTTTCTCCAAGCAGATGTTCTAAATCTATCTTCTCTTCAGACAGGTGTAATGTCAACAGCTGTTCCTAATGTAACCTTCCCAGTGGCCTCTTTCTTTCCTTCAAACTCCTGTACCCATTTGACTGTGTGTCTTTGAAGAACATACAGCCTCATCCTCTGAGAGGTGATAGCAATTGCAAAAATGCAACTTTAGTATAATTTTTCATATCGTTCCACCTCTAAATTTTGTTTCCAATTTTTAAAATGCCTTTTTAGTGTTTGAGAAGGAATCAATTCTTTGCAAGGTCTCTGGTTTTTGTTACTCTTCTCAGTTGGGCAGTTGCTCTCCTTCACACGAAGTGTGTGCTTGTACCATCTTTTCCATGCTCAGCTAGCTTTTATAGCTTGTATGAAGGAAAACTGCTTTTACATCTGAGTTTGCTTATGTTCCTCAAGTTTAGAGTTCATTAGGAGCTACTGCACATTGGTCTACACATCTTCCTTACGTTCACCATTTTCAAGCATTCCTTGGGAAGTGCAGCTTTTACTGTTGCATGTAGAGGCAATAGACCAAACAGGCAGTTCTGAGAAATTTTAACTATGGAGGGGAAGTAGTTTCTTTCAGTAATGCCACATGCTGTATGATTGGTTTAAATGCCCTGGCTTTTCTGGCCACACGCTTGGCAAGCCTGGTTAATATGGCCTGTCATTCTAGTATACTTTCAGTAAACTGAGCCCTGACATTGTGCTTACTTTTTGAAGCCTGGATCTGTGCAGTGTGTGATGAAATTAGAATGCAGTTCTCTGTCTTCAGGATGCAAAGAATTATCTGCTGTTAAAAAAAAAATATATATATATATATATATGCTTGTTATAAAAAAGGGAATGTGGAGATGTTGGTGTACTTCGAAGGAATTTATTGCCGTGTCACATTTCTACTTAATTTCTTTAGGGGAAAAGTTATCTTAAATGGTAGGAAGTACGCAGTAGATTCGTATTGCAGTGAAATAATACGCAGTGACTAATGGCACCCAAATTTCTGGTTGATTTGGGTGAGGACAAGCTATTTACATAGTGATTGTTACAGTGATTTCGCATTTAATGCAAGAGTGGAGAACCATACAGGGGGAAAAAAATGACTTAGATTTCTAATCAGGAATTTAGTTTTATTGCATCTCTTTGTAAGATAATTGGACACAGATATGTTTTTATATTTAGCAGTGGATTGTAATATTGAAAATTGACCAGGAAAGTAGTACTGAATCTTACAAGTGAAGAATTGGCATTCACATTGGCACCTGAAAAAACTCTTGGCTAATACTTCTGAGCACAAGGTAGTCTGTAAGGTCAGATTGGCCACACTAAGTGAGTTCTTATTTTGTAATTTGTCACTTTTCCTTAAAGTGCAATATATGACACCAGTGCTTTCTGATGAGTATACTTACACGAATGCTCCCAAACTGATATAAATTACTAGCTGGAGCTATTCTAGTAGTTCAGAATAAATGTTCTGCATTTCATTTTCCAACGTGACTTTTTTTGTTAATGTGGCTTAAGGTTAACATTAAATGACTCTCTAAACGTCTTACCAGTTTTCTTAAATCTTTTTTTACAGTTGTTATTTTAAAAATGCAGTCTTTTTAAACAGCTGATATGTAAATAAGTACATGAAACATTTTCAGCTTAAAGACCGAATTTTATTCATTTTACTTTCCATTTAATTTAAACTAATAGTTTAATTGACAAAGAGTTTCTTTTTAATCAAAGTACTGTCTTACTGCAAGGCTTCTGTTTCCCAGTTAGATCTAGAATACTGTACTTGAAACAAGTGCAAATGTGACTGGTGACAAGAACAGGAAAATAAGACAAATCTAGAAAGCTCAACTCTTTGTTTTTTTTTCTTTGTCACACAGGGGAGTCGTGATAACATGAGTATTGTACTAGTCTGTCTTTCAAATGCTCCTAAGGTCTCAGATGAGGCAGTGAAAAAAGATGCAGAGTTGGATAAGCACTTGGAATCACGGGTTGAAGGTAAGAAATCCATTTTATTCATCTGATACACTTCTGTATCCTTATTGAATATGAAAACAAAAAGAAACAAAAACCCTGAAAGCTGCCACGATGCTGTGATCAGGAAAAAAAAGTAATAGGAACTTGAGGCTTTTACTTCTGTCTTGACATGACAAAATGCAACCACAGACCTTGCAGAGGCTTAAATCATCTCATCAAATAGTGGTATTGTTAATGTTTTGCATATGAAATATCATTAAAAGGATATCTGTGGTATTTGCATCACTTTTTGTAAAAGCCTGACAGAAAGAAAATGTTTGTCATGAAGGGACTCACAGCTGGTAAGTTGTTGAACAGCTTCTGTTAAACAGTTGTGAGTTTATTGTAAAATGTTACTGGTTTGAAAGATAACTGTGGAAAACTTACAGAGCATAAGTGATCAAAATTCCTTTGAATGCAAGAACTTCATGTCTTTCTATATCATGCTTTTGGATTCTGAATGCTTTATAAGTGTGTGTGGGTGTGTGTGTGAATAGAAGTTGTATAATCATGTAGAATTTTCATGGAGGAGTAAGCTTGATCACTAACTTGCTCAGTTATTAAGTCCATTTATTCACTGGTCTTAAAGATCTCTTTACTCATCCAAACTGCTGCAGGCAGCATCTTTCCTTTAGCGGGAAGGGTAGCTTGACTGAGAATCAAAGACCAGCCCTTGTATGTGTTTTCCTTTTCTACCATGTTCTTTGCATTGGAAGAACTGACATTTGAAGCAGACTTTGACATTGCTGCTTCTAATTAAAAATCTTTTTATTGCCAGTTAAGGATATTCTGTGGTTTGGCATGATGGTTCTGTGCAGTGGCTTCTGAGTCTGCTTCATTGTTGGTTATTCTAGTGACCCAGATATAGCTCAGGTTGGTAGAATTGACTGAAGCTCATTGTTGATGCTGACAGTTGGTGTTTTTTATAGTACTGATTGTATGTTGGGACAGGTTTTTATAGGAGCAACTCAGGCATGGAAGGAACTGTTCCCAGAGCAGTTTGTCTTGGTATTAAGATGTGACTGGGCTAATACTGTGAAATAGCATCATTAGAGAGAAACAGTCTTAAGAGGCTTTGAAAACCTTGTTGCTATGAATTTTTCAACTTCTGTAGTCTCATCAGAAGAGCACTGAAGAGCTGTCAGGCATTTATGTATAATGTAGCTTATTAACTCAGCTGTTGGATCTGTGACGACAGCAGTTCATAGGGGAAGGAGAGTGTTTTCTGAAGAGCATGCTGGCTGAGGAAGGAAGTTGAGAGGATTCAAACCCTTTGACTACTTTCAGGACTGGACTAGAGTATTGATTTCTATTTAACTGTACTTTAGGGAGGTGGTCCCTGTAGATGGGCAGTGAGTTACAGAGCTGTGTTAGATGTATTTGTGCTAGGTGTTGAGCGACTGCTGTATTGCTGTCCTGTTGGTACTTGTGTGTTCACAGTTAGGAATACAGCAGGACTGTAGGACTGTTCAACAGTGGTTTGTGAGAGTAATTTCAAACTTAGGTCTCAAGGTATTTGACACGTAGGTGTGTTTCTACTGGTTCTAACCAGCAATCTTGAGACAAGGTCTCGGTGATACAGACCATGTCCCTGCTGGCTGACTGCTTAATCTTGAGCCTTCTTTAGGGAAGGAAAGCATGACTAAATTTTTTCAACGTGTTTCCTGAATCATTATAGGCAGCCAGGCATGGAGTCTATAATCTGTAGAGGTAAAACACTAATTTCCTTTTATTAAAAATAAAAAGTATTTGATTGGAATTACTAATACAGGACTCCAGAGCTATCACATGGGTAATAGATTCCACCCCTGTTTTTTATGTTGCTTTTATTGAAATCTGAGACCCGCTGGCTTTTCAATGCTCTCTAATGGGTAGATATGTAAAGGACCTGATTGGACCTGCTTTTGTTAGGAAGTAGTTCATATTCAAATAAGTAGGACTGTGTATGAATGAGAAGTAATCCTGCACTGAAGATGCAAGGAGTTCAGGAAAATTGTGTGTATGTATTAGAAGTAAACAGTAAAACAAACAGAACAAACAAACAAAAAACCACTACACCTCACTGCTCGTATCTTTTTGTACCACTAATTCAGTGTAAAATGCAACAGTTTGCTTAAAAATGTCTGTGCTGGCATTGTAACCTGACAGCTGTTCATGACTGTCAGTTTTACCGCTTAGGTTTGAGGATTTTTTGATACTAACTTTAATGCTATAAACGATACTTACTGTAGAGATTGTATTTAATTTTTCAACTGAGAGAAACAGCTGTACTCATGTTCTTTGTCTAGGTAAGATTTTATCAGGTTTACGTAACCAAATGAGGTACACTTGGAATTACTTTTTCCTGTTTACATCTCAATAATGTAGGCAGTTGATGTAAGAATTCTTAATCTTTGTAAATCTATGAGAAGACCTTCAGGCCATTACACAGTTACCTCTGAATGTGCTGGTATTGCATGTGGTCTGTTGTCTTTTCTCCTCATTCCGCTTGTGGTTTAGATGGGATCTGAATTGAAATGGTTTGTGTATTTATTGTGTCTGAGATTGAGATCTAATGGTCACTTCAAATGTGAACTCTAGGCACATTTCTCAGAACTTGGCTTACATCCCACGCATCCTAGATGATTGTAGTTACGATAAATAACTTCCTGTGTCTGAACAAGAGTACACGAGCTGTTAATAGGCTCTGGGAGAGAACCAGGAGCAGTTACCTTCACTGTCAGCAGTTAGGTGTACACGTGGTGAATATGGCCTTAGCATTCCCAACTTCTGGGTGGCTCCTCTCTCAGTTTGCAGATGGTTGAAAAATACACAGAAATACAGTGTATTTGATTGCTTTTGTAAATGAAGGCTGTAAGTAACTTCAAATAACTTGGGTTGTCTGAATGAACTGTGGGAATGCTGTAGGAAGCACTGTTTACTAGCAATAAGGCATTGTTGTAACACCATAGAGTTGGGCAGTAAAGTTGTGCTAGGTCAGCCTTTTCTCACTCTTACTGGCACTTTCAGGTGATACTTTGGGTTTTGTTTTCATGTTTTTCAGAGCTCCACAGATGGCTCACAGGAAGAGAATACTAGGTGAAAAAGTTGATACTCTGATATGTTTTGATTTATTTTAGAGGATGTATCAGACATGGAGATTTAAAAAACAAAACAAACCAAAAAAATAGCCAACCCCTCAAAACATAAATAGGGACACTTGTTCAATGTAATCTTTAATAGTTGATACTCAGCTAATTCAGTTGGTTGGTTAGCACATTTTGTGTGTGGAATATACACTCTATACAGCCGTTTTAGGGCACTAGATCTGGGCCTGATGGAGAAAAGTGCATTCCTTCCTATGTCATAATCCCAGAGCTAGAGACAGAAGAAATGCTGGAACGTAAAAGGTAGTTGTTGGTTGGTCTGGTTGTGAAAACTAGAATGAATTTTTGTTGAAACTTTCAATATGCTTATCTCTGAGTTAAGTGAGCCTTGTTTAAAATATTTTAGGAGTGAAGTAGTAGGCTTGCTTTGTAGTGAACTTGGATGGATTTCAGTATGTGATAATATCAGGAAATAATTCTTCAAGTGTCTAATTTACATTAGCAATGGAAATAAAGATTCTGCAGTCATGTTTTGCATATTCAGGGTAAAAAACAAATTGCAGCATTACTCAACATTGCTGAAAGTGAAAACCTTGTAAATGAATGTAAATCTGACATTTTTCTTTCTCTCGTGATCTTTGTTAAACAAATGAGTGCTGCTCTGGAAGTAATGCCTCCTATTTTGCTGAGCTGGCCCATGATTTCAAAGGTGATACTGCAGTAGATGTTGAACCTTCCTACCAGTATCCCCTCACATTTTGTTGATGTGTGACAGATGTCAGCAGAGGGGCAGTCTGACAAAATAGCATCTGACATGGACGTGCTTATGAAGCACGTTCTTGGATTCTTCCGTTAAGGCAGGAGGAAAAGGAGGCAAATGTTTGGTGAAATTACTCATCCTCATACTTTAATTAAAAAAAAACAAACAAACAAAACAAAAGGAATGTCTCTTCACCATAATTCCCAATTGGGCAACCTCTGAAAATGGGAAGAAGGTGCTCTTAGTTCAGTACAGATCTTCCTTTGAAAGTGGTTTTATAGCATTAAGTGAAAGATTCTAATACCAAGAAATGCATGACGATCCTGAGTTGTGGCTGCTTTAATTGCCTTTTAAAAAGCTTCTAAAATCTTAGACTTCCAGTAATATTTGGAAATTGCTTGCTTCTGTAGTCTTTATTCTTACTAATGTGGACACATAACAAAAGTTAATATGTACAGAACCAGACACAATCTTTGTTTAAAAAGTAATATATGTGTGAGTCGTTTCCTATCAGATGTGACTCAGAAACATTTATGTTACAGTGATGTCATCTACTTCTAACTAGTTAGAGCTGCACAAAGGGATGAAGTCTTTGAGGGGTCTTGTGGCTGATTTCTGTGGATATATTTGGACAAAGTGGTGCAAGTCTTAAGATTTCATAATGAGGCACACATTTAGCTGTCATTTCCCTTGCTAACCGTGATTCATTCTTAATGAGGGTTTGAATGTTAATATACGTGGGGTTTCATGGAGGAACATTTAATCCCTTTTAGTAGTATATCCAGCTCATTCATTGCAAAGGTTTTGTCATGTTGATGTTAAGTTGTAGCTTAAAAGTGTAGTTGTCATATTGCTTATAAATAGTAAAACTGTTCTAAAAGTAGAATTTTGATGGACTTCCCCCAGATTTCCTTGATGAAGAATGAGCAAGTGCACTGCAAGCTGGCATATCACTTATATAGATACACAGTAGCCATCAAGAGAGATTTAAATACCAGGGAACTTAGAGTAGGGTATTTAAAGTAGGTCATGTGCTTCTCTAATTTCAGA
This sequence comes from Odontophorus gujanensis, assembly GCA_013399175.1. NCBI lineage: Eukaryota > Metazoa > Chordata > Aves > Galliformes > Odontophoridae > Odontophorus > Odontophorus gujanensis. The sequence continues at coordinate 150,004 of VXAB01003484.1, forward strand.
AATTCACATTGTTGCTTCTGCTGACTTGAGCAAATTGGGCATCTGGAGGTAGAGAATAATCAATAGTAAGAAACATAAATGCTTGTTTAGCTTTGGATAGTAGCCAAGATACAGGCTGTTCTAGGTAAGAGCTCTATGCTTAGATATTAAACTTAAGAAAAAATCCTCTCAAATATTATGCTAAAAAACTTCATGCCTGCAGGAAATAGCTATCCATTCCTTAATCTAGTCGTTTTTCAGGATAGGAGTGTCACCTATTGACATTCTTTGATGTTTGCTGAATGTTTATGGAGACCAAACAGTGGATGTGAGCACAGGGAGGGGGGTAAGTTGTGTGTTTCTGCAGCAATGACAGCAGTATGAATGGCAACCCACATTCCAGGGAGCCGTGCAGATGTTTGAGTGCAGCATGCAGGCTCTTTCTGGTTTATCTCTGGTGAAAATGCATAGTTAATGGTGTTGACCATGTTGAGGAAGAGTGTTTTGAAGCTGAGAATTTGCTCTGTCAAATAGTGTTACTGTTGTCTGTATCTGTTGTAGTTTACTTGGAAATAAATAGGAGACATTACTTCTGGAGTGACCTGTGTACTTCTGCTTGGAAAATGGAATACCATATTATCAGTTACATGTTGTGTCAGTGCTGCATTCTGTTTTGGCCACTGGAGTGATGGTGGTCCATTCTAATTGCCTGACTTTAAAGCTTAGTTCCTAGTTCATCCAGGAGAGCCAGGACTTTGAGAATACATGGTGTTACCACCATGAAGGATGACAGTGAATTCCTGGAAGTGCTGACTTTTTTGCATACAACTTCTGAGTATGTGTTGCAATGCAATAGAGAGGTAATTGGAACAGACTCCTTGCTGTCACTTCCCAGTGTGGAACCAGCTTCCTGGCTGCTGTGCCCACGATGTTTTGTGCAGTTCGCTGTCTATACTTTAGAGTCTGTGACAGAGATGCACTGGAAGCATAAATGGAAATGCAGGCTGTAGGTTTGAATACCTCTACTCAATCATGCAAATGTAGTTTACTTCTAAAGTTTAAAAAAAATAAAATAAACCCCACAAACCAACAAACAACAAAACGACAACACCAAACAAACACCACTTTGTTTACATGCAATATTTCATACTGTGTGGTAAAGTAATGCTGTCTTGTATTTTAGTGTCTTAAGGAATGGTTGGTATTAATTCAGTAACCTGAGGACTTCTGTTTTTAAAATAGAAATTATGGAGAAATCAGGTGAAGAAGGAATGCCTGATCTTGCCCACGTTATTCGTATTTTATCTGCGGAGAATATTCCTAATTTACCACCGGGAGGTGGTTTAGCTGGCAAGTAAGTACAGTACTGGAATTCTTGAATCATTATTTCACTGCAACAAATGATTCCTATGTTCTAATGTTTTTTCAGTGTAATTGACTCAACTCAAATAAAGATTGTTTTTTGTATTTGAAGCTAGTTCAACTTCTGCACTACATAAACACTTGTATCACTAATCCCATTCCTTACAGGTAAGTAGAAAGACTGACCATATTCTAGAACATTACATGCTAGTTTACTATTATCACAGGTCCATTAGAAAGAAATTTACATAACTGTATGTGTATGTATAATTATTCTTAGCTCTCTGCTCCTTCAGTGTGGTAAGAACTATCAATAATATATATATATATAACTGGTCAATCAGTGTATCTGATTTTTCACGTGTTCACTATAAGTTTGGATAAATGCTTGGTTTATTTATTTTTCAACCTACAAAGTCCTGTTCTCTGAATACTTGGGGATATCTATATTCTCACTGGTAGCACTTGTTGATGAGCAACATTTGCTAAGATTTTTTCTAACCTTAAAAGTGCCTGTACACTGTGGGCCTTGGTTCCAGGAATTCAGAGGGTACTGCTCAGTGAGTTGGTGCATCTTGTCATCTTGCTTGTTAACAACTGCATGGTGTACTACTTGAGTATTTTGAATCTTCACGTATAAATGCTGTTTTAATTCATTTGTTTTGACCCAGGCTACTTTTATTTATTATCATTTTTAATAGACTGAAATTAAGAATTCAGCTTTTGATTACTTTCTTACCCATCTTGGCTCTAAAGTCCTGTGTTGCAGAAGACTGACTTCAGGAAATATAGCTACAACTTCTTAGAAGAGAATTGGTGAATTTCTTGTCACTTTCAAATCTATGAAGAACACAGACAGTCATACATTTAGTTGACTTCACTTGTACATTTGAGTTTGTGAATAGAAGTCTTGATGTATGATTAACAACCCCAAATTATCTACTCAAAGCTTCTGACCTAACATGAGAATGTTCTTAATCATGAGATCTTTACGCTGTTACTAAGATGGAAGGATTTCACACTTGATTCTTTAGTTTAAACTCCCAGACCTGGCTGAAAGTAGTTGTAAGGAGCTTAAAAAAAAAAACAAAACACCAGTAATAGTGATCCTAGCTCATAAAGTGAAACTTTTTCTAGCTATAGAAATTCAGTGCACTGTCTTCTGAGAAAGTCTGCCAACCTCAGGACCCAGCTTTCTTTGAAATAACTCTGCTTTTCCAGGCACTGTATACTAAAGCATCTCAATTGTGTGGAAGCCAGAAGTGTTTCATTGTTTGAGAGCAGATTTCTAAATATGTTAACTCTGCTGTGGTCACGTGATCGTGGTGTTACTGTTTATGCTTACTCCTCCATGACTGTCTTCTGGCCTTTCTCAGATCTTCTCTGTATCTTCAAATGCTGCAAAGGAGCAGTCATTTGTTGCTGAAGAAAACAAAAGTCCTGAGTGACTGTTACTTGAGCATTAGTATTTCCACACAACATCTTTCTGCTGCATTTTTCCATTATGGGAAAGTATGAAGAAACGTGCTGTACAAAGAATGAAAAAGAATTGTCAAAGTTGGAATTTTTCCAACAGCCTGACTTTAAACCTTTTCAGTGACTGTCTGCTGCACCTGTGGCAGCCTTTCTTGGACAGTCCAAGTGTTTTCTATTGCATTAGAATGGTGTACTCTTACTCTCCGTAGAGCACACGACTGGTCAGACTTGTGCTGTTCCACTGACATTAAATATGGAATTAAATGGAAAGAACCTTTCCTGGTATCATTTGTATAAAGATTCACTTTGATTTGTCTAGAAATGCCTTCTGTCAGCATTCCTGGATCCCATGTTAGCTCAGCCACACTGCCCTTCTAGATTTCTTTGAAAACTACTGACTTTAACTCAGGTGCATGTGTGGAAGTCCTGTTCTTTCTTGTCTTTTCTTACATTAATAGAATTTTTGGAAGTGTTGCTACAAAGTTAATGTTGAACTGGTGCATGTTTCCTCAGTCTTTTTTTGGGATGCTTTCTTCTACTGTTTAGAAGAATCTTATTTTGGAATTGGTGCTAGGTTTTCTTCAGTCCAGCTCTCTCCTCATTGGTCAGACCTGCTGTTACAAGGGAAGTCACTACGGCTTCAGTGTCATGGAAGGACCGCAGGTAGATGGGTCCTCTTAGGAGATCTGGAGGCTGTAGCAGAGTGTTTCAGAAGAGTTAGTCATGGTGGTAATAGAATTGACTGTGCTGCTACAAGTATTTGAAGCTCTTGAGAAAAGCATGAGGTGAGGCCCTGTTTAGTGCTGATAACTTTGTACCTCATTCCAGTGACCCTAGGAAAGAAGCAGTTTCATATCTATTCTGTGTAACGTGCAAGAAGAAATTAAGGTATTTTTCAGTAACTCGTAATTCAGAATACTAATTCTATGAGTAACTTCTTTAGGAGTAATTGATGTGGCATGCTAAAGCAGGTACTGCTGTTGGTAAATAGTCAAAAACTGCATTCACTTTTTTGGGGGGGTCTTAGTGCTCACAGAAGTAATACTGAATTCTTCAGCTGTCAGGATTTTGCTTCAAGTCAGTTCTGCTATCAGAAGTACTGTAACCAATACTTAATTTACTGCAGGTTATGATATCTTTGAGAGCTTGTCAAATCTTCCTTGTGCTTGTAGGATCTGATTGACTTTGCTCACCTAATACATCTTCCATCTTCTTAACTGAGGGCATGCTGGTCATGCTGAATTAAGCTTGGAGTTTTCTTCGTGACAAAATTTGACTGTGCATCTGGAACTTCTCAAGGTGTAAAGGGATAAATCATAGGAAGGATGACATGAGAAGATGTGACTTAGTGTTAATTTCCTAAACATTATATGCAAAATATAATAGCCTTCATCTTAAGAGATAGGCTAAAGGTAGAATATCTAAATGTACTGAAATCCTTAATTGTTATACTCAAACTTCTACGTTCTCAGCACTTTTGAAATCTTTTATTATTATGCTCACGCTTACAAACTTCTCTTTTTTTTAGGCGTAATATTATTGAAGCTGTGTACAGTAGGCTGAATCCACACAGAGAGAGTGAGGGGGTAAGTTTCCTTTTTGATTGCTCATTTTTTGATGGGAACATCAATCTGGTGTCATACACTAAGCAGCATTGTACATCACTGCCAATAAAATAGCAGAATATGTATTGGAGCACACAGTTTTAATTTTGACCTTGTTTTGGATGGGTCTGAAAGAAAAGAATTTTGACCTCGAGGGCATAAAACTGACTGCTGCTTTTTCAGTCAAGCCTGTGGGGCAACAGTGTAGGGTTGATTTTTATGTGATAGTTTACTACTGTTAAAAAAAAATATATGGTTAGCATATTCATTTTCCATGAAGCGTAGAAAACTGGAACACTGAATGTAAGAGATAAGACTAATATTTGGTACTGTTGGATTGCTAAGAGAAATATATACTGTTGTGTGCAGTGGCATAGGAACAGTTCAAACTGCTTTCTGTTTTCTCTGAAGAGATTTGTATTCATCTGCCCTGCTCCTAGTAGGTTGAGTACTTACGCTGCGATATGGTCTGTGGGAACTTCCAACCTGTTTTTTTGGGTTCTTCATAGTGTAGTATGAGAAGTAGTTCTTAACAGTTGAAGTAAAACTTGCTGAAAAAACATTTGGGAGATTGCTTGAAGAACTTTATATTGCAAAGGATTTGAAAAGGTCACTGTTGGTATACCTGCCATCTTCTGTACAGTTGATGTGAAGCCATCTGTGAAGATAAAATTCATCTTCACTCATCTAGCAAATTCTTCATCTGATGATTTCATTTTTTTCCTGGGGATGGCCACAGGGTCCTCAGTCGTGTGCTCATTACAGTGAGTGGTGTTGGAGTGAAGTCATCGTTTATTATAAATACTTTGAAATAGTTAATTCCATATTCACAGTCTCAGGGTGCACAACGTTACCTCATTGGAGTATTTCCTAGCATCTTATTCTTTGACTATATATTTTGGTTACAAAGTTTTGTGTGGAGTCTATTTCGTTAAAGAACAGAGACAAACCTCCATTTCTTTTTCATTAGGATTCACTCTTTTTTGGTTGTTGCTCAGAATTGATATAAAGTACAGATTTCTCACTTGTATCAAACTGTGCAACAGTACCCCCAGAACAAGCTAAACAGGCTTGTACTCCTGGGTGTCTTGGGCCAATTGCAAAATGTTCTTTCAGCTTCTTCAGTTCTTCAGGGAACTGTGTGCTACTGCTGTACACATTTAGCCATAATATTATAATGGCTTGGGAGGGAAAGTTATTTGCAAAAGTGTTTTTTTTGTTTCATCTGATTTTGTTTTTATTTCTTTTTTGAAGTATAAGTTTTTGTAGTGATGACTTAGTGGAAATGTCATTTGCCGTAGCTGAATTTGTGATGCACATTTTCAAAATCCAGATTTAGTTCTTAATAGCCATGTTTGTTTTGTGAGCGCCCTACCATGGAGCACAGCATCTTTATTGTATAATGACTCCCTCCAGGAAATCCTTACACATCTGTTACAATTTAATAAAGTGAGGTAACTGAAGTAAATGTGAAAGTTACATCCACAGAATGGAATATAGCTCTGGCACTGATTACCTTTAAGATCACTGTGTGTTTGTTTGGAGTCCTTTTCATTTGTTCATCTCGCTGTCTCTGAGAGTGGGACCAACCCAGTGGGCCCCATCTCCAAGGTGCCAAAAACATGACTGCTGTGGTTGCCTTATTCAGTCCTTGGTTCTAGGTATCAGGTAGAGATCCCTTAGTATTTTGAGCTTGAGATGTTCAAGGAGGGGCAAAAAAAAAAAGAAAAAAGGGAAGGAAGCTGCAGAGTTACAGTGTCTGCACATTGTGATTACATTGCTACACATCTCATATTTAAACGGGAAGCAAAGGTAGGAAGGAAACATACAGTACCATACCAATGAGGGAAGACTGAAATTTAAGTAATGCTTCTGTTCTAAAGTAGTATGAAGCAAGAGTAGTTCTTAATACTAAAAATAAAAGCTCTGAATCTGCAGAGCATGAAGGTGCACTGACTTGAACTTGAGAGCTGTACCTTGTGTGTATTTAAGGGCATACTTGTCTGTCAGAGTGTGGGTGTAATACTTAATTCTGCTGGAGCTAGCAGTCATCTTAATCTAGTGGTTGTTACATGATGGCAGAGTCTTTTTCTTACCTTTACAAGAAATGCTACTGTATTTGAGTAAACATTAAACAAGCAGAAAAACCCAGCCAGGATGTTTTCAATTTGAGAATGTGGCTTCCTTCTGAAACTTTTCCTTTTTAGTGTTGAACAATCAAAACTAGTAACCCTGTTTTATAATAGCTTGACAAATAAGTTCTTAGAAAGTATATAAATCAAAACTGAGATAACATCTTTTCCTGGATAAGGCTGCTTTTAAGTTCACAGTGCACTGTTGTGTTTATCTTCTGAGAATCTTTAATGTAAGTAGTACTGTATAGAGTGAGAGAATAATGGCAGTAAAGAACCATTGCTACAGCAGTATTCAGAGATCACAGCGTGGCTTCACGATATAGCAGTCATTAGGAGTTTTCTTTTAGCCATCACACTGCTGTACAAGTATTGGATGGATCTGGGGCCAAAGAGAGCCTTGCATTGGGCTTGTAACTGGCAGCTCTGCTGGTGTGTCAGCAGAGAAGCTTCTGGTATAGCACTGGTGCCTTGTACTCTTATGTGAAATCATAGGGATCTGTTACATATTTTTGTACTCCTTCTGCACAGTGCAGTTGGGCTGTGTGGAAGTATATGTAATAACAAAATTCTTACATGCTTAACCATTGTAAATCTAATGTTCCTAATATACAGTAGGCTTTTGTATACCTGTAATTTAAATGTGCATAACTTGTGTAAGGATTGAATGCTTGTGCTAAATACCACTTCACTAACGGACTGAGCTCAGTTAGAACATGAAGGAAGACAAGTGCAAACATGCACAGTTATCTCAGCTTTCAGAGAATTTAGGGGGCCTGTTCTAACCAGTCATCATTAGCGGGACATCAATGTAGTAATGTATCTATACTGAGAGCTATATAAGGGCGATGCTTCTATCCTATTATGTGTATGGGGTTTTCCTCCAGTGGCGATGGGGTAAGTGCAGAACAGGCCGGCATCAGGCATGTTACACAGGGCTGAAAATGTTAAGCTCAGTCTCCCAAAAGAACTGTGAGAGATCTGAATATTGTGAAATCTGTGTTTGTTTGCTAACGTCAATCTTGGAGCAGAACTGAGGAATTACACAATGTAGATGTTCTCCAAACCTTAAAAAGAAATAATCCCTCATCTACACTGCTTTGTTTAATAATAGGTAGATGAATACATTATGTAGCTTTTTCTGTGAAAATCTAAGAAATTAAATATATCTGTAGTCTCATCTTGATGCTGTGATTTTTCACCGACTTGGTGCTTGTGAGTCTCATGTAATGCATTAGAAATACCTGCTTTAATTTGTTTCTCCTCAATGGACTCTTGAAGATCTCTCTGACTATGAAAAAGCTAGTACGTGGGAGTTGCAACATGTGAAACTGAGACCAGGAAACCACAGTGTGGAAGTACATCTCTACTTAGGCAACTCATTAGACTTTTTTTTTTTTTGCCAATTTCTTGCTAAAATTATCCCATTTTAACTTAAACTTTGCTAGTCATTCTTAGTGCTTCTATTCCATTAACATTACGGAGTCAAAAACTGTTACTGAACCCAAGGTACTGTGTTAGTGCTGCTGTTAAGTTGTAAATGAGTGATGGCAGTGCTTGTAGTTTATGAAGCTTTTGGTCTAGATAACAATAAAATGAGGTCAGCATTAAAAGAGAGCAGTCTGGATTTTGCTTCCGTTGCAAAATCTGCCAGCTTTGAGTGATCTTGTTCCATTTGTCTAGTTGGATAACTTGCTAGATGTTAATAATTTATAATGTACTGTTCCCTTAAAGCGACAGTACTGCTTTAGCACTTGGAAGTTTAAATGTGTAGCAGATGTACAAGTCCATCACAGAAGGCAAGGATGCACGGCAGTGATAGACTTTCCACTGAAGGCCTGTAGCCAAATAGGTGCTTTGCAGGAGAGACCTATGGTCTTTAATCAGCGCTTGCCATTTAGTTTTTTTTTTTTCTTTGCTGTAGGTTGCTAAATTTGACTTTAAATGGCTGCTCTACCAGTTGATTTTTCAATATAGTACACACATCACACACCTGGCCAAACCACTATCTCGCTTTCTTCAGACTCCCCCATTCCTGGTGCTCCAAGCAGCTCTAGGCAGCATCATGTATGCAAAAACCAGTCTTTAAAGTAGAACTGTTTTCAAGAACACTTAGGAGCGTTTATTTTACTGTGGTGCTTCACTTAAACTGTGCAGTAAGGAGCTGCCTGTGCTTTTTAGTGTGCTTTTCACAGAGCTGCTTTGCCATTGGCCGTGAGACATTCTCAGTTAAAGGTACTGACCTGCTGGCTAAAACAGCTTTAATATTCACACACTGTACAGTCTGACGGCTGATCACACTTGTGGAGAACATCAGCTGTGTCCACTGGAGGACAGTCTGAATAAAGGTGGAGTTTTACTGGGAGGAGGTAGTGCTCTGACACTGTTGTGCTCAAAACAAATCAAAATGATTGACAATGCTGTTCTAATGGGTATCGCTTTTTAAAATGTTCTGTGAAATAAACGTGTTCTGTGATGTTGCTTTTCTGTACTTGCACTAGAATGAAGCCCATGTTTTTATCGGTCAGAAAAGTTGTTTCTAAAATACGTTTCTAAAATATCCTAGTTTAACTACTGGTTTTTTTGGGGTCTTGAATCTTAAAAAAAGGACCCTGGCGCAGCCGAGGAAAGTGGAACGCAGGGAAAATTGGTGGAAGCGCTCAGGCAAATGAGAATAAATCATAGGGGGAACTACCGCCACCTTGTGGAAGAGATGCTGACTAGTTACAGGCTAGCTAAGATGCAGGGAGAAGAGTGCACTGCTGAATCAGCTGCAGCTTCTGCTTCAGATAATCATGCTGGACCCAGTGACCCTGTGCCACACAGCCCCACAGAATCTGGGAATCGCCTTGCTGAAATGCAGAGCTCAAGTGAAGATTCAGGGAGGAATGAGATGAGCGATAAACAGACATGATGTCTTTACTTCTCGTAGCAATTTGATGCTTCTCTTCACTTGGCATATTTTCCTTTGTTTATATCTCAACATTTGTCACATCTATCCTAGAAGTCTGTTTGTTTTCAGTTTCAGTTATTTGTACAGATTGTTGACGTAAATATCCTTTTCTCCTTAGAAGTCGAAAAACTATTGTATATTACAGTAGTTGCATTTTGTGTTCTATAGCAGCCAGTTAAGTCAGATTTTGTTTTTTAAATCCTGTGACCCCCAACGACAGGAACGTCATGTGCTAATGCAAAAATAAATTGAAAAAGCCAAGAAAACACATCTGAGTACATTCTCAAGTAACACTTCGATGGTACGTTTGCTCACTGTAAAATAACTCCCTTCTGAATGGTATCTTTTGTGTAAATGGTTTGAATTTTATGAGTACCTCCATCCTTCTCCCCAGTATCATATCTGCATGTTTGTATTTGAACTGTGTATAGTTTATATTACAACTAAACTACCAAACCTATTATGTCTTGTCACTTTTTCTTCCTGAAATGTGTATGGCTTTTTTATTTAGATTGTTCACTGTTCATAAAACTTATTTTCTGGATGACTGTATTCTTGTTTTCCAGGTTGTAGCATAATGTGTGACCAGAAATGAAAATGTACTTAGAATTAGTAGATAGTTTCAAATTCTAAGAGTTTGTGTTGAAGTGAAAATAAAGAATATGCTGTGGAATGATACCTGTATGCATATTGACTCTTTTAAGCAAGTAATAAACTTACTTTGAAATGCTGTCTTTCTGCAGTTGGAACTTCTCATAGCTTCTCATTTTTACTCACCACGATGTTCATTAGTTTCTACAAATATTTCAGTAATTTTAAGTTTGACACACTCATTACTAGTCCTGTATTTGGGCAGTGTTTCTCAAATTCAAGTTAAGCATCAGAAATATAAATGAATAAACAAGTTATTCTATGTAGGTTTACCTTCTACAAAATCTTGTACTTGTCTATTAGTGTGTGCCACATGCATCTGGGTAGGTCCCTGTTACAGTGGCAATTTACAGTGGTGGTAATTAATCTGCTAACAAGCTGAATCTGGAGTTGCTGTGTCAGTAGTCCATAGCATAACAGTTGCATAAAAGTATTGTTCAACGCAGGTACGGATTTCACTGCCTTAATGAAACAGAGCCTGTGGGAGTATCTGAGGAAGCAGGGATATCTTAAGACTTTTTTGTATTGTGTAGATGCAGTGGTATCTGTTGATAGCTGTGATGTCAGAAGCATTATCATTTTTATAATCAATTGTCATTAAAAACCCTACGGTTTTAGGTAGTGTTTAAGTCTTTATGTTATAATAATTGTACTGGGCTCATGTCTGATTAAAGTGAGTTTTCTCGTGTAGTCAAAGAGCAGAGCATGTCTGTGTAGCAGTTGGCAGGCATGAATAAAGGAGAATGTCTTTTTATGCAGGTGTTGTAATTAATTGTGCCACTTAAATCCAAAGTGCATCAAAATGTTTTCGTTTGTTTTGGTAAGAAGTAATATTTCTCCTCTTCTCTTCCTGTAGGGTGCTGGAGATCTAGAAGATCCGTGGTAGCCTTACAAATCTACTAAAATGCTTTTGATTCTGAAAGGGGGAAAAAAAACTTTTAGATCTGTTTTCTTCAATACAAGGGAAAATTTCTGGTGGATTTCCAACATTTTGTGAAATGGGCAGAAAGATATTAGAATTTTCCATCATTCGTTCATGTTTGTGTTTTCTGATATTGCCACTCTTAGCATTGCCTGTACTACAGTATTTTTACCAGCCTCAGGCATACTGATTACATCTGTAACGAACTTTGGCCCTAAGAAGGAAGGAAGGAAGGAGTGATGCTCTCAGCAGATCAGTGTACGTACCTGAGTTGCATGGGATTGTAGCTGTACTCTGAAGATACACTGTGGTTAAATGAAATTACAGCATATGAGCATGAGAGAGTCCAAGTGATTCTGTGAGACGTTCCTTATTTCACCTTACCGAGTTGGAAGGCTTTGCAGCTCTGTGGCTTGGAAGTAATTTCAATTGGGCAACATGCTATCAGATGTGTATTGTTATTATCATTATTTTTAATTTTCCAATTTTACCTGTATTACCAGACCGTTAGGTTTCCCTGCGGTGTCCAAATTGTGATATGTTGCCTACTGCTTGCTTGGAGATAAGTGTATTTGGCAATAATATATGAAGATTCTAGGCATCTAAAAACAGTAAGAATTTTACGCATGTGTACAACACACCCTTACACTCTTGCTAGAGAAAATCTTTTAAAACCAAACTGATGAGTTTCTAGTTAGTAGTGACTTGTTTTGACATCTCTCACAGCTGCAGGTTTTTAAGAAAAAATGCTGAAAATTTGCCTTTATTATAATGTAAATTGTGATTATTTTTTGTTCTATATGTGGTTTTCTATAGTTTTTTGATTTTTTTTCAGCTTAAGATACAGACAGAAGTCTTGTGTAATATGGGTATAATTTTTAATTGTTTGCATTACTTTCAAAGCTCAAATTATCACTTTGAGATTACTATAAATACACTTAAAATTATCTATTTTAAATTAAGAAAATATTAGAGATATTTTCATGGGTTCAATGACCTTTCATTTTATAAACAATGGGCATGGTACAGAGTGGCTGTCATGTAAGGTACTTGAAGATTCTTAGTTTAATTCTATTTTTGCAATAACCTTGACTTTTTCTTCTGACTTCTTTGAGTTGTGCATGTAATGAGTCCAGTAAATGCTGAAAATGGGGAAGAGTAAAGTATTTATCTAAAGTAAAAGCTATTGGGGAGGGGAAACAATGAATGTATCCATCTGTACATGATTTACATGCTGTGGATGCCTTGTAAACATTTTCCTATTTGTTTAAACTGTGTTTCAGCGAGGATGTAATTGCCCTTGTGTGTAGTTTTAAGCTAATGACAGTCATCAACTGGTTTTGTGTGAAATGGAATTCATGGTATTTTTCTGTAACTTTATCCCCATGGTGAGTCTGTAAAAAAAACAAAAACAAAAACAAAAAAAAAAACCCACATGCTCCTTCATAGTGGTGCCGAAGGCCAGCTTTCCCCATCATTTTGATTCACTGTGTACCTGATTTTTTTTTTATTATTTTATTTTTTTTTTGGTCTAGAGAAGATTATTGCCACAATATATTTTATTTATTCATTAGATTTTAGCTTTGTAAGTTAAAGTGTTCTAAATGATGATGTTAACAGGTATTTGTCCCTTTACTGTTTTTTTGGGGGTTGTTAAAAGATAGGGAATGAAGAATGCAAAATGGTTTATTGTTCAGACTATCCGCTCTGGTCCAACCCTGTACTGATAGTACTTTCCCAGTATGATATTGTGATGTTTCATACAATACAGTGAACATAACCAACTTGTTATCTTCAATAAAGGATTGCTAAAACAGTGTGATATGCTTTATATTTTCTTGAGAAGGATTTATCCAGAAAGTGCAAGTGTTCTTCATAAGGAAGACAGGGTTCACAGGGTGTGTGTTTGGGTACAGCCTGGTGCTACACTTGGTTCTGTTACACAGGAAATGTGGTTCTTCGCCACGGGAAGCCAGGAGTCTCTAAGTGGGCTTCCTTGTGGGAGACAGAAGAGTATGAACAGTATTTAAAGCTCCCGCAGTAGATTAATCCCAGGTTCAGCTGAAATGAGTCTTATTCTGGCTACTGGAGAACGTTTGTTTGAAGTCTAAAAATTCAGATTGACCGTTTAGTCAGTTCTCTTGCTGAAGTTCTTGAAAGATCTGAGGCTAAATACAGAAAGTTCTACTTGTAAGATGTTTTAGGTAGAAATAGTTAGAATGTGAACACCTCACATTAATTTCTTTCACTGATGTGACTTAGTTACTTCTACTTTTAGTGGAGTTGTTTAGCTAAAGGGGGAAAAAAAAAAAAAAGCAGACAGAATCCTGTAAGTATTGCGTAGTACTGAAGCGTGCACATAGGTGCTTTGTTCAAAGGGAGGTGCTGCAGCTCACACAGCTCAGTCAAATGTAAGTCAAGACTTCTGTTTGTTCCTCGAAGAAGTGCTGCTTTTAATTCACCCATGCACCAAGTTTCTGATTCTAATCAGTTTTCCACTGTTTAGATTTCAGCAGCCTGGGGGGTGGAAAAACCAACGTTCTTTTAGACTCTGTGTTCTTAGCATGAGAAATTGGAGATGTTTGATAAAATTTGTTCATGTGTTTTACTGTATGCCATAACTTGTCAGTTATAACATTTGGTTTAAAAATGTTTTCCTAATTATATCGCCATCTGGTAACTAACATACTTCTGTACAATGCTGAGAGCAGAAAGTCATTTCCACCTCAGGTCTTTCTGACGTGTCAAATTCATCTTGAATCTTCCCTTCGTTTCTGTGAATACTCCTGTACTGCAGACAAAACAGTCTGTGTCGCTTCTGAAATCTGCTGTCTGATCATCTTGAGCAAAATACAGATTGATCTGATTATCATTAATGTGCTGAATGGAATAAGGAACAAAGGAATGAATGCACATGCAACTGTTGTAATGTTGACCTCATCAGGTCTGTACAAGAGATTAAGTACAAACTCAAAACAATGAATCTTCATATGCTTTTCTTTTTTTTAATCCTGTGTGCAAAGTTATGGGACTTGACCAAAATATCCATGATTTTTATGCTACTTATGTGAACTGATGCTGTTATTTAGATGGAGTAAAAAAAAAACCAAACCATGACATGTACATTTGAAATAGTCAATTTTTGAACACATCACAGACAAAGAACCTATCTTGATCAGGCTTCTTATTTCTGTAAGGCTTTGTAATGCTGTGGGATATTAATAGATATTTTCTACCCAAATACGTAGAAGTGTGTGCATATATGTATATATTTAATTTGTTCCACGGCAAAAGTAACCCCAGGCCATGCAAGTGGTTAGATGCTGGGTGGTTCTGCACTAAGCTGGTGTGAGGGATGAGGAAATCTCAAGGATCTGACTGAGGATACTCCCAGTTTTTACTTTGCTTGATTCTAAAAATCTGCAGTATGAGTAAATGCAGAAATATGCTACTTCAGTATTACAAACAAAAGCTGCAACAAAAATAACCCAAGTTATTGCTGAGCTTCTGGCGAAAAACTGTCAAGCAGCTTTTAATCTGTCAACAAATCCAAGTTTTGTTGGTGATAACAGCAAATTTTAGGCTTAAGGATTGTCTACCTCAGACATGTTGCTTTTCAGCTCTAAACTGGAAGTTTGTTGGAGAGAGATAGCTCAATTGGTGCAAGTGAACAACTGCATGGGGTGCTCCCAGAGATGAATGCAGTGTGGCAGGATAGCAGCGAAGCAAGCAGGTCACCGAACAGTTGCGGTACGTGCACGTAAGTACAGAGCCTGGCTCGTGCCGTTGGAACTCTGCATGGCGTCTTAAGCATCTTTTGTAGCGCTTCCCTCCGCTTGGCGATTTAATCTTGTCTGTTACTGTACACATCTGATTTAGCTGTGCTTTGCTTGTATTTCCCCCACCCTGTGGCTGCTTTGCTGTCAACCGAAAGACAAGTGACTTCTGCACTGGGGCATGACCGAGTCTCTTTTGTGTTCAGTTCTTTGCATGCAGTCATCTCTCACATCCCTCGTGGACTTTATTTTACATTTGTAATCTGTGCTCCTGTGCTTCACTCTTTACATCTGAAAGGTGATGTTGTCTCATACCTTATTTTTCTGTAAAGCTCTTCTTTGCCTGGATTTAGAGACTAGTTTTAGTCTCTAAATTACTGAGAACTGTGTTCTGCAGTGATGAATTCTTGCTTTTCTAGAGGAATAGCCCTTCTCCATCAATTTAGATAATCTTTTGGTGAAAGTTGTTGCCCTTGTTAATAAAGGAAGACAACTGCAGCATAACAAGAGGATGCATTCTGTGTCTAATTGAAATGTGGTATTTTCTCACCTATAATACCAAGTCTGTTGGCATTATACCTTGTTACCCTGATTTTTCTGCTCTCTTGGGCTTTTAGAGTTTAAGGTGAGTTATGGAGAAGCTGAGGCTCCATTGCAGCAATGTTTAGGATTGCAAGGATCCTGCTTTTGACCTTTCTAAAGCTGGAAACAATCCAATTCATAAGTGCCCTCATCAAGTTACTGGAAGTCCGTCTCATCTGTAACATAAACACTGACTTTTCTGGCATTTTCAGGCAACACAGCCTCTGTTGGGTGTTTAAGAGAGATTTTCACAAATAAGTCTTGCTTATCAAAAACTTTATGCCAAATTAAGTAAGAAATTCTTTGAAAGTTGACATCCTCTAGAACGAGTGTGACAGGGAAGTGTGGTGGCAGTGTAGGTTGCAAAGGGTGTGGAAATGGGAGAGTTGCCAACTGGAGAGGCATCAAACTGGAGTTCACCTTGCAACAAGATTTTCTATGGGTGTTTGACAGCAGCTTGACCCTCAATAGGGGTGGGGCCCCAAAAGGAGTTGGCTGTGCTTGCGGTGCCATGAGCAAGGACTCGAGGGTAACTATTCTCATTAGAAGCAGTGGGAGAAGGCAGCCATGCTGATCACACGCAGGACAGTGGCCAGGTGCCTCCTTCCCAGAAAGCTGCCCCGACAGCATCTTGTGAGCCAGGCAGAAGGTAATTACAGCATTTCTAATGCCATTAACCTTTAATCATGTTGTCCATTAGTAGACTAACAGCATTAAAAAAAAAGACCAGCAAACCGTGGCATGGTGTCCTGTGCAAGTGGGCTGTGCCGCTGTCCAGGACTTCAGACTGCACGGTGATGGCAGAAGGCTCACGTGTGGGCAGGGAAGCCCAGGATCAAGGATGCCACGTCAGATTTGTCTGTGAGGAGCATCTCACTCCTGATGTCTGCTGTCTGTGTCAAGGGAAGATTTTCTTAGTGCCGGGTGAGAGGCAGCTTTAAAAGTCAGATGATTCATTGGTGCTGTGGGAGCCACTGAGGAAGTGCTGTCAGCTGTAGTGTTTGCCTCTTTGCATGGGTGCGAGGTTGGCCTGCGTTCTGTAAATAATGCTATATTTAGAAGCAAAGTGCTTAAGTCAGACCAGTTTCAGAGGAGATAAAACATTTCATGAAAAAGCGTTCAGCGAGAGAACTCTTTAAGAATAAATATCTTCCTACACTTAGCACATTAGGGTGCCTAATCACCTCTTAGTACGATCAGTGTGTATGGTATAGAGTAAGCAGCGAGCTACTTGGCATTTGTACAGCATCCAACTGCAGACTCCGTCGTCAGTCATGCACCAAAATAATTGCATGTAAGGAATACTTGTGGAAATTAACCCCTCCATCTTATAGAAATAACCATGGCAATCTGAGTGGAGATAGCAGCTATTAGTGCCCACGTGCGGGTTGGTTTTGTTTCCCTATCTAACTGAGGTAAACAGAGTGTGAAGTGTTTTCTGTGCTCTTTAATGCTTTTCAGTGGATTCTGTGCACATGGTTGCTTTGGCTCAACTCTGAAGTCGCTTGGAGAGGAACTGCTTGAGAGCAAGCCAGAAGCATAACGCGCACACAGAGCACAGCTTAAGAAGTTAAACCCCAGTGGAAATAGCTGGTGATCTGTTTCTCAAGATGAAGTTTTACAGTTCCCCTTTATCAAAGAGTTTTATGATCAGCAACTCATCAAGATGAAGAAGTGGGGAGGGGGGGAAAGGAGGCATGTAAGCACCTGTGTGGTTTTATACATGGTTAATATATAGCAGTTGTGCTACAAAGCAGTACAGCTGCCTATGCCAACTGGTTCGTTGTGAGGGCAAAGGTACAGAGAAAGCTGAGGTGTTCACCAGGACAGCGACTCACTTGTTCCCTGCACGGTTTGTCTTCTACATTAATATGCAGGTTCCATCTGTAGTCAGTCTGGAGCTTGTGCATGGCTTCATCTGCTCCAGCAGAATAATCCTGTTTTCAGGGCACACTTGGCATTTCAGACGCAATCTGTCCTACTTAAGGTATTAAGAAACATTTAGTATGATTTAGGAGTTGCATTAGGACTACAGATGCTATTTTGAAGAAGGAACTGGTGAATGGCAGGGTTAATGGAGTGAACATTTGCAGTCGTGCACCTGGTAACTGTTTGAATTAAGGGAAGAAAACTGCAAGTCAGAATGCAGTGATGGCTTCCAGCTACTTCTGACTTGGTCAGTTGGCCTTTATCAGCTGTAAGAAGTACACACGCTGAAGGGAACCACCCTGCAGGTGTGAGTTGACTGAGAAGCTGTTTGGCCAAGTGCTGTGCTGTGTACACTGCCCCAGCCTGTCCCGCTGAGCTGAGCTGGGAGGAGCACCCATGTGCTCCCATGGTGACTGAGCAGCTTAGGAATAGAGCTCTTTAATGAGTGAAATGATTTTTGCACTGTGTTAAATCCATTCTCCAGCATGGTTTGCTCCTCAGCCACCTGATAAGGCAGGGGCAATGCAAGGTGGGAACAAGCAGCAGAGGGTGAATCCCTTTAAATTAGCATTATATTTTGGTACACTGAAAATGAAACTGCATCCTAGGCAGTGCTACGTGGCCATAACTCACCCAAGAGCTCCTCATGTGGTAAGGCAATAGGATGAGAGGGAATGCGTCCTCAAGTTGCTCCAGGGGAGGTTCAGATTGCATATTAGGAAAAACCTTTCTGGAGGAGCGGTCAAGCTGGTGCAAGCTGCCCAGGGAGATGGTGGAGTCACTGACCCCTGAAGGTGTTTGAAAAGCACGTAGGTGTGATACTAGGGGATGTGGTTTAGTGGGGAAACATTGATGGTAGGTGGTCTTAGATGTCTTATCCAACCTTAATGATTCAATGATTCTAAGTTATGTGGCACTGACTGACCAGAGATGCCTTCTGGGGCTTCTATCATGTTCTGAGGCAAGTGTAATAAGTAACTTTTTGTTATCTAACTTGAGGAATTCATCTCATTAAGAGGCCCAAACTGACCTTTTCTCCAATGCAGGTGGAGTTCCCTGCGCACCTGATACTGTGCTGTGACAGGTGTTGGTTTGTGCATGATGAGGCTGCTTTGTAGCAGGGGCTTGGGTCACACAGACAGATAAACCTGGGCACGTGTGTGCAAACTCACTGTGAGCAGAGATCAGCACCCTTGTGTCACGAGGGTGCCACTTGTGCCTGTGCGGAGCTGGGTTGTGCCTGGCTGGGAGAGCTCTGCGTGCAGCTCTGTGCAAAACCAAGCATAGCAGGCTCTGGATCTCTTCTTCCTATTGAATTGATGCAGTTGGTTTTGGCTGCCAGCACCTTGCTCTCTGTCAGTCTTTGCGTTATTCCTTAATGCTGAGGCTGCTTTAGGTGAGGGAGACCAGGATTGGTTTGCGAAGTTGCGCGTTATGGAAGAGAAATTTACGATGCTGAAGAGAGCAGTGGTAAACTTAACTGTGCAGCTACCCCCAGGAACAGGCCTGCCACTGTGGGAAACTGCTTTCTTGCAGCAGTATCTCGCTGAAGACGCCTGTAATGCAGAAGAGCTGGAGCACTTTGCCCTTTCTGTCTCTTGTGATCTTTGACCAGTTGGTCAGGGTTGTTTATAAAGCCAGCTGCTAATTGCACTGCTTCTCATTCCACTGAGCAAAGGTATGCTGGCTCGCTTCCTCGCTGTAGTGAGCGTCTCCAGGAGGAGAGGCACCGAGTGAAATGGTGGACGAGGAGGCAAAGAGCTTACCGATGGAGCTGAGCGAGAAGGGAGGTGTGGAGAACAACGGGTTTGTTCAGAATGAGGCTTTTGATGACAGAGAGACAGACAGCAGCAGCCAAGACGAAATACCAAAAACGTGTGCTGTTGATGTGAACCCAGCAGCCGTGGCAGAGCCAGCTCTGCAGCCCTACGCAGGGATGCCGAAGGAGGTCCTGCTGAAGTTCTCCAGCCAAGCCCGGTACAGGGTCACCAGGGAGATTCTCTTCTGGCTCATCATCGCTGCTGCCGTCCTGCTCGTGTCGGCCACTATTGCCATCATTGCTCTGTCCCCAAAGTGCCTCGATTGGTGGCAGGATGGTCCTATCTACCAGGTCTACCCTCGTTCTTTCAAGGACAGCGACATGGATGGGAATGGGGATCTGAAAGGTATGTGACTAAGCAGGACAGCAGCTTAAAGTCCAACAGAGAAAGACACTGACTTGAGAGCGGGGCACGAAAGCTGTCCTACTAACCACTGGTTGGTGAGCCACACTGTCATTATTAGATATCATCAGGAGCTTCTTGCTTATGTTAAGCCTATGCCTGGAGTTAAACCAAATGTTTGGAGGTGGGGCTGAGAGCAAATGGACATGCAATTGCCATTATGGGTGCTGGATGTTCTGTTCTGCTAGTTTGGCTGCATCTCCATCAGAAGTGAGAAAAATAAAACTGACAAAGTGAGAATGGAAGAAGGTGTTTCTTCTTGTTTTCTTCATGGTCTACGTGTTTCTGAGTTCTTTGGAACACACTGAAGTGTACCTGGTACTGATAAGGTATTGGTAACTGAGCTTCTACATTGGCTGACTTAGCCCCATGGCATCCAAAAAATTTCTAGCCAAAGAGCAGTAGCTGTAGCAAATTGTAGGATGCTTTTCCTAACAGAAGAAAAAAACAAGGTCTTTGCATTAAAACTGTATTTCCCTTTGGATGGTCTAAGGATTCACTGAGTTAGAAACCAGAAAGTAATAATGTGGCTGTACTTCAATGAAATACAGTGTTTGTTTTCAGAAGTGCATGTTTAATACATTACACGAAATTGAGTATTTTAATACTGCAAAATAGAAGTTGTCTTCAGTCAGCTTTTTAATTCATTATTAGTTTTCTTCTTCCCTCCAAAAGTGGCTTTGAATGGTTTCCATTCTGTGGTCTCATACAGATTCCAAGGTCGTCCTGCTATCAGATAGGTGAAAAGGGGGAATGGTTACATAGCGAAGGGATCTGTGTTCCATCTTTGAGAGCCCAGAGCAAACTTTTTGTCTTTTGTAATCAGGTGATGCCCTTTTCTTTTTAATAGGTATCCAAGAAAAGCTGGACCATATTGTGCATTTAAATATCAAAACCATCTGGATCACATCTTTCTACAAGTCCCCATTAAAAGACTCTGGCTATGGAGCTGAAGACTTCTACGATGTTGATCCCATGTTTGGATCAATGAGTGACTTTGAAACTCTCCTTGCATCCATACACGATCGAGGTAAGCTGTGATCAGAATAGGTCCATTAAACAGATGTTCACTCGTATGGTTCAGGTGCGCCTGGCAGCTTCTGGAGAAAGGAGAGAAACAAGATTGAAGGGGAGCATACGCTTCCTTCCTGCAATTGTGTCCTTGGTTGGTGGCACGTGTGCCTTCAGCCAAATCCTTGCCTGGATGGTTCCCCTTGTGGCTGTTGGGCTGAATGGATGGCTTGCCAGTCCCAAAACATTTGGGATTTCATTAACAAAAACAAAAACAAACAAAAAAAAAACAATAAAAAAAGTGCATAACTCATAGGAAGAGTGAGAAAATCCACTGTGGTTTGCAGAGAAGAGTCCCAGCAAGATGTGCTGCTGCTATTTGCTGACCCTCATGAGTTCAACTGCCCAGGCAGCCTGGGGCTTCTGCCTGCATGAGCACGTACATAGTCCTAGTCAGTAGAACTGGGTGAGCACAAGCAGCATGCATGCCAGTCCCTCAAGCATGAGCACAAACCCAAGCTTCCAACCTTTGTAAGATGCTCAGAAGCTTTTGATGCTTCATTAAGAAAAGATGTGAACCTTATCGTAAAAGGCTTGATTAAAAAATGTGTGTGTTTTAGGGTTAAAGGTGATAATGGATTTTGTACCAAACCACACCAGTGACAGGCACCGATGGTTTCAACTCAGTCGCAATCGCACTGGGAAGTACTCAGATTACTACATCTGGCAGGACTGCGCACAGGCAGGGGTGGCCATCACTGCTCCCAACAACTGGGTGAGTGTGGGCAGGGACGCTCGTAAATCACACACTGCATTGTGTGTTGCCAGGTAACAAGAGCACCTGTAACACAACTGTCCAGCACTGTGTGCACGGGTTGGGTGCCGCAATATAACGGGGACATAAAGCTATTAGAGGGCGTCCAAGGGAAGGCTATGAAGATGGCCAAGGTCTGCAGGGCAAGGAAAAAAAAATAAATAAATAAAGTCCCACCTATGTTTCTCTCTCTATTTGTTGTAATTCCCAGCAAAAGTCGACTTTGAAGAATGAAACAGTATTGAATGTGAAATACGTGTGGCAAAGCATGACTGAAAGGAGGAGCAGCTAACAAGAGTAGGAAATGAGAAAGCATTACAATTGACCCAATTTATTGCACTGATGAGGCATTTTGTGCTTTATGTGCTTGTAATGCATCGCATCTTAAAATACACACATGACTGGATGCTTCATTAAGAGTTCTGATTATTTTTCTTCCCACTTCCATGAACAGGTGAGTGTCTATGGCAATTCCAGCTGGCAGTATGATGACACGAGGAAACAGTGTTATTTTCATCAGTTTGGGAAAGAACAGCCGGACTTAAATTTCCGCAACCTTGCAGTTCAACAAGAAATGCATGTAAGTGTATCAGTTTAATTGAAAGCAATTCGAAGATTACAGTACATTTAAATGGCTGAAACAGGAAAGTGCATGGACAAACGTTAAGATCTTGTAAGCAAAATTCAAACTTTATCTTGTGATGCTTCCAGTATGGAGGACAACATCTGATGAAAGGGTTGACATGGACGAGTGTCACTGGTGCTGGAGCACAGCTGAATCACCCAAGCTGAGAGCTTTTATCCCGATTGATACAAGGAGCTCTTTGTTAGCCAGTCCTATGTGAGGAACACCTTGTTTTAGCAGAGATGTTTGCATTTTCATGGCAGTTGAGGCAGTGCTGATCTGAAATTCAAGGAATGCTGGGGCTTGTGGATAAGGAAGAATTAGTGAGTTTTGGTCTGTCTGCATCTCTGGTGACTTTATGTGGGAGAGGCAGATGTACAACCAGTAGATGAAATAGAGTTTGTTAAAATATTGGAAGTAGTTCTGAACCTGGGGAATAGGACAGCTATTTTTTTTTTCCTTTGTTATACTCAAGCGGTAGGACAGCTACCTCAGCTGCTTTAATATAGCCCTTGGCTGTTTTCTGCTGTGATATTGAATTCCGGTGTCTGGTAGTCTTCATGCCTGCCCAATTCTTGTGCCATCGTCTCACAGGCTGTCTCTGTCTCTCCTCACTGTGGGTGTTGCACGTACGTGAAGGAAGAAGACAAAGCTTATCTGCTTGTATCTGTTAACTGAAGCATTAAACGAGACTGCTCTCAAGACTAATCCTTGACCAAGCCCACCAGTAACTTCTCTGTCTTGATGCTTTCCTTAGCACCATGCCTTTCCACTCCTCTTTTCCTGCTACTGCATGTACTTTTCAATGGTTGTGGCAATTTTTATTTAACTGATATGCTACTGAAGCTGAAGTAGCAAACAGATGCTGCGTTTCCTTTGAGAAGAAATTAAATGAAGACTAGTAAGTTTAGTCTGATAATACCCACTTTAGGTAAATGCTTATGAACACAATTAATTGCTTTGGCATGTTATGGAATAATAGTTCGCTAATTTAATTCAGAATCCTGTTTCTCGTTAGGACTGTGCGAGTGAGGAGGAAGCTTCAACTTCTCTGAAGAGCATTATTGCTTTTGGTTTAGCTCCTGGGCACGGGGGAGCAAGAAACCTTTTAGCAACCAGGGGCTGTGGCTTTTTTTCATAAATAAAAGTAATCATTCTCATTATGAAGTCAGTACCTGATATTTGCTGAAATCTGTAAGCTTGAGTGTGGAGTAGTTCTATTCCAGCCTGCTCTGGCACCTGTATTTCACATATTTTTAAACGATGAACAAGTTATTTTGTATTGAGGTGAGATAACAGTTTCTGTATTAAAGGAACACTTGTACAAACTCCTCAAGGGAGACTGAACTTCAGAGCTGTCAGTGAAAAATACAGCTATTAGAACAGTGATAATATAACTACTGAAATAGTTTTGCTACTAGTGACTAGCCTCTGCATTTGGTAGTGAAATTACAAATCAATATCAGTTAACTTGGATGATAATCGAGGTGTGTCTGAAAATAAAATATAAAAATTCTCGTCTGTCCAATAAAAGGGAACAAATCTCGTAAGAGCTGTATTGTATGGAATGAAAATTGGTGGCACGAGGTCCATGCAGAACAACATACACTCACATTTGAATCAGTGTGTTCTGTCTGTGTGCAGTAAGATAGGTGTTCTCCAGCAATAGTGCTTAGCCTGATCCAAGCTGTTCTGACAGAAGAGATTAGAAGGCACATTCTGGCTCTAGACTTGTGAATTATGGGAGAAATTAGAGACCAGTATTGGTTTTTTTAACACTAGAATTAGTGTTAAATAGTAGGATATCACCCATTTAGATATCAGTTCTAACTCAACAGGATTCATTTTGGCTTCAAGTAAAATTAGGTAAATTATATTTTAATATCTACCAATGGATTTTCTCTTTCAGTGTGTACCATTTTGAATGCTCACTTGGAGTTCTCAGCTTTTCTCTTTGTCCTAGGATGTTATCAAATTTTGGCTTGGCAAAGGAGTCGATGGATTTAATTTTGGTGCTGTTAAATTTCTTCTAGAAGCCACACATCTACGAGATGAACCACAAGTGAACAAGTCTCAGAATCCTGTAATGTATATTTTGTCATTTTTCTCCTGTATTTTCCATGGGGGCAAGAGACTGCTTTTACCCTTTGGGGTCTTAATTATGGCTTTAGGAATGCTGAGTCAGTTGTGTTCCTTGGGAGGAAGGTGGTTCCTGTGCACACAAGGAAGGAGTGAGCAGGAGTGCTGTGGGTGAGAACTGTCTATATACCCGCTGTATTTTAATGCACACAGTTGCTTCTGTTCAACTGTTTGACTTCTCAATTTTTTTTCCTAAAAAGTCCAGACCTGTGAATTTTAATACTTCGTTGGTTGTCTTTGTGGAGCCCATTACACAAAGTGAGCTGAGCACTGTGGCTCACTTGGGATTCCACAGCAGATGCTAACGTGTACTTTGCAGTAAAACAAAACCCCACCTCCTGTTGGCAGTAAGCTACAGTGAAATGCATCCTGTTACTTGCTGCACTACTTGCTTTAGCTGAAGTAGGGAACCTGGTGATGTTAGCAGATCTGCAGAGTTGGTGTTCTCTGGACTTACCAGTTCTACAAATACAGTGTTGTTACCACAGCAGCGTTGTTCCTGGGTAGTGCTGAGGGTGTCAGGTCTTTAGGACAGTTTCCCAAGCACAGCTGGATCTGCAAAGGACGGGTATGCTGAATGCATTTCAGTTTTAAACTTCACTTGGGTTGGTGAATTGTCTCAGAATTTTGGGAGTTTTGAATTCTAAAATACTGGACTAATAATGCTGCTTTGTCTTTAAGGAGAGCATCACAGCCTATTCTGAGCTGTACCACGACTACACAACCACACAAGTTGGTATGCACGATATCGTCCGTAGCTTCCGCCAAACCATGGATCAGTACAGCAGTGAACCTGGCCGATACAGGTAGTTGTTATCATGGCTAGGGAATTTTTCTCTCTTTTTGTCACCATCTTCATAGCAATGAAATGTTTTGTCTTTTTTTAATTATAACACGATATGCCATACAACATTTTTTTCCTCAAATGCAAATAGGGTATTCCCTTTCCCAAAGTGCACAGGAAAGGAAACGTGCAGTAAGTTGGCCCTGGTAGCTCTATTGTATCCGTGGACTGTAAAAAGTAGGCAGGATGTGTGATGACTCATTGTGGCACAATTGTAATCTAAGCTCATGAGCCTGATCCGTTGTATGGTATTAACAATACAGTTCTCATTGGATACGTAATCAGAGATTGCCTGAATCACTGCATGGCTGAAGCTGTCAGACACCTCTGGAGGACACCTTCTCCAGCCCCCTGCTCAAGCAGGGTGGACACTGGACGGAGCCAGCTGCCCAGGATCATGCCCAGAATGGTTTTTGAGGATGGAAATTCTCCAAACCGTCTGGGCAACCTGTGCCACTGCTCAGTTACTCCTGCAGTTTAAAAATAAAGCAAAGAAACAGTTTTTTATTTTATTTCTCAGACAGAGCTTGTGTTCTGCCTGTGTCCATATGTGCTGTCACTAGGCCCACTGGAGAAAGCCTGTTTTCCTCACAGAGAGACGCTCATCTTTGTTGCCATTTGCTGATCTCTCCCCAGTATGTCTGTGTCTCCCTTGTAGTGGGAAGCCTGGAGCTGTGGGTGCTGTGCTCCAGCCGTCCTCTCACAAGTGCTGGATCGAGGGAAGGGATCCCTCACTTGACCTGCTGGCAGTGCTCCCAAAACTCAGACCTTTTCTGTGGAACAGGCACATGACTGGCTCTCGTTCAACACATTGTCCACCAGGACACACGTGTACTTTTCTTCTAGTCTGCCTTCCAGCACGGAACTTGCTGGAATGAAGTTATGTGAGTGTAACTTTGGAAAGATGAGGCTTTTGCTGACTCTTACAGATTTTTCACCAGAAATGTCCAACTATCTTCCCAAAATACAAATTTCTCTGTATGTTTTTTTTGACGAGGAGGAGGGAGGCAGTTGTAGTTCCTAATAGTGTATTGTTTTCTAAGTATGCTGAGTACTGTTCCTAGCCTTCTTCAGCTTTGCACAAACCAGGAATGAGAAAAAAAGTCCTTCTTTACTTCTTTGTAGATTTATGGGTTCTGACAGTGATGAAAAAGAAGACATAGAAGCAACAATGATGTATTATGGAACAACTTTTGTCCAAGAAGCAGACTTCCCACTCAATTTCCAGCTAATTAACATGAAAAATCTATCTGGTAACAGTGTTTTTGAAGCTGTCAATGTGTGGATGAAAAACATGCCTGAAGGAAAATGGCCAAACTGGGCGGTAAGAGTTCTGGACTTGGTCTTATGGGAAAGGCCTGTTCCTGTAGGTAGGTGATAAGGTGATGAAACCTCCACACACATTGATTTCAGTGAGATAAGCTGCACAGCTATTTGCTATGAACTTTGTTTGGGATGCGCAAGAGGTGAGCCATAGGCAAAGCACTGAAAGCGGCTTCTGTTCATTTCCACAACTGTGACGTGGGAGCAGTTCTGTTTGGGTATCAAACGCGGTTCTCAGGAATGCAGCTGTGTACCCTCAAGGCATCTTCTCTGTGAGAGCAGGCAAAATGTCCAAGGTAATATTCAGAAAAAGCTTTTGGCTGTTCTGGCTTTCAGAAAGGAAACAAGCTTATGTACAGACCATACAGAGTTGCAACCACTCATTTCACCACATCCCTTCCTACATTCAGATCTCCTTGGTTTCGGTTCCATGCTCCAGCATGTAACGTGGACAGTGATGTTGGTGTGTCTCTTGACAAGGGAAGAACAGGCTGGGATCCTTTCTTTGCCTGAATTTGAATTTTTGCCTGAATTTGGGATTTGAATGAATTTGGTTTGGTTTATTTTACTTTGGTGCCTACAAATGAAACTATTTTATTTTGGTGCCTACAATGGAACTAAATGGTTTTTGTCTTAAACCAGTTTCATGCATGCGTGGAATTTTGTCTGTCTAATGGAATGATGTTTTCTTGAGGTCGGGAGCCCGGACACTGTTCGGATTTCATCTCGGTTTGGGAATAAGTATGTCAATGTCATAAACATGTTGCTGTTAACCCTCCCTGGTACTCCTATAACTTACTATGGTGAAGAAATAGGCATGGAGAACCTCGCATCAGAAAATGTAAGTGAAGAATATTTAAATTCTGATTTAAATTCTAAAGTCCATTATTTCCTGGCTAATCTTTAAAGGAATTCAGGGTTCATGGAAGCATAGCTAGAGCCTCTGTCTCCTGAGGGCTGCTTTGTTCTTGGTATAAAGAAACACATGTCAAAGCCACAGCCCTCTCTGAAGTGCCCAAACTCAGGAGAGAGAGTGTCCAGAAAGAGGTGAGTGAGCTCACCAGGCAGTGCTTAGCATTTACCGGTAGAAGTACAGGGTTCCTATTTTTTGTTTCTGGATATTAGATCCAAAGCTAGGTAGCCGAGCCCGCAGACCACACACGTAACTCATTTGTTCATAGTTACAAGTAGCGCATAGCAGGATGTTTATGTTTGAATACAGTTTGTTCAGAACTTCTTCAAGGTCAAGGGATTAAAACAAAGTGGCTGTGCCTTTCACACTGTGCTGACCTGCCTGACTTTCAGTTGTGCACATTATTTCTTGTCTCTTCTATGCTTGCACCTGACTACTGTTGTCTCTGCTGGAGATGTGCCTAGATGATTTAAGGGGTCACGCCCAAAAGAGAATAGCTCAGATCTACTTCTCCTGACTATATTTGAGCACCTTAAGAACATGGTCTTATGGCAGATGCAGTTTGTAATGTGGAAAGCTTCTACTAGAACATGGTGAGCTGTAAGCAACCCAGGAGACTCCTGGTATCCATTGACAATGAAACTTTTTGGTTTAAGTACTGGACAGACTGACCAGAGGTAAAGCATCACTGGACCAGGTGCTCACCAATGCGGAGAAGATTCTGAATTACATGAGGATTGGAGGCAGCCTGGGCTGCAGTAACCACACCCTGGCTGAGTTCATGATATCAAGAACATGGGCCTGGCAAAGAGTGGATTCAGGACCCTGAACTTCAAGAGAGTGAGCTTCAGGTTGTTTAAGGAATTGTTGGATGAAATCTCCAGGGAAGAAGTCCTTACAAAGGGGTGTAGCAAAGCTAGCTGCTCTTTAAGGCTGCCTTTCCTCAGAATCAGAAAGCAGGCAGGAAACTGTCATTTTGACCCTGGTGGTCAGAATGAGGGAAAAGAAGGGCAAGTACAGGCAGTGGAAGCAAGTGTGTGTCACCTGGGAGGAATACAGGGATGCTGTCCAGACTTGCAGAGATGGGATTAGGAAAGTCAAGGCACAGACAAGATTGAACTTGGCAAGGGATTTTAGAAACAACAAGAAGGGATTCTACAGGTTAGAAGAGACAGGCCAAAGAGCATATCTCCTCTGCTAAATGAGAAAGGAGAACAGGCTACAATAAATATGGAGAAGGCTGAGGTACTGAATGAGTTCTTTGCCTCAGTCTTCACTGGCAGCCAGGATTCTGACATCCCTGAACCTCTAGGTGGGAACTGGGGGGGACCAAATGCTCCCGTACTGTAAGGACTGAGCAAGTCTGAGAGCAGCTCATGGGATCGAATGTGTACAAGCCCTTGGGGTAGGAAGGCATGCATCCCAGAATCCTAAGGGAGCTGGCTGATATGGTTGCAGAGCTACTCTCCATTGTATTTGAAAAGTTGTGGCTGTCAGACGAGGTCACCAGGGACTGAAAAGGCGAAAAATCACTCCCATTTACAGGAAAGGGAGGAAGGAAGACTAAGGAAACTACCGGTTGGTGAGTCTCACCTCTGTGCCTGGGAAAATCATGGAACAGGTCTTCCTGGAAGATGCATTAAGGCACAACAGGGATGAGTGGGTGTTCTGACACAGCCAGCATGACTTCACTGAGGGAAGGTCGTGCCTGACCAATCTGGTGGCCTTCTATCATGCAGTGATGGCAGCAGTGGACAAAGGGAAGGCAACTGATGTCATCTACCTAGAATTCTGCAAGGCCTTTGACATGGTCCCCCACCATATCTTTATATCTATATTGGGGAGAGATGAATTTGAAGGCTGGACTGTCAGGGGATAAGGAATTGGTTGGAAGGTTCCAGCTGGAGGGTTGTGGTCAATGGCTCTGTCCAGGTGCAGGCCAGTAATAAGTGGTATCTCCCAAGGGTCTGTCCTGGGACCAGTACTCTTTAACATATTTATCAGTGACATAGATGATGGGATTGAGTGCACCTACACCCTCAGCAAGTTTGCTGATGATATCAAACTGAGCAATCCAGTTGATACAGCAGAAGGAAGGGATGCCATCCAGAGGGACCTTGATAAACTCAAAAGGTGAGCCCTTGTGAACTGAAGGAGGTTTGTTCAACAAAGCCAAGTGCAAGGTTTTGCATTTGGGTCAAGGTAATCTCAAACTGAGAGAAGAGGTCCTTGAGAGTAGCCCTGCTGAGAAGGACTTACAGGACCTGGCTGATGAAAAACTTAGCATGAGCCAGAGGTGTGCACTTGCAGTCCAGAAGGCCAATGGTATCCTGGACTGCATCAAAAGACAGGTGGCCAGCAAGGTGAGGGAGGTAACTGTCCCCACTCTGCTCTGCCCTTGTGAGGCCCCAGCTGGAATACTGCATCCAAGTACAGGACCCTGAACACAGAAAAGATGTGGAGCTTGTGGAGAGGGTCCAGAAGTGACCCATGAGGATGATTTAAAGGCTAGAGCACCTCTCCTACAAAGATAGGCTGAAGGAACTGAGATTGTTCAGCCTGGAAATGAGAAGGCTGCAGGAGACCGCATTGCAGCCTTCCAGTATTTGGAGGGAGTTTATAGACATGAAGGAAATCAACTTTTTAAAGGGCAAGTAATGGTAGGACAAGGGGAAATGGTTTTAAACTAAAGGAAGGGAAATTCAGATTAGATGTCAGCACAAAGTTTTTTTTACTGAACAAACAGTAAGGTGCTGGAACAGGCTGCCCAGAGAGGTTGTGGGTGCCCTGTCCCTGGAGGTATTTAAGGCCGGGTTGCGTGGGGCCCTGGGCAATCTGATCTAGTACTTTATCCCATAGTTGGAAACCCTGCCTGTGGCAGAGGGATTGGAACTTGATGATCCTTGATATCCCTTCCAACCCGAGACATTCTATGATTCTGTTATGGAATGAGGCAGCTTCTGGTGATGTTACCAGGAGTGTGATTGGGCAGATTTGTACCAAAAGGAAAGATGCACTTGGAGAAGCACAGAATCGTCCCTAGGTTTGTCTGATTCAGCTGTGAAGAAATGTCTCTGACAGAAAATCAGTCTGTCTCTGAGAAACCAAAAAACGTGTCCTGCATTATTTTACTGTCACTGATTACTGCTGACTGAAAGATGCTCTTCAGCAAAGTGGCTTGCCCTTGGCTCCTCAGGGTATTCTCTCATTTGGTTGCCACCCTGTGGCTCATGGGTTTGTAACAACACAAAACCACTCTTTGTTCAGTCTGGAGAGGAAGAATCCCTGATTAATGGTATGGAGAGGATTTGCTCAAGAAATAGTTTTCAGTCCCAGCATTTGAAAGTCTTCAAGAAGCATGAAAAGGTAAAGATAAAAAGGAGTGTTACAAGTATTAAAAACTTTGAATTCTTTTTTCCCCGCTTTTCAGAATGTGCTAAAAGGAGAAACCCGTTATTTATAATGTCATGAAGCAAAGTGACAGTTTCTTTTGTCAAGTTGCTATTCTGACAGATTGTACTGAAAAGTGTCCTTTATATGAAAAACAGTTTTCGTAAGAAACAAACACCCAAAGTATGTGCAAAATATTTTATGCCCTCTTATGTCATTAAATTTAAGTGTCAGACCTTTTGGCAAGCTCTTCAGTAACATTGAGGAAGCTTTGTCATAATTCTTCTGAATCCCTCAAAATCAGAACTTCAGACTTCACATTTTTCAGTAAGCTAAAAGTTGCTATTCAGTGCAGTTGTTGAACTTGAGATATTTCTTTCTCACACGACTAATCCTCCAAGCTGTAGCCCTTGCAAACATAAGCTTGAAGAGATCTTATGTGAAAAGTTGGGTGATTAGAAAAGATGCCCAATAGCATTTACTTGCTTTGTACTGTTATCTCTTCTTGAGACTCATTTTCTCATGTTTCTCTAAGTGCATGTCTAGTTATAGACTAGCTGCTTTTAGTCCACTTTTATCCAACCATCTGTTGCCGGGGAAGACTACTGCTCAGTTGGGAACTCCACATTTAGCCAGTAGTGGTATATCTGTTAGACTGTCCATTCTCTTCTGTTTTCACAGAGCAACTCTTCTCTTCTAACTGTTTCTCTTGAGATATGCATTGGGATTACATCTTCCATGCTGAATCTTAACATCAGTGAGAGAAAATAATGCTAAAATGGCGATTGTATGGAAGTTGAAAATGTGTTATTTAAGGACCAGGTTTGTACCAGGCTAAGCAAAATGCACAACTTGGTAATGGTTCTAACACCACTTTATTTTCCAGGTGACCTTTCCAGAGAAATCCCCCATGCAGTGGAATGGCGAAGCTAATGCTGGTTTCACTGAAGGCAACAGCAGCTGGCTACCTGTTAACTCTGACTACCAAAGTGTTAATGCTGAAGTAGGTATTTGCGTGTGACAAACCAACTGTCTGAAAATATCTTAATGCATCTGTTTTTCTCTGTTTTCTAATGGGAGCTGGCAGTGGAACTAATGAAAACAAACTCCAGGGAGGAAAACGGAAAAGCACTGAATCTTAACTAATTTTATTAGAAAATTAACTCCTCGCATCAGCAAGGAGCATGCTTCATCTGTATTCACTTAAACAGAGCCACTGCCATGATAATGTAGATGTGGTGATTTGGCTTCTTAACATCCTTTTAATCATTTTAACGTTAAACTGAAATCCAATACTTTTTCATTTATTTATTTTGTGTATTTATATGTTTATTTATTTAGTTAGTTTATGTAAAGCAGCCTCCTTGTAGTAACTTTACATAGACTATTTGTGATGCATGTAAGTACATTTTTCAAAGTAGCAGAGCAGGGGCTCGAGCAGATTTTGCTGATCTACAGTGCTGACCAATACTGAATATATAATGTATGTAAAATATAATTCAAAGACTGGGGAAAAAAAAAGGAAATAAATCCTATGACTTCAGAAGATCAGACTCAATGAAAAAGAGTTCACTATCAGCTTTAAATGGCTGTGGTTTTCTGCAAAACAAACACTAAACTCTCTAAGAGACAGCTGGCAAGATGGAAGTATCATCTGTGCCATGGAAATTCTGTCCTGCTGGATGATCTCTGCCACTGCACAAATCTCAAGAAAAGTGCAGGAGAAAATGCAGTTTTGCATTGGAATTAGCAGACAAACGTGAAGAGAACTGTTAAAACTGAATTCCTAGAGGTGTTCTTGGTTGATGACATGGGTGTGAGAGGTATATCTCCTACAATGCCGACTCTATTGCAGGTTCAGATGACCCAGTCCAATTCAACCCTGAATTTGTACAGAGAACTAAGTCTACTTCGGAGCAATGAGCTACCCATACATCGGGGATGGATGTGCTCCATCTGGAATGACAGTGATGTTTTTGTGTACGTCAGGGAACTGGATGGGTTAGACAATGTCTTTATGATGGTTCTCAATTTTGGACAGGAATCAACAATAGATCTGAAAGCTGTAGTTCCAAACCTCCCATCTGAAGCTGTTGTAAGACTAAGTACTAATTTTAGCAATACTGGTAAAGCTGTTGATACCAAAAGAATTAAAACTGAAGTAGGAGAAGGTCTGGTCTTTGAATATAAAACAAATAAGCCTGTTCATACTATGGAAGCTTTTCAAGAAAACTGTTTTGTGGCTGAAAAAGCTTGTTATTCCAGTGCCTTCAATTTACTCTACGTGAACTGCTAAATACACGAGTAGCTTTCACGTTAACTTAGAAAATGCTTGGTTCAGAGAAATACTAATTCTTTTTGTCTTTTCAGGATTGCTTTCTGAACACAATAAACAGCTTGAAAAATAAAATTAATACCAAATTGTCCTGTATCTGTATTGGGTAATAAACAATTTTGTCGTTTAAATAGCGATCACAATTTAGGCATTCATTTGTATTGTCTTCTGGAGGTACTCTGGCACCTAATTTGTAAGATTACTAGGCTTTTCTCTTATCAGATAAAGAGTTCTGCTACTTCTAAATTCCTTTTCTTGACAGTCCATCTTTTCTTTGCAGTTTCTTTGGCCCCACCATATGATTAGTACAACATGGTGTGCTGTGTGGTCAGGGAAGGCAACAGTAATCTCCTACATATGGAAATTAGTTTTGGAATAATTTAGTGAGATTCTCAGTACAACTTTGTGGGGGATTTACTACCTCGTGTAAAATTCTCTCTTGGATGAGAGGTCTCAAGACTGGGAAGACTGGTCTTTATTTTATAGGCATACATTAGACATTCAGCACAAACTGTCTTGCTCTACAGTTCCACTTGTACAATGCTGTACTGCTTGCTTATGAACAGAACTGTACACGAAGGCAGCTGCTTCTATATTTGGTAAGGAAGATGTTTAAGTGTACTTGGCTTCTTCATAAACTGATGCCAAACCCAGTTTTGTCCCTGATTATCTGGTCTGTTTATGCCCATAATGCAGCATTACATCTGGAGAAGATTCTCAGTTTTTCATATAAATGAAAATCTGACTTGAACTTCTTCAGGTGGTTGATGTGTTTATCAGCTATTAACAGGACTTTATTTAATGTTGGAGATGTCACACTTCAAGTTCTTTTTTCAGAAAAGCAAGGTGTCTTGCAACCTAAAGCAAATAATTACAAAATAATAACACTCTTGGCACTATAAACCGTTAGGTTATTGTACAGCTATTACAATCTTTTACCGTACTGATTCTAAGCAATACCTTACCCTAATACAAAATAAGGCTTTTCCTGATAAACTTCATTTTGGGAATAGCTGCCACAATAATTAACATTTTCTACGATTTGTTAAGATAAATAAATAACAGGAGTAAAATCGGTGATAGTCCAAGACATGAGTGACAATGTGGCAGGTCTTGTCAATCTGCTGCTTTTAGCACACACTCTTGTATGAAGTATAAAACACGGAAACTTGTTTGCAGCTTGCGTTCCAAAATGTTAACACTCAAGCCCACTATATATAGTCTATAAGGAAGATGGAAATACATCTTAATACCCTACAGTGAAAGAGTTTTTGTGCTTCAACATTTTATACAACTTAGAGCCTCCTTCAAAGCTCTTGCCACGATAGTAAAAACCTCACTGCCTTGAAGTTTAAGGCACAATGAGGTTCAGTAATCTGGCTGTCAGTGGCTCCTTTCCATATATATGCAAGAACCTTAATTTCAGCAGTTGTTTTTCATTTGTTTGTTTGTTCTGTTTGGTTTTAATACTTGAAACATGCATTCAGTGACTGCATGAACTGCTGAGGTTTAAGTATCTGTTGAGGGGAAACCTCCCCGCAGTATTGTGCATGTGTACAACGAAGGGAACGTACCTCATTCAGTGAATCCTCCCAGGATGAGTCACAGTGACTGCCACTTGCCTGCATGTCTAAGATGATATTAGGGATCCAGTTTCCTGGAACAACGAAGCGATGGATCACTTGACACTGAATGAACAAGGTAAGGTAACTCGGGGATGCAAGTAGTTAAGGGGTAGTGTGAAAGACAGCAATTGTTTTTTCTCATGTCTCAAAGCTTGCTTTCTGAGGCATTTTTTGTGATAAGGCTCTGGCTTATCTAGGAGGGGAGTGGTTGGTGTCAGGCAGCTGGCATCACTTTGTGACAGCTTTACATTTGAAAGCATTTCTTTGGAGGTGTTGCCTTTGAAAGGGAGAGCTCAGGAGTGTTTACTGGCAGAAGATCTGTCCTGTGAGCAAACAACTGGTACCGGAGGTACGGGAGACTGGAGGATGATACCACTGTATCCTGTGAAGGCAAGATCAACTTGGCGTAGGTAATTATTTTACCTTCTAAAAAAAAATCTGATCTTAGCCCTCTATGATTTTTTTTTTCTGGATGAACTATTTGTATTTCCATTAACTGACAAATGTTCATATGTCTAGTGTGCATGTTCTGTGCTTTCTCTTTCTGAGCAAAAAAGGGGTACTGGATTGTATTGAACAAATGAAGCGTTTAAGGAAGAGTCCATCTCTGGTATTTAACTGCACAACTAGTCTGCCTTAGCAAAGTCTGTCTGTAATATTTTTATTTTACCTTTCTCTCTTGTTCTGCTGGCATAGTCTTGAGCAGCCATCCTAAGTTTTTGAACATATCGTAGAATTCCTGGTAGTGGTACTCGTTGATCATTTTCATATGCTGTGATAAAAACTGAAGGATAACCCTGAAATTAGAAAGCAAAACCAGTTAGATACTTGACAAATGATTATCTGTTAAAGTGAGTAAACACATTTTTCTCTATATATCTAGGAGTACTACTTGCTATGATTTATGTAAAAAGTGTCTACTACATAATTACTTGTTTTTGAAAAAACATCATGTATCACTAACTGAAAAAGAGCATTTGGATCTGAAAAATGACAAATTAATATTAAAGGATCATCTGCTTGCAAAAGGTAATTAAGAACTATCCTCTCCCTACTGCTAAAGGCATGAAACGTCTGCGTGCTGATGATTACACAAAAAAGATTACACAATAATGATGGAGTTGTTACATCTTTAACAGGGCAGTAAATGAGACTTATTTTCGCAATCTTATATACAAAAGTATTTTTAATACAGTAAGATCTTAACGGGCTATGTAACACAGCCAACACTTATTCAAATAAAGATTTCATCTTAGATAAAATTCTCAAAGCTATAGCTTCTTTTCCATTTCATTGTTTGCCTCTGATGGTATTTATTCAGTGGGAAGAACCATATTCCTGCTGCAGTGAAGTCTGGATAACCCAGTAAAACAAAGGGAACTCCGCCCAGAATGTATTCTACAAGTTGAGGTTTGTTATGTCATAGTCCTAAAAGCAAACAATCAAAAACCAACAACAGAAAAACCCAGCTTCTGAAACGTATTGGTTATTTAGAAGAATGCATTTGGTTAATTGCAGCAGTCATTATGACTCGAAAACAAGTGCTAAGATTATTACTGAAATAGTTACTGATTGTGTTAATGATTCATTTTAACACAAAGTTAACACAAAGCAGCAGCAGTTTTAAAATGTTGGATTATAAAGCATTGAAAGGGTAAAACAGATTTGTAAAAAAAAAAAAAAAATGCAAACAAAACCCACAACAACAAAAAAGGCATCTTTTTTTTTTTAATTATTTTCCTACAAAGCACTACATTTTACTACTCTTCCTGTGTGAAATACTTTACCTGTGGCTTAATATTGTGGTAAGGACAGTAGCTTTTGATGTACTTCATACATTTTTCATCTGCTAATGGATTTCCCCATTCTTCCTGTTCTTCAATTGACAGTGGGAGATCAGTTTTCATCATTGTATTTAGAACATCTACGAAAGGTGCCTTAAAATTATTAAAGGAAAAAAGGCAAATTCTGAATTGGGATGTTTCAATTTCTAAAACTTGTAAAAACAAAACAAAATACAGGTAAATGCCACAGTGAAGGGTCTGCAGCAGCAGCTTACCTGTAAAACCATGGCTCTGATAAGTTCTGGATCCCTGTTGCAAATGGCTCCTGCGAGAACTCCTCCAGCACTGGCAGCTGTTAGTGCTGTATATTTTGGCTGAGAAAATCCTAGTTCGTGCAGCAGCATGATGCAAGCCTTAAGGTCATGGACACCTTTGATTTTGTTATGTTGACATCCATCTTTGTGCCACCTAAGGCCTAGCTCTCCTCCACCCCTGAAATTTAAAACAATTCAAGCTGGAGTCTATTTGGAAAGTGTTATGAGTAAAACTTCAGATAATAAAGGACAGCGGCAGCCACAGAATCGCGCAGTCATAGTTTGCCTTTCCGATTCACTTTCCTTTCTTTCTGTCGGCCAATTTCCTCCTCACTTCCCCCTGCAGCTAAAATACACTACATACAAACATAAAAAATAATCACACGATGAATGGTGAAAATGCTATCAGCAGTGTCAGAGAAGTCAGTACGAAATCAAACACTGATACAATCTTTTTTTATATAGGAAACTATTAAAATGGTAACTAAAGCATTTTCCATTCTTGTATCATTATCGCTAGATTTATTATTGACATTAAAAGGCTATTTCTCAACTCTGTGCCGAGATGCTCAAATGCTTTTGTGCAGCGTAACATTTGAGACTGTCAGTAAGTTTCATTTTTTTCTAGTTTGAGTTCCAAATATGAAAGGACGCATTGTATTTTTTATTACTTATAGAATTTTAGAACTAAATTTACTTGTGTTCTTTTTCATTCAACCACATTTCTGGTTTTAAGCCACCTAAAACGTTGTTATTCCAGATTCATGTTTAAAATCAATCAGAAGATTAGTCTGCCAAAATTCTTCACTGATACTGCTTAGGATTGATTTGCATCCTAAGATACTTCCAGGGATGGGAGGAAGCACTGCACAATGCCTGCTGTTTTATTAGCAGACTGCATATATCTGTATATTGAATTAGCGTTGGAACTGGTATTTCAAACAATTGTCTTCCATTCCTAAAGTGATTGTCTTATCTTCCCTTACCTACTGAATTATCTCCAGTGTAAAGTCTGGTGTACACACTGGTTACTACTATGCTTGTAGCTAAACTGGGGACAGGATTTAGGAAATAGAAGAACGCAGAAGCAGGTTAAACGTTTAGTTGTACAAAGGCAAATGGTTTTCAGAAGGCACAGACTCTGTATTAGCACACAGTGCCCTCAGAAAAGAGGGTGGTAGCTTATCACAGTGATTTGAACGTCAACATTCTTTTTGAGCAAAGAAGAGATGAAAAGTAATGAGACTTCACAAGATTAAAACTTAATACATACTGTTGACTTTAGAACATGAACACAGTATATGGTCTTGAAAGAAAATTTTTTTTCCCAGAGGAAAATTTATTCTTTGTTTTAAAAGGGGTTTTTATAAATTCTAAAAATTCAAAAATCATGAAGAATTAGAATTAAGTGTGTGGATGGGTGGGGGAGGAAGGAAGGAACATTTCTGTACCTCTTCAGCTGCAGATCAACAAATACTGGACTATCCCACTGATGAAAATATGAATTCCATTTTATATTTGACTTACCTAACGTGGCAATATGCTAATATCCAGCCCTCTTCAATTAACATCAGATTCTCTTCTTTAAAGCTCATGTTCAAATCTATGCCATAAGCTCCATATACATGAACTAGAAGTGGTTTCCTGTGTAGCTCTTTAGAATTCATATTATGAAAAACTGTAATTGGCACCAAAGTTTCATCCTGGAAATGAAGGAGTATTTCAGACATTTCAGAAATCTCAATGACACATGGCAATGAAAACTTCAATTATTTATTTTAAAATGTGTTTTTTTGATTACAGTAATTTTTTTTCACTTAGATTGTACAAAGCACTCTTGAAAAATAAAGCAACAGTCTGAACCTCTGCTGTGTAGGCTTATAGATGCAGAGTATAAAATTCATTTAAGTGCAACACCTGAGGAGTTTTTAAACTACCAAAGCACCCAAGTCTTCCTCCTCCCTGTAACACTTGAGAAAATCTATTATTAACAAAATAGTTTACCACTTACTGCAGCACAAACTCTTTATTAACATCACCAATTTTTTTAAACTCAGGCTGTTAAAACTTTCTTTTCTTGATCTATACTGCATAGATGGGTGTCCTTTTCAGCAGCTGACATATTTTTCTCATGTATCATAAAGAATATGATAGCATACATCTATTAGCAAGCCTGAGTTATGCTACGCTGAGCTTCCTGACTGATCACATACTGTTATCTCCTCTAGCATACCCAGATCAGTGAAAATATCTCATCACGACTTTCTTTTTCTTCTCTATAGCACTGGAGAAAACGCCCACTGGTAAGTACAGCACCAACTGCTCTTTTACATTTTTAATCTCTATTCCCTGCCAAATGCATTTTCTATAAATGGGTGGGGATGAAGGGAAGAATAAAGGGAATGGGGAAAGGACTGAAAAATCTTACCTTGCTTTTAGCTAGTAAACGTGTAGTGTGACAATTCATAATAATTGGTACCTCTTCTGCAGCTTGTTCAATGAGATTATTTTCTTTAAATGAATATGCAAAACGCCTAGGGGGGTGTACTGGGGAGGTGAGCTGAAAATAACAAGTGCTGCTGGTGTGTTCAGGATGAGATTCCAATTCAAATGCACAGGCCCATGTAGGTAGCTGAGAAAACACAACATTTCAAGTGAGACCCTTACACCGCTCCTGTAAGTTCTGCCTAGCGTGTCCTTCAGAGGAAAAGATTTTGAATAGCAAGCTAATTATCTGCAGCTTGTATGTAACAAAAGCTGTATTTCTTTTACATTCAATAATAGAACGGTCAGAAAGTGAAAGACTTTGGTAAACTTTTCACTTAAGGCTATTGGGTAAAATTCAATAATGAGATAAAACAGAAAAATAAATCTGAATTAAATTCCAGTTTAAAATGGGCATTTGTACAATTTTTTTTTTTTAATTAAAACATTTGAAATGATTCTGCACTGTTTTGAATTTTTAGATCCCATTTTCCCTCTGATTTCCACTCCTGCCTGAACATGTTGCACAGCCAAGTCCATGTCAGTTGTTATGCTTTTGCTATGAGTTAGCTCAGTAATGCTAAGCCATCAAAAACCCCTGCCTCTTAACTTTGTTCTTAGTGCCAGCCATTGTGAAGAACAAAACCTTTTCCTGGCACATTTACCCTCAGACACTTACTGCTATTATATTTAAGATTTTTAACTCTACTAAGAATAAAAGAAATCAAGATTCATTCTTTGTGAGCAGCAGGAACATAGTCAAACCCTCTGCCAGGCCATTGCTTGCTCGAGTTAGTTTGTGAGAGATTTCTGAAATGGCACTAAAGTCAAAGTTCTCCAGAGTAACTGCAGACTCTCTCTGAATAAATAAATAAACTATTTTCAAAAATGAAAGGTTTCAGAGACCATACAATGTACTTTGCTGAAAACCTTTTCTCTGTAGCAGTTTTATAGAATGCAGCCTTGGTAGCTTGTTGGAATAACTTGCAAGTTCTTCAGATAGTACTTCTCAGGGAAACAAATCAATTAAATATTTCAGCTAAATGATCTCCAGAAACTGTGGTTTTGAATAGAGACACTTTATTTGTATTCCACAAATACTTTGCAACATCTAGAGAAATGAAGAAATACTTGACGCAAATCGTACTGCAATACTAAGTTTTCCCATTTATTTTGGGTCAGTGACTGTATTTAAATGTTTTTTGGACGTTCTAGTCTTTAATCTCTGGGAGGCCTCTGCTTACTTCCTTGCATAGGCTCATGAATGTAACCACAAAATAAGCCTGGAAAAATACAGTGTTTAGGGAATCGACTCTTATTTTACTTTAGAAATCAACTGTATTGTAAAGAGTTTGATGGTAGCAAGTTGAGCAAAGAACTGACTTGTGCTATAGCTGCTCTTTAACTTCATAATTGTTACAATAAGCCAGCACACGAAATTGTGAAGAACATCCACAGGTAATACAATTAATCATAAAGCATAATGATGTATTTGTCTTGTATTACTTTCCAGACCACTCCTACTTTTGGAATTTATCTTTTGTTTTGTAATGCTATATTTAAAAGAATTAAATAGTGCTGGAAAAAGTGTGTTGCTTGAGGCAAGCTAAAACATACCTGTATTGATTGAACTGAATGTGAAATAAAAGCAATCACATTCAAGTAGAGATAACCAGCTTTCTGCAGGAACATAATACAGTGATCACTGAACATCTCCAAGTCTATTAGCTTGGTTTTATCTTCCAGTGCATAAACTAACTGCCAGTTCTCCATGGCAGTGGAAGCCACTGAAGCCTTCATCAACTGTAAGAACAAAATACAATATACAGTTAAGAGTTATAAGTTAGAGGTACAGACATACAGGTGAAATCGCTTAACATTCTAATTACAAAAGATGATTAAGACTGAAACTTGAAGGTTTTAAATTCCCTTTACTTGGCAAAATGGAAGAACAATTGAGTAACAGCCTACATACTGATGGCAAGAGAGGTCTGTGTGACAGATAGCAATTAGTTATTACAACTCTATTTGTAACTGTACTGTATTTCTTTAAGACAACTAGGTTGGGTGTTAGAAGCGGTGTAAGCAGAAGGCTGGATCATAGCAAGCTGAATGTACTAATATTCTTTTTTCCTAAGTATGTGGTAGGGAAATGTTTAAAAAATAAAGGATTGTGACATTTGAGTGACTACAATGTATGTTCTTGATTGAGTGCACAAAAATGAGAAAGTTGGATGGATACTGTGTTGACAGTAGATCACCTTTCCGTGTCTGCTGCTTGGCACTACATACAGGACAACTGAGCAGCAAGGCATTTCCTCTCTCAGTAAGTGGTGTACTTTCAGCTATCAAAGAAAGATTGCCTCTGAAAACATCTGAATGTGATTAGAAAAGCTGATACTGAGAGAAACAAATTTATGGAAAAATTTGTATCTAAAGTTATTTGGAAAAGTCAGTTCAAACATCACATACCTTCATTGTGTCCAGTAGAACTTAAAGCCATTTAGTTATATAGACTGAATTGAAATTATAATGAAGGGGAAATGGCTGTTAGTGCCATGAAATGAGTGTGCTTTTCCAAAGAAATTCAGTCAACCCGGCATGCTCCACATACTATTGTCAGTCTTTAAATCCATGCAACTCTGTGTACTTCTCTTAAATTATTTCAGTAAGCTGTGTAGCAGAGAATTAAAACGTAGCCTTACTAGTTCTGCAGTCTGCAACAAACACCTGCATGAATGCTATGATTCTTATTATCACTTAAGATTACCTTATATTCTGCAGGTTCTCCAAATGAAGTAAGAATATATAACTCATTGTTTCTGTGTTCAACATGATAGATTACCCCTTTTGTTCGAGCCTGTACAAGAACAGGTAACTTAAAAGGATGTCTACAGTCAATCAGCCACACTTCTGAGGTAGTCTTGCTGTTGCTATTGATAGTGAGGAAACGTCTATCTTTTGTGCAGTATATGTCCACAAAAAATCTGTAAGAAATGATTTAGAAAAGCTTAAACCTGACTTATATTCAGAAAACACAATTAATTCATAATCATGGGCTTCCAATTACAACGTAAGAAACAGCGAGCTTCT
The DNA here is from genome assembly GCA_013399175.1 of Odontophorus gujanensis. Lineage (NCBI taxonomy): Eukaryota > Metazoa > Chordata > Aves > Galliformes > Odontophoridae > Odontophorus > Odontophorus gujanensis. The sequence goes on from VXAB01003484.1 coordinate 192,286, forward strand.
AAGTAGGCTGGACAGATTTCAGGCTATTTGATTCCCAAACCCACTTTTGCTGCATTTATCCCAGCATTCAAAAATTCCATTTTGTGTATGGAACCTGAACTCTGCAAGGAAAACAGTTCAGTTGTTGTCCAAATGAATCCAGAGTTCTGAATCATTCAGACTGGAAGGTCTGAGATACTAACCTTATTAAAAAAAAATCTGAAGGATAATTGAAGTTAATAAAATTAATAAGAGTAACATGTGGAAACTGCAATAGAAAAGTAGGAGCTATTATACTATAAGGGTAAATCATTAAAAAGATCAAGTGCTACTGATGTAAGAAAATAAACAAAAAACATGTGGCCTTCATAAGACAGAATGGACCGTGCCAGAGACAAAGCTGGAAAATGGGAACTGATTCTGGAACTCCTTTGATTTTAAATGCTTCTAAAATCTAGGAACAGAAAACATTCAGCAGTGTCTGGATGCTAATATTGGACAAGTTCAGGCTGCGAGTCAGATTCAAGTTTCTAAATGAGTCATACTAATTAACTGGAATGTCAAATCTTGGGGCATAGGAGTTTCTTTGCCATTTTTGAATCTTTAAAACTAGATGACTTTAAAAGAAATTGCAGGGTTGAGTAATGTACTCTGCATTGACAGCAATATCAAACCTTCTAGACTTGAAAATATTTGACTGGTGAAAGAAAGGAAGCCTTGGATAGTGTTTTCCACGGCCTTTAATTATTTGCAGGTGTCAGAATTCCAGTTTTTTTGGTATGATTGTTTTGTCTAATTGCACCATCCTGACAGTTTTAAGAGGACATGGACAGTGGAAGTTCTTAAGTCTGCAAGGAATCAGTTTTCTGCCTCTAATGCACACAAATTTGGCAAGAGTGTGACACTGCATTCCGTATAGATTCTAACAATTTGGCTCTGCTGACCTTACCTCTAAGAGAGTCAAGCTGAAATGCAGGTTACACTTCTCCCCAAGGACTCTGACCTTCATATCATTTTTTTGTTTTCCTTGTAGCTTCTTTTCTTTTCTTTTTTTTTTTTTAAGGAAGTCAAGATATCTTCAGCTTCTAAAAAAATATCTGATGGCAAGAGTTGGCGATATGCAGAACAAGTTCTCTATGGCAGTGCAAAAGAATGTCTTGCCATCTCCCATGAACAACTGTGTTCAGTCGTGAGCTGTACCAGCACATGAACCTTTAGAGTAAGTTTCTAGTAGATTAACTGTAATGACTGTGACCTTCAGAATTATGCCAACAGTTTCCCTGTGGGGACATGTCAGGTCAGTGCAGTTTGATTTTACAAAAGTATGCATCAATTACAGCTAGAATATGCAGATTTTATTTACTCCATCTCATCCGCAGACTTCAATTTTTTTCATTTTCTAGATGAATGTATAAAGGCTATTTCTTTACTGAGTACGTAACTCAGAGTAAGAATAAGCACAAGTATTTATGGCGTGGTGTAAAGATCTGTCATTTTAGTTCTACATGGTTTAAAAACAAGTTCTGAACTCAGCAAGAGGCTTCTTGTCTTTCTAAACCACTGCTTAAAGAAAGGTTATTGAGAGGGTATTCAGTCAACAATAGTTCTATCTCTGCGAATGCTGTAATGATTTTGTTCATCCATTACCCAGAGAAAGGATTAGCCTGAACTTCAGTGTTTTTTAAAAAGCTGTATCAGGCATCAATAGCAGAGAAAACAAAATCAAAAACCCACAGTCTGGTTTATTCTGTATGAAACTGTCACGCTTTCATTAAAGGACACCCTGACCTGAGACTGACCTTGACATTTATAAACTCAGCTGAACTCATGAGGTAACAGAAAAGTTAAATTGCTCTTGATCACATATCAAGAAGAGAGGAAAATACATTCCCAGACAGCAAAACAGAACTGAAAAATGCCTTCTACCATTTGAAATGTGATATGGAAGAATTTGTTTTCAAACCAGTTAGTCTACACATTGAATACTACAGAATATATAATGGACTTATTGTATTTTAGATGAATATTACCTTGCATCTTGTTCTGTATAAACTAACTTAGTATATTTCTCATCAGTGAAAGTGGTCATAAACACATTCTGGCATTTAAGATTCTTCTGACTTGTGTAATATAGAACATCATTTTTAGCCCATTCTAGAAAGAAAAAAAAAGTATATAAAACTTGGAACAGTATATATACTGCTACTACTGAGAGAAATTGGAGCTCCATGAACATTGGAAACTGATGCTGAAAAACACGAGTTACAGATGACACGAAACTGAGGATAACAATTCTACATCCCAGAGGCTGGGGTAGCACACAAGAAGATTTTTCCAAGTTTTCTTTACATGCCACAGATCAAAGATCTCATTATTTGGGAAAAAAAGTAAAATAAAAAGTTCTAGGGCCTAGGAGGAGAAAGCTTGTGACCCAATAGGGACTTCTGCTGATAAACAAGAAAACAGAAGATATGTGGATGTTTAAAAGTGCATACAGAAACAGATGTTTGCATAGTCATCAAGACAGTGAATAGGATCTAAGGTCTGTGCTACTGCATGCAAACCATCAAAAGAAGTGACTGATTATGTATAAGCCTCATGGGTACTTCTTAAAATTATTAAATTTTGTTTCATATATATATAGTATATATAATATAATAATAAATAGAAATACAAATATATAATGATTTAATGAAAATTATCCAGTTTTCTGTGCTTGCATATGTATTCACATTAGAAACATATAAAGGTATCTGGCTTTCTGAAATTCACTAATCTAACCGCTCTAGCCAAATTATTGCCATTTAAGCCATTGGTATAATAATGTTTAGTATATACCCTTTAAGAACATATGCTGTCTTATGCATAAGCAGTATAGAAACATGGCTCTACGCTGTACAGACAGCTGAGTTTTCATGATGAAGACAAGCCTTTACAGGAGAAATTGCAGTTCTTCTAGCCTAGCATTTAAAAAAAATGTAAATTTTTAAGGACTTCAATTTGTCTGCCTACTGCATATCATGCAATATAAGCATGTACTAATTCTCTTATGGTTGGGATACCACTAGTACATCACTTATATCTGGGTAAATTAACAAAATGGGTAATGGCCCTTATTCATACTGTCTGCCATAATCTGTCATGCCCACATAGGCAACAGGGAGACGACTTCTGACATGTATGGAATCTTCCAGGAAAACCCTGAAGTTTGATTAAGGTAAAGTGAAAAAAATGAGCAGCTTTCCAGCAGGCCTAGTTTTTGGCAGACATGACAAGCTTCTACTGTGCAAGTATGACAGTAAATTCTACCTTTTCTTAATTTTTTTTTAACTAGGAATTTTTTCCTAGTGTTTTAAATTCTTGTCCTGCTTAGGCAAAATGCTTACTAAACTTACATATCCTTGGTGACATATAACAATGTAATATGAAATACAAGATGTGGAACATTGTATGTGCTCTACTGCGCTATTTTTGCTCTCTTCTTTAATATGCTATTAAAATAACCCATTCATTTAGATTTATGTATTTGTAACAGCAATGTAAAACTCCATCATTTATGCTGAAAGAATTGATTGAAGTCCTAATTGTTTTCATTAAGTTCTAACCACATCCTAGAAACCAGTTCAAAATCCCAACCAACACTTAGCTGTACTGAGTACTTAGATACTTTTCAGAGGAGGTGAGTGCTTACAGCTATCAGTGACTTCAGCTGAAGCTGCAGAGGTATAATACCTACAACTTTCCATAAAAAGATCCTTATATTGCAAATAGTTATGTCAATAATTTTTTAGAGAAGCATACTGAATTCAATAAGAAGAATGATGTGCCAAAGTGTTCAAACACACAAATGCTTGCTTTTGTAATAAAGGAAAACTTCTATCATGAAAGGAGTCATTCATTCGTATCAAATAACTTGTAATTTTACAGTGTAGGAGAACACATCTCAAATAAGAAACAGTTCAACAGCTACAAGGATTTAAACTAAAAATCTTGCTTCCTTATTTTTTTTAAGCACTATCACTGTTATTTGTAGACTAAAAACAAGGTTGTACTGGAAGTTGGTGTGAACCACAGGATATTTATAAACAACTTACCAAAACTAAACACGTTTGGAATTACTTCTTCCACAACAGGATCATCACCAAGTTTCATAATCACACAGGTTGCCTCTTCAGAATTTTCACTTTTTAAGCTGGTAGCCAGGTACCTCTGATCTGGTGAAATTCTGATCCGCTTAATAAAGGCACCAGAAAAGCCCATATCTTCAGTGCTGAATAAAACACGAGCATTTCCTTCGTCTATCGCATTTTAACAAGTGTAAAAAACAAAGCAAAAAAACACCCATAATTGAGGTATGTCAGAATGGACAATATTTTTTGATACCAATATTTAATAAGCACACTTAAAATACTGCTGAAACCAAGGATTTCTTCTGTGAGATATCTGCAGATGCACTGTGTAAAAATCAAATTACACGTACACTGGCATCTGGTCAATGCATTGAATTATGAAGTTTAGATTTGTTTTTTTTTTGTTTGTTTTTCATTTCCTATACTCTTGAGGAACTTTGCCTTTTTTAACATTTTAATTTGGGGATTTGAGTGGTTGATTCTGTAGTTCCTTTCCAGAAACTTGCCTCAGTTTCAGAAGACACTGTTTCCTTTACTCCTTTCACCTCACCTTTTCAGATTCAGGATTCCACCTATTGTTAAATATCATTATAAAAAAAATTCAGACATTTTAATAAACAGCAAACATGCTTGAATATAAAAAAGTGTACTAATTATGTATGCACAACACTTCAAACAATTGTACTATGTTAGGAAGAGAAATCCCTTACCATCATCTGCTTTTGAACAGAATATGCAACCGTTCTCCTCAAAGTAAATGTTTCCTCCAAATCTTACCTGTTCAATGCAAAACAAACATTTTTCAATTTAATTTATAGATTATCTCCTTAGAATCCCTATATTCAGCATTCTGACCAGCACAACCCTATGCAAATGATAGAGTACAGCATATATTTCATGTTGAATAGGGGTTATTTTCAAGTTAGGGTACTTAAGCCACCTGTACATGTTCTAAGCTTATGGAATGGCTCAGATCACCTGCACTTCGTTCTTGTAGTCTTATTTTTCATCAATTATCAGTGGATTGTGTGATCTTAATTTGTTTCTGACTATGACAAAATTATGGTCAAATACACTATTATAATAGGTATGAGCTGTTCTCAATGTGTGCTGTTACTATCTCCTTACTAAAAATGGCAACACTTGAAATTACCACCACAAAATAACTAGTGAAACAGTATTTTACAACAGGAATGTCTTCGCTGCCTGTTCTTTGTATTAAGTGAATGTTTGTATTTTTTGCTACTCACCCTTGGGCTTTCCAAATTGAGTGCATACTTGTTGTGCAATTCTTCTATTTTTTCTTTAATTCGTTTTGTCATAGCTTTGTATCTTCTTGAAATTTTGTTCCAATTTTCCTGCTCTGATTTCAGAAGATCCTGGTACAAACGCTCTGATGTTGTTACAGATGTCATTTTTTCCCTTTTACAATTGATTTTTGTCCCTTCCTGCTGAATAAGGAAGGAAAACAATGGCTACAAACCAGCACTCTCAACTCCAATGTGGATGTGCTGAGGCACTGATGATAATTCCTGAGCTACAAACTGACAGATCTGCTTTGCATTACTACAAGAGTATGAATGTGGTTTCTGGATATTTAAAAATACTTTAAAGTTCTCTTTCAAGTACATGTGTAATCTCCCTGTGGACCTATGTAAAGTTTTAGCATCCACAACTTTCCAAGAGGTTCCACAGGACTCTTTAATGAAGCTCATGATGATTCCCTTTCATTTTGAACAAATCCCATTGTATTTATTTGGAAATACTACATACAGGTTTTTGCAATACTGTAAGCATATCTTAGGGAAGTTACAGTACACCTGAGGAAAAAGAAGACATCCAAAAAGACCAGGGAGGATAGCTGAGGATCTCAGTGACAACGTAAGCATTTGCTCCTAACCAAACAGGTGAAGGCCACATGACTGACCCCTAGAACCAGTGCTGCAGACCAGCATCTGTAATCCAGTTACCGAATGGCCAATGCAGAAACACAGCCACAGTTTCTCATACGTTAAGATTTCAAATACTTTCCTTGAAACATTTATCTACATTTATGGCACAGACATAGCAACTGTTTTATTACGGTTAGAAATAAGAGGGTTTCAACAAATATTTCAGATTTGATCTTTCAGTCATATTTGAAGAAACACCTCAGCTTGAAACAGTTTTTGAACAACCCTACATCTCTCTGAAAATGTCTAAGATAAAACAAACCAAAGTAGCAATCTTTTAAAACAACATTTACGCATTATGTATGTAAATCAGTTTACACGTTTACTGTTACTGCCATAATGCAGTAACAGTTTATTTTTCTAATACTGTTAGAAAAAGAATTTCGTTAGAAACAGGGACAGAAGATCTGAAATGACTTCAGACCATTTGATGGCTCTGTACATGATTACTACTCATCTATGCAAGATTTACTTACAGAAATAAAACCAAATACTCTTAAAGTATAATCACATCTCAACACAACTATTAGAAGTCATTATAGCATTTTAATACTATAAGCTATATGCTGACTTAGTGATCAGAATACAAAAGGCCATTTTTTTTTAACTCATCTTAGGATTGGTCTTTGGACACTTCGTCTCTCTCTTGTCCCTGATGTTTTCTCCTGACACTTTGAATCTTTTCAGAATATGCTTCTTTTTTTTTTGCCCCCCCTTTATTATTATTTTTTATAAATTGTTACAGCAGAAAACCCAACAAAAATGCAGCTTGATATCAACACAGTATATGGAATTCGAACAAAAGTATCTACCTTTGAATGTAACTGAAGCCCTAGCCTTTTTTCTCCAGCTTTAAGCCGTTTAGAAAGAACGTATTTCTTTGACATCGGAAAAATAGGTTGACTTCCTTAATGGTATATCAAGATGGTTGTTGACAGCGACTATACATAAACTGCATACCTTGCAGGAAAATAACCTCCATGACAGGATGCTTCCAGGTGGCATGGTGTAGTTGCATGGACTTCCTGACCAGCCCAGGATGTGGCACTTGTTCAGTTTTATTTTACTATGAAGAGATAGTGCTTGAACATGTTTATCTTTACGACAGTATCTAAGACTGAAGCTCAGCCCTTGGACAAAAGATTTTGCAGTCCAACACATGATATCCAAATGGTCTTGACAATCAACCTGAAATTTATGAAAATTTCATGCTCCTGATTACTTGCACTATATTAAATATACATAACATGGCCTGCAGGTAAAACTTCATTTTTCAAAGATCATTAGATAAATCAGATGAGAGCAGTAAAACTAAAGCTGTTTCATACCCAGTGATACACGCAATTGAGCTTGTGCGTTAACCTGCATGTTAGTGTCCAGAGGAGGGGCACAAAAGCGATCCAAGGGATGCAACACCTCCCCAATGAGGACAGGTTGAGAGCTGGGGCTGGTCAGCCTGGACAAGAAAAGGCTCTGGGGAGACCCTATAGTGGTCCTTCAGAATTTAATGGGGGGCTGTAAGAAAGAAGGGGACAGACTCTTGAGCAAGGTCTGTTGTGACAGGAAAAGGGGAAATGGTTTCAAGCTGAAAGAGGAGGGATTTAGACTGGAGGTAAGGAATAACTTTTTTACAGTAAGGGCAGTGAGGCACTGGAGTACCTTGCCCAGGGAGGTGGTGGATGTCTCGTCCCTGGAAACACTCAAAAGTCAGGCTGGGGGGCTCTGAGCAACCTGATGGAGCTGTAGGTGCCCCTGTTCAGTGCAGGGCAGTTGGACGAGGTGGCCTTTTGAGGGTCCCTTCCAACTAAGGTGATTCTATGCTGCTCCAACAGATGGGTCCCTGCAGCTGGTAGTTTATCACTACTTCATTTACCACCAACAAGCAAGGAAGATGTAACTACGCATCTGACTTAATGCTGCTTTCGGGAAATTGGCTCTTTTCTGCTTCAGCATTACCTCACAACAACAGAATCACTTTTAGGCGGGCTGCTTAACGGCAAACAGACGAATCTCACTGCGTTCCCAATCCACAAGGGAGGACGCCTCACGTGTTCCGCAGCCCCGCTCCCCCCGCCCCCCGCAGGCTATAAAAGCAGCGCCGGCCCCACACCGCCCTGCCGGTTCCGTCCCTCACCGCGGCGGCACTGCTGTCCCCCGCCCGTGCAGCTCTTCCTCCGGCCGGGCTAAGATGGCAGCGCGGACCCGAGCCGCTCCGGCTCCCTCACGGCGCTGCCCGTAGGAAAGATGGCGGCGGGGCGCTTCAGCCAGCTGTTGCTGTCGAGCACGGCTGATGCCAGTCCCCGCGCGCTCTTTGCTTCAGTAACTCGTGTTTCACGCTGTGTTTCAGCCCCGGGGTGCTGAGCCCACGGGAACCCCGTTCTGAGGCGCGCTCTCCCCCCCTTCAGAGCCGCGCGCAATACAGCCAGCGCACCGCGCCCCTCAGGCAGCGCGCCACTACCAGAAACAAAGATGGCGCCCCGCTTCCTCTCTCCCGAGCCCTAGTCCGGCCGGTCCCAGCACCACAGGGCCGCCGCTCTCCCCTCGTTGCCTCAACTGCAGGCAGTCCCGCATGGCCGAGGCCGCCGGCTCCCCGCGCCGCCCCGCCGCGGGCAGGTGCGAAGGGAGCGGTGCGGGAGCGGCGAGAGCCCGCTGGCGGCTGCTCGGACAGGTAGGGGGAGCCCGCGCGCGGGAAGGGCTCGTGGCGGGGCGGCGGGCGGAGCGGGGCTCTGAGGGAAACGCGCCCGTTGTGTGGGGCGGGCTGCGGGCGCTCGTTGCGCTGAACTCGCTCTGGTGCCGCGCTTTTTCCGTGTGTTTGTTAGTGTCGAGTTTGAAACAGGAGGCGGGCTAGTGGTGTTTTCTGGCTTTTTTAATACCTCGTGTTTAGGTTAAGAATGATGGATGGCGGTTCTTGGCTTTTGATTTACTCATTTATTTATTATTTTTCTTCGTGCTTTGATTGTGGCACAGAATCATTGAATCGTTTGAGTTGGAAGGGATCCTTAAAAGCAATCTAGTCCAACTCCTCTGCAATAAACAGGGGCACCTGCAGCTCTATCAGGTTGCTCAGAGCCCCATCCAGCCTGGCCCTTGAGTGCTTCCAGGGACATGGCGTCCACCAGCTCTCTGGGCAGCCTATGCCAGTGCCTCACCGCCCTCACTGCAAAGAACTTCTTCCATATACCCAAACTAAGTCTCCCCTCATTTTTGTGGCCCTCCTCTGGACACCACATAGGATCATAGAATGCCCCCAGTTGGAGGGGATTGATAAGGATCAAGTCCAACTCTTGTGTCCACACAAGGCTATCCAAAAGTAAGACCATATGTCTGGGAGCATTGTTCAGGAGCATCTTAGAAGATAGCTGTTACTATTTTTTTTTTTCTTTTTGGGAGTACAATATGTCTGCTGAACCACGTAGGTTCAACAAAAGCAGGTAGACCAAAGGCTCTGAGTAGGCAAAGCGCAGCAGTGGGCTACCTGAACAAATCTGCACGGTTATTGAGTTTGATTTCTGTAAGACTGAAGCTTGCAGATGGTATTGGAGCTCATTCCTGCCCTTAAGTTGCTCTGGAGTGACAGAGTTATCCTGCAGCAGTGGGAATGTTCGTACAATCGCGGCCAGTGCCTTCAGGACTGGTGTTGAGCAAAAACCTAGAGGTGTGTCCATTCTGCTGAGAGGTCTTGAGCTTGATTGGAAATCAGGTACTGGTTTTATAAGTCTCTGGGAGATGTCCATTAAGAATGTCAGTATGCAAGGAATTTGGGAGATTCAAGTTCACTAGAGGGGCATAATGAAATCAGAGATGACCATTTTTCAAAGATTTTGAAATATTATAGACAGGTTTCTCACATTCTGTTATTTTTTTGTTGTTGTTGTTGGTGGTGGTGGATTATGATATAACAGCAGTCTATTTTTGTGGATTGTAACAAGAACTGTGATGCTTTTAAGAGCTAGCTAAGAAAAAGTACTTTGATCATAATGTCAAAATGCAAAAATGCAGAGTTAAATATAAATAATGCAACACATTCTTCCTTTGTACACTGTTTTCTTAGTTATATTTAGATTTTTAAAAGATTTGGCCTGCTGTTACAGTTTTCTAATCTTGGACCTCATGATTCTAGTTTGAGACTGAGAGGAAAATGTTCTTTTAAGTGCTCAAATACTCATTAGATTTTCCACTCATCTAGAGGATGCGTTTTACAGAGTGGCTAGAAGATATCACCGTAGAACAACAACAGAAAACAGAAAAATGTCACTGCTAGATTTTTTTTTTCTGTTAGTTATGGCTTGCTTTTGCTGTAAGAAAGCTCCCAAACAATGTTCTTTTCTAAAAATAAGGTCTTGGAGGTTTTCTGTAGTTGTCAAGGTGTTTTGTTTCTAGATGAGCCACTATTACATTATGTGCTGGTCATCTTTTAATTCAGTTCTCCTGTTTTCATTTTTTTGTGATTTTCTTCATGTTTGTATTTTTCTCATGTATAATACGAGTAGAAGAAATGGTGTGGACAACACACAGCCATTTTTAATATTTTGATAAGAATGCCTGTGCCTTTCATATGCTGAGCCCTGCTGATGAAAAAAAGATCCAAAAGCAATAAGCCTGATGCATCAGACCTGCTATTAGAAACTAACAGCATAGCAAATACAATTGTTGTGCTCCTGTATGTAGTACTTCCAAGTATTCTGCAAAATAATAGGTCATGGCACCAAATTGTAAGGCTGCTGGATCTGAGTGCATTTCCAGTTACAGCACAGTCGACAAAGGTTGGGTGCAGCAAAAATCACTGACCCGTTATTTTCTTCTACGCATTCAGTATGCAAAGCTTCCATTTCTGGAGAGCTGCTGCTTGTTTGACTTCAGATTTAGCTCTAGTTGGCAAAAACATGAAAATTGCAGTGTGTTCCTACTCAATAGAGCTATCTCATGCAGTTCTATTCATCTATAGTGATGAGTTTATTTTCTGCTCCATTTTTCCATCATTGTGGAGTGCTTATGCACCTTGATTTTAAAACTGTAGCGGCAATTATTTACATTTTTGTCCAATGTTAAGTGGAGAACTTACATCCAGGACTTCTCCTTCCACATGGCAGACCTGAAGAATGAGCCTGTATGAGTGGCACGAAAATGCTAGTTGTCTTTGTCATGGTGGTACAGCTTGAAGAAGCTGGGCACAGGGTTTCCCATATGGAGAAGTTGGTAACACACTCCTAAAAAATGGGGTTGAGTGCAGCACACTGTGCAGGACAGTGAGTTCACATTGTCCCTTTTGTGAGCAAATATTTAATCCTTGTAGCTGTTAAAAAAAATGGTAAGTGTTCACACTCTCTGTCTATGCTGTTGCTTTTAATTCTTTGGATTCTTAGTGCTGGACTTGGTGTTGTCAGTGAATTTCAAGCTTATGCAAAGGTTGGCCAATGAAAAGAAGCCCATTACAGGCAGCAAATTGCTCAACTCACGTGAATTTGGAAGCAGCTCTGCAAGAGTGGCAGCAGACTTCTGAGCTAGAAAGTTGTTTACCTGGCAAGAACATAGCACTAGGGCACCAGAAGATCACGTTTTGGGGCTGTCATTTAAATGCTATGGAAGATGTCTTCTCATTGAATCGGGAGGGACAATGAGTGGGCCAGAAATTGTATGGTGAGAGCCCTGCTTGGTCTGTCAAACTTCTGTTGTTGTGATGATGCAAGAACAGGAGAGAATGCCTCTCCAATTCTGGCATGGGTTTGCTGGAGACAGGGTTTAAAAAGCAACTTTATTTGAGAATACAGTACATTTGCTTTACAGTTTTAGAGACATAATACAATTGTAAGCCATTCTCTTGACTACTATGGTGAATATTTTTCTCAGGCTTGACATACTTGTTATTCGTAGATACTAGCTCACAACATAGCTATTACAGTTGATTCCGTTCTTGTCTTCCAGTTAAAGAAGCCTGTACTTGTGCTTTTCTTGGATTTTTTTTTCTTAATGTTTAATGTGTTCTTCATTTCAAAGGTTCTGAAGAAAAAACAATTGAAAGATGTTCATCTCCAGCAAGTGTCTGTAAGAAGATTCACATCATTCAATCTCTTTTCAGTAGATGGCCAGAATACCGAAGAGGAAAATGAGGTCTGGGTTCAGTATAAAAGTATCTTCTACCCTGAGTATACTGTGTCCTTAAGGTAATAATCATTTAAGTACTTCCTAAGATCTTGCACAGAATATAAAAGTCATTGTTGTTCTGCAGTGTTCTGTCTTATTAGGACATAGTTTGCAAAACTGCTAATGTTATCTTTAGTTGTTGATTAAAGTATTATGTTATTCATAAAGTTCTGAAAGCTTTTTGTGAGTGATCTATATTTTATTGAATCTTCTTCTTGATTCTTGTAAAACTCAGTGATAATTTGAAAGCCAATTGGTAAAACAAGAGAATATAAGAATTCCTCTTACTTCAGAAAGGGTTAATTTCCAATGAAAGAACAGGTTTTATATCAGAGTAGATAAAAGACAAACAGTATGTTCTAAATAAATTGTCAGTTCTCAGGAGCAAAACAGAAAAGTTTATAGCGCTCTCTCCATTCATTACTGTGTTTTTTCTTCTCTCGCTTTTCCACGTTTGGTTTTGTGCATACCTATAACTTGGTTTTGCCATAACAGGTATCGCAGCAACAGTAACTTAAGCATCCCTGAATCCATACATGTTCTGCAGCCTCAAATTAAGCCTGCTGAGCATGTTGGACTTTGCGTTTTTTGCAAAACGCAAAATCTGGGAAATCTTGACTCATGGAAATTCTGAAATACGCTTCTTACTTAACGAGGACCTTCAGTAAGAATCAGTCTTAGAAACTAAAATCTCACAAAAACAAATGACAGTTGTTAACTCGGACATTTTTTGAAGTTGTAGGAAAAACATTCAAAACAAAGCGACTGCATACAGATTGTCTTAAATCTGCAGCAAAGTGTAAAATCACGTATGAAATGAAGGCTTTACAAAGCTTTAACATTCTGGTTTTTTTCATGCTTAAACTTACTGAAACGCAAGTTCAAAAGTTTTCAATTTGAAAATTCTGCCTGTGATAGAAGTACATACAGTTCTGTATATGGACTTCTTCAGTGAGCTGCTAATGCTAGGGATTCTGCCAGATGCTCACAGTTTACCTAATCTCTTCATGCAGTATCTCTGCTCCCTAGTTGTATGTCTTCAGAAGCACGCTGGCAGTAGGAAACATTAGATAGAATTTAGGCTGAACAAGTCCTATCTTCTTCATTTGGGTCTCCTTAGTTCACTGTGATTTGCAGCACTTGGTGTCATATACTTGATTGTCCATTTAGGTATGATTCAAATTAAAGTTCAACTGTGCTGGTATTGCAAGAGTGAAGCGGATGTCAGGCTGATCTTGCTGTTACATAGTGTTTGAGCTCTTCTGTTCCCATCACCTCCTATATGTAGTGGAAATGCTAAGTCACAGCTTGAAGCAGTGATGGAACACCTGGTGGGAAGGCAGGGCCAACCCAGGGGAGCTCAGGTGCATGCATTGTATCTGAGTGACCGGAAGGAATGGAGCCAGGACCAACTCCTTCCCAGACTTCATTCAGGGGTGAACAGTGGAGGCAGGGGTATCTTGCTGGAGATCTCTGCAAGCCTGAAGCCTTCCAGAGGTAAGTAGATTCTTTCCTTTGTTTCTGTGCATAGCTGTTGCGTTTGAGCAAGTCCTCTCTTGCTGAAGGACTTTGCTTCTCTGCTGTCACTGATGCAATTTCTGTTGTGTTATACGATGTCATCAGTATGGCAACTGCTGACTCACAGCCTGAGCCACTGATTGAGCACCTGGAGGAAAGACCCGGTCAACCCTGTGAGCACAGATGAAGGTATTTTACCTGTATGACCAGAAGCCTGGCTCCGCCCCTCTTAGACCTCATTTAGGGGCTGACTGCCACTGAGGAAGGATCTCTTGCTGGAGATCCCTCCTTCGTGGAGTTTTTCTTGTGCGCTTAGGTCCTTGGACATAGGTGAGCATTTCATTTTCTTCTATCTTTGTGGCACCTTCTCATTGTGTTGGTCTGGTTGCCATTACATCGCTCCCAGTGCACTGCATGATGCTGTGATGCGAAATACCAATAACAGAAATCATAAAATCACGACAGTCCTCTTTCTGTTTGTATTTTTTATTGGCCAAGAGTAGTTTCATTGATAATGGGACGCAGCTCAAATTATTAGATTACGGTCATGTTTGTTTAAGCTTGGCTTAATTGTCAATCGCTCTATTACTGAGCACAGACATTTTACTTCTGACGTTTATGTTTGTCTGAGCTTTGGTAATGAAAGTGTACAGTTCCTGTGCTGTAGCAAGCTCACATTGTTTTCAAAAAGTATGTGTTGAAAATGATAAAAAAGTTGTCTCCTGGTGGGGATTTTTATTCCTTTTTTTTTTCTGAAGGATAATTGATGACTGTTAAAAATGGTAATCAGGGTGATGGTTTAAGAATGATGATCAGAATTCATATGCTCTTATGCTTCTTTATTGAACCAGTAACAATGGATAGCATATATTTGCTATTTCAAAATATCGAAAGTTGGTGAAGGAGGAGAGGAGAAATTTGGCACTGTGTGTTGTTGGAGTATAAATAGCAGCACCAAAATTCAGTTTAATGTGAGTCTCTGTTAAATTGTTTCTTTCCTACTTTCACAGAAGCAGTATTTTAAGGTGGTAAACTTAACAGTTCAACATACATAGCAGATTAGCAGTTCTAGATGAAACTTCGCATCTAGAAGATAAACCTTGGAGTTACCTTTCTTGAATGTTTGAGAACTAAGCATGTCTTAGGAACTTAAGATTGCTTAAGTCTTTCCTTCATTTTTCTTGTCCTCCTGTTGGGAAAATATTATCATTTTTATTAATAGAAATAGTTGGAACAAGGTAAAGAAACGTGTTACTAACGTGTTATTGACAATAGGGACATCATCCGGGTAGATTAGAACTGTGTGCTGCAGTAGGACAGCCTTTTCATAGCACCATCTCCTTCTGACAGAAGGAGCTATGACCTCTCTAAAATGGTTACAAAAGTACTTTTGAATTTTTATCTACATACGTTTTCTTCATACATTAACATCATCTTGGGGAAGCTCACTGCTTCTGTTGTATGTTACAAGTGTTGTCAACTAATGTCTTGATGAGACTGAATACTTTAGAAAGTTCATAAGGTTGATAGTGGCTTTGGGCAAAAAGTCTAAAGGTCAACCTGTATCAGTTCAAGGTCTATCAAAACAAATCAAATTTTGTATTCAGATATGCTATGACCTAGCTGGAATTACTGTTCTGTGGGGATCTGGGGATCAGTTTGTTAGGCAAATAAAATCTTCAGTAGGAGCTACCAGTCATGTGCATGATTGTCTGAATTTCTCAGAGCAGCTTGTTTTTATAAACTGCTGTTTTTCGAGCTGAATTCAGACTGGGTTCACATTTAGGAAAGGAGAGCCCGTACAGTGCTTTTCTGTCTCTATTTCATTTTAGAATCATTTTTTTAGTAAGAAATCTTTCAAAGCAGGAAGCCAGAACCACCTGATGGAAGACAAATTTCACTGAAATAATAATAAATTGATTTCTGTGCTATTTTTAGAAATCTATTTGACCTGTCTATTAAACAACAATCTTTAGTATGCTCAGTGAAATGTAGATTTATAGTATCTGGCAGAAGGTGGTCTCTTTAGAGTTTAGCTGTTAGTACTAAGATGCTTCACGATAGTTTTGGGTATGGAAGGAGTGTCTTGACTATTTTTCTAGTAGTGAAAAGTAGCGTCAAAATGAAATTTCCTGTCCTGTGGTTCAAACCCCCTGTTGATTAGGTGAGACTTATTTGGATTGGTAATGTATTTGATACCTCTACACACTACATCCTTGTCTTAATGATCTGTGTTGGATGGCTACATACATGGAGTTGCAGAGTCACTGAACTGTAGAGATTAGAAGGGACCTGGAAGTTGTTGCAGATCATGACAATGTAGTATCTGCCTGTGGTAGTGTTGTCTGTCTTTTAGACAGGAAAATTGTTTTTTTTTTTTAATTAGGACTTAAAAATGAGTCATCAATGTAATTACATTTTCTTTTAGGATATGGATTTGGTTTGAAATTGTAGGCTTATTTTAAGCAGTTAGAGGAAAAAGCAAGTTATTTTTGTGGTAAAATACCTTCCGTTGATCAGTAATTTGGTGTTTGGAATACACTGAAATGTTGAATTGAAAAAGAAGAATGCCAGGAGCTTACAGGTAGGTTTAAAACATTGTAAAGAGCATAAAGTGTTTTTTGTGATGTGTCATGCCTTTATTTTGAATGTGGAAAAATATGAAAGAAATTAAGAGATTATTCTACACCTTTGGTTTAGAAATGAGAGGCATGCTGTATGTTCATGGCAAATGGTATGTTAGAAGATCGCTTAGGATTGAATTCCACTAGATATTCCTGTAGAGTATTTCTGCTGATAACATTTTGAGATTCTAATGGTTAGGGGATTTTATTTTTTTTAGGGCTAGACATAAAGTGAAGCAGATGTGAAGGAATGTTGTCTACGCATTGTGGACAGTTTGTGAGAGTATGACAGTCCTGCTTATTCAAAGTATTGCATGCTAGGAGACAATGTATGAATGTAGAAGCATGAAAAATTGGGCACAGGAGGAAGGAACTGAGGAAAAAGCTAAAAAGTGATTTGACAGCATTATTTCATTGTTCACTGTATCATTTTTTATCATTGTTCACTGCATCATTTTTTATCATTGTTCACTGCATCAAATGGTCCAAGAGTTGTAAATTTGTAAAATAAATAAATAAATAAAAATAAAAAATTGCAGATAAAAAAGCTGTTGTTTTGATTTCTTACTGTATTAAGATGAGATCTTAATCTGGAGTGAAAGANTTCACTGTATCATTTTTTATCATTGTTCACTGCATCAAATGGTCCAAGAGTTGTAAATTAGTAATAAATAAATAAAAAAAAATAAAAAATTGCAGATAAAAAAGCTGTTGTTTTGATTTCTTACTGTATTAAGATGAGATCTTAATCTGGAGTGAAAGATTAGTTTGCCTTGTTTTTCTATATTCTGTCCCAGAAAAAGCAGCTCATTGGGTAAGAAAGTTTTTAGGTAGTTCTGAGATTCTCACTGGACTGCAGTGACAATTGATGGTGAGACTCTGAAGTCTTGGTGAAGTCTCTTTAGCAGCAACTGTCTTACTCTTATGCTGTCTTTCATTTTCCTCAAATATTTTAGCCTCATTTTGTATCTAGGTTAATGATGCGTTACATCTCCTGCCCACTCACATCAAGCGTTGTATAGAAGTACAACCTTAGTTTTTGTTGTTTTAAGTATGGTATTTCTTTCCTCATTCTGTTGAAGAGTAATATAAAACAAGAAATGGAACTTCATTTAGTTTCATCATGATTGATGGAAAGCATACATTAATAAGGGAGCTATTGAATTATTATCTTCACTGTTCTGTCTACAACTCTTTCTGAACCGAAGAGGAGGAAATATTAATTTATTTTAATACTTATGTCTGTCTCCCTGTATGAGTTTATTTATGCATCTGATGTTAATTTGTTCATAGTTGAAAGAAAGAAATTTTAGTTTGTATCAGGGGAAACATGAGTTAAATTAGTTTACGGAAGATAAACTGAGGAATGATGACTTACTGCCTCAGCTGTAGAAATTTTTGCATGCTGTACCTTGAAGACTTATGGTAAGAATGCTGTAGATCAGGTGAACCAAACTGAGCTGAAATCATTATCTGTGTTATTTACCAGTGCTCATTTGAAGTACTTTTCTATGTTGATCTCGGCAGTCATAGCTTTGAACAATTTTTGCTTGCACTGTGCAGCATTCATGACATATTCCAATACTCAAATACTCAATGCTAATGTTCTCTGTATTTTGAGATGCCTGTGGAAATTCATGGGAGTTTTGGGATTCAGATTTAACTACAAGCTCCTGTGATTTTTCTTGTGTTTCATAATACTGCACATGATTTTTACAAATGCTTCATGGGCAGCTTGTTCAACATACTGCTGAAAGCTGTAAATATAAAAGTGATTTATAGAAACAAGGTGTGATGTGTATTGCGTCATTTTATTTTTTTTTTGATCTAGGAAATTGAGGACCGACTGATGGAGTGGGTCTGTGAAGCAGCAGCACTTACTGAACTTCTGGGGTAGAACAGTGAGAGCAGTGGATCCCAAGTTAGAAGGTGTTTTTTAGGAATGCGACTGAGTAGTGTGATATTTATGGCAGACTTCAGGTTTATGGAATGTCTAGGCTATACATCCCATGTGCCTGTAAGCACAGAAGTCCCATTTGGGATGGACTTGTTAATGACTTGGATTAGCCTTTATTAGTCCATAATGGCAAATGTGTAAAACCTGAGATGCTGTTTTCAGAATAAGTCACTGTGGCTTTGTTATCCAGGTGGTTCTTGAGATAATGGCTACTCCTTTCATTTTAGGTGGTTGAGCTGGCTCCTTGCTTTTCTTCACAGAAGGTTTCATGAGCTGATCAGACTAAAGGAAGCAGGTGTTAAATCCTGACCAGGATTTAGGATGAGTGCAGAGTGGGACAGAGAAGAAGGAGGGTGTCTTTCCCTGTGGAGCTGTATTTTTCCTCATTTAATTGTGTATGTGCTTGCTGTGAATGGTATTTGTGAAAACAAAAAGAAGGCGCCTAGACAGAGAATTAGAGAAAGAGACTTTCAGTATTGGAGGCAACCTGTGCAAAATGCCACCACTTAGCAAAATTTAGGGTGTGATGAGTTCGTACTTGGATGCCTCAGTCTTTTGGCTGTTGAGTATGAAATGCTAGAAAGTGTTTGAAATTTGTGTGTGTTTGTCACAGGAAAAAAAAAATTCAGTCAGTGGAAGAATTGATCCCTAACAGAAGCTAAGTGTATAAAAAAGTAATTGCAGATGAAATGTAGATGAAACTCATTTCTTGATTTATTTTTTTTTTAATAAAATATTGTCAAATTCTGGGTGACCTTGAAAACAAAAGAAGTTGGTTAGACATCTGTTGAGGGATCTTACCTTGTTCATAAAACAGATGTAATCTCAGCTCTAGTTAAAAATTATTATTTTGGAAACAGCCTGAAATTTGGTTTGGCGGTAGCTTAAGGCCAGTGCTATTATTGAATCAGTTTTCCATTTTGCTTTTTGTCTGTCTTTTGACCCTGGGGATATAAATTGTTTTGTTCTCTAGCCCAGGATGTTTCACTTCTGTTGTTTTGCTCTTAATAGTATTCTGTTGAACTACAAAACTAGTGTGCTAAATTGTTCATCCTTTCCTCTGCTTGCTTAAGTTGGAGATGTTTATGATTAATCTCCTTTATTCATTGGCTGCATAGAAATCAGAAAAAATAAATGTGTTGTTCCCCAGTCTCAGTTCTTTATTGAAGAGACATTCACAGCCATGTGGGAGACCCTGACTTTGTCACGCATACATGTGGTTATGCAGTTAGGATTCTAAGGACTCAGAAGAACTACCAATCCTGGTCATTTTCTTGCCACTTTATTTGGATTAACTGTGTTGGGTTGTTTGACGAATCTGATTGAAAACAAACTTATTGAGGGAAAAAAAGAAGAGAAAGTCAGTTCTTAGTGCAGGTGATCCATCAAAATACTTGTAGGCTTCTACCCTTAAGTGCAGCCAGGAAATGTATTTCTGGTTTGTTTTCATGTGGCTAGAAGAAAAGCTCTGGTATTCAGTAAAAGTTTTTAATATCTTCCATATATTGAATTGTCCCTATTTATGATCTTATTATTAGTTTGTTTTCCCTTTTTTTTTTTTTTTTT